>JBAMCJ010004477.1:1200000-1713259 GCA_037075205.1 Drosophila prostipennis
TGATTACAATTGAAGTTTGGGTTACAAATCATCGGGTTTTAAGACCCTTGGACCTTGAAACCCACTTTTTATCTTATTTCCAATTGGATTTAGTAGAACCAAAAGACTTGCGTTCCCTTTGGTAACTTCAGCCTTCTACGGCATATAAAACCGGGCTTGCTGGACCGATTTTAGAATGCACTGTTGCGTCGGATTACAGATACTATGCACAATTTTGTGGCAACTTTGGGACTCTGTCTCCGATGGCAAGCTTCAAGTCCGCCCACGCCACTCTTTTTTTAGGACTGGTTTGGCTTTATAAACAACAACTGCGACCAGCATAACGAGATTTCTATGCTGCTGGGCTTGGTCAAGCACACATGTTACACATTTTCATCGATTCAAAAGAATAGCTTTAATATGTGGCGGAGTAATTAATGGCAAAAACTTACAACAGAATCGATTTTTTTATTCACACGAACATTCACACACACACACATGGGCAGCTCGCGCGTAGTGTGCGTAAAAAAACAAGTGGGAAAAACGCCGACAAAAACTCTCGAGAAAGAAGGGGCGATTTCAAAACAGTCACTTTTTTAACACTTGGCAAAACGAAACAATCTTGTCGCACATATAATTATATTCCAAAATACAGAAAAACAATGAATTTTTGGGTAATTTCGCGCAGCCAAAGAGATTTTGGTGTTGTTCTTTCGTTTTCGTTCGCGAACGAACTGATTCCGAAAACTCCAAACCAGGGATGCGGTGGAAAAAAAACAGCTGTGGAGTCCAGAACCAGGGCTGCACAGACACTTTTTAATTATTTTAAACTTTCGGGAATCTTAAATATTTTATTTAAACATTTCCTTTTTTTTTGGTTATTACTTACACTTTTATTTTGTTTATCAATTTTTTGTCAGTTTTTTGTCAGCTGCTGTGCCTGCTCTTTGATCAGTTATTTATATTAATATTTAATTTATAGGCTTTGTTCAATCTTAAATCATCCCGTTTTGAAACTCAATTTTCAAGTTTTAAAGCACAGTTCGGTTATTTGAAATTCATCGGGCGTTTATGGCCATTTAATGCACTTTGTTTTTATTGGGGGATAAATCGATTTTTTTGATTTTTCGGCTCGCACATCGGAGTAAAAGATCTTCTCACACTTTTCTCACACTTGGTTTATTGCCCAAACTGGACATATTAAAATTAGGGAATATCCTAGGGTTTTTCACACATCTTTAACGTTTAAATACACTCGCTTGTGGGTATAATATTTAAACAAATTTTATTGAAGAGCAGGACACGAGGAAGGCGCACGCTGTCAACTGAACTAAATTCCTTTATACCAGGATTGGATTTAAATGGGGGTGACTTGATTCCGACTCCGAGACCCACATGGCACATGCGCCATTCGCCGGATTCGTTTAAATCTTACTTTCCCGCTCAGTCAGTTGGAATCTTTAATCATTTACATTTTATCCTCAACCAAAAATATTTTTTAAACGAATTTTAATTTTCATTGAACGGAAAATATAACAAAAATGTATAATTTCATTTAATAAATAACTAAGGAACACTAAAGTTTACAAGTCACATTTTATTTGTGTTTAATTCGTTCCTAAAACAATCAACTATATCTTTAAACAGGTTTTTGAATAACACACTCAAATTTTGAAATAAAAAATTGCGGTATTGAAGCACTGGTATTGGTTGGTTTTTGAAAATAAGCACTTTTGCTTATGCCAATCTTATAGTTGAGATAATAAGCCGCCTTCAGCGATAGTCAATCATGATGTGGTTATAAATATTGTCTATCGTGGGTATGGTTGATGCTGGGGGATCAGGCTGGGTTATGTTATCGCTTGCGGGATCAGGAGCTTGTGCGGGCGGAGCATCTTGATTGGAAGCGGGATTCGAAGCTGGAGTAGGACTGACTTTATCCTTGAGGGATGATGGCTTGGGCTTTTTTCCGAAAGCAAAACAGCCGCTCTGTTTGGTGGCCACCGGCGACAGGTTGTCCTTGTTCTTGGTGCTGCAAAAAAAAGGGTTAATATCTTTTTATTAAACTAACATACAGAGTAAACTCACAATGCCTTGAGCGCTTCCAGCTTGGGTATATTTCTATTATGAGACTTTCCACCGCCCGCCGCCTCCTGGGCGGCCAGCTCCTCGGGATGGGACTTCTTTTTGTGCGTGCGGCAGTTGGAGCCGTTGGCAAAGGTGCGATCGCAAAAATCGCAGGAGTACGGCTTTAGTCCAGTGTGCAGAATGAGGTGGTTCTTCAGCGCCTTGGCTCGCTTGAACTCCCGGCCGCAATAGTCGCATTTGTGCTGCATCTGATCCGTGTGCACCAGTCGGTGACGATTGAGGGTCGTCCTCGAATTCAGCTGCATCCCGCACTCCGGGCAGATGTACTTGTGAGGATCGTGAGTCTCCTTGTGGTGTTTCAGGCGATTGGCCGATTTGAAGCACTTCTTGCACACCTCGCACTCGAAGGGGGCATAGTCCGTGTGCTTCAGGATGTGTTCCTTGAGGGCGCTCATCGAGTGCACGCCCACGCCGCATTGCTCGCAAATCACTGGCCGCGGTCGCTCATCCAGGTGCATATACTGTTCGTGCTGCTGGGCGGACGCACTGGTGGTGAACTTTTTGTCACAATTATTGCAGGCATATTGCTTTCGCTTGGGCAGGGGCACATGCCACTTGATATGTCGCTCCAACTGATAGTGTAGGCGGAACTTCTTGGGGCAATCCGGACATTGCAGTTCTTCTGAGGATGATTCAATCTTGCCATGATCCTGCCGCAGGTGGCGCTGCAGCGTCCTGGCCGTGGCGTAGGTTCGCAAACACTCGCTGCATTGATGGCGTTTGTCGGAGTCTGTTGCACCTTTTCCGGCTTTTTCGTGACTTGGGGAGGAGGCGGTCGAACTGCCACTGGAGGAATTTTCCCCCTGGATGCCATAGGTATCGCACAGGTTCAGCAGAGCAACATCTTCATTCGCCTCGTAGTCTGGATCCTGATCTTCTCCTTCATCCTCCTCTGGCCCCTCCTCCTCCGCCGGTTCCTGTTCTCCCTCCTCCTGCTTTCCTTCCGGAGTGAGTGGGTTTTCCAACTCAAAGGCCGACTCCTCTGGTAGAAACGCAAGCTGTTCATCCAGCTTTGGCTTCTTATCCACATAGTGGACCTCCATCAGCGTCTCCTCGTCCAGCAGACCGAATTTGGAGCGCAGCTCCTGGAGATTTAGGTTCACCTGAGCGGACGTGCTCTGCAGGATGCAGAAGAGCTTCTGCACGCGGGTGATCCGCTCCGAGAAGTTCACCAGCGAGGTGACTAGCGAAAGGCACTCACTGCAGATCGTCTCCGGCAGCTCCTCACCTCGAGTTATCTGTTGGGGAAAGCGTACATATAAGTCTATGGGTAACTGGCAGATCCAAAGAACTCCAGGGGCCACTCACATTCACCCAGAAGTACTTGCCAATGGCGGTGGCCAGTTCCAAAGAGGATGCCTCGCCGGAGTCCTCGTTCTTGAGGAAGACGTTCATGTTGCCCTGTGGGTCCTCCCTGGCGCACAGGCGACACCACAGCCGCCAGTCGCTGCTGGGATCTCGATCGGGATGGAGATCCGGTGGTGGAACATGCTCCTCCAACTGGGCGGCGGCCATTGCGAAGCTCAGCAATTGGTTATAAATAAATGCCCGTGCAGCGTAAACATATTGGACGGCTGGATCCGAACTGGAACTGGAACTGAATGGATTGGTTCCCGTCGGAACTGGAACCAGAGCTGCTGTGCTGCCAGATCTCTCAACTGGGATTAAGAAAATATTTTAATTCAAATAAAAAAAAAATTAATATATAAATTACACTAATGTGTGTTATTTTGCTAACCAATTTCAAGCCATTAATTGTTAATAAATTATGAAGTACCTTTTTAATTTAATAAAATCTAAATAGGTTTTAAGAATCCCCCTAATAAGCTTGTAAGGCTGTTGTGCGACAGTCTGGCAACTGTCTGCCGAAGGCAAAACAGCTGATTAACTTCAGATTGTTTATTTCCAATTGTGAAATTAACGGGATTTATTGTTACTTTTTGAAAAATGCTCGAGGCGCGTTTAGGTCAGACTTTGCTCCTAAAGAAGATCATTGATGCGCTGAAGGAGATTATCGCCCAGGGAACGCTGGACTGCAGCGATTCTGGCTTGCAGGTGAAGTTGAAATTACATTTTTACTGGGACTCCCATGAAAAGCTATACAGAAAGTACAAATAAGACGACCAAAATAACTATTACTTTGTAATATTATAATATAATGTCTCAATCAAACATCTTCCAAGCTGAGAATTGCTATTCTTTAAGGATATCAATAATTTTTAATCTTCATATTTGTATTTCAGCTCCAATCGATGGACAATTCTCATGTTTCCCTGGTGGCGCTAAGTCTGCAATCGGATTGCTTTGAAAAGTTCCGCTGCGATCGCAATGTCTCCCTGGGATTGGATCTCAAGTCCCTGGCCAAGGTGCTAAAGTGCGCCAATAGCGACGATACGGTGACAATCAAAGCCATCGACAAGCCGGACAAGATTCAACTCAGCTTCGAATCGGATGGAAAGGAACGAACGGCGGATTACGAACTTAAGCTGCTGAATCTGGACCAGGATCACTTGGGAATTCCGGAAACGGACTACTCCTGCACAATCCAGTTGCCGTCGATGGAATTTGCCCGCATTTGCCGAGACATGAGCATGTTTAGTGAATCCCTGACCATCGCCTGTTCCAAGCAGGGCATCAAGTTCTCGGCCAACGGAGATTTGGGTTCGGCCAATATCCAACTGAGTGAAGGCACCAAAATGGACGTTAGCATCGACGTGAAGGATCCACTAACCCAGACCTTCGCCGGTCGTTACCTGAACACCTTCACGAAGGCCACTCCGCTTTCGGATCGCGTGAAGATTTGCCTAGCCGCCGAGGTTCCCCTGCTGGTGGAATATCCCATCGAGGACTTTGGCTACATTCGATACTACCTCGCGCCCAAGGTCGATGATCCCGACTCGTAACTGTTGGACACTTTTTTTAACCTTTTTCTAACGCAATTTGTATAAATACTCAAAACCAAAGACTAATTTCAGTTCGGTCTCTTTTTTTTGATATTTTAATACATAAATACGACTTAATGTATACTTTGTAAATTCTAACATTAAACTATAAAGCTTTCATCGATTCGTGAACATTTTTGGAACTTCCTTACGTAATTATTATATCCTTAATTTAATATTGCAAAAATGTTAAATGTACACTTCCAGGAGGTTACAAATTTTTTTTTTTCATTTTTGCATTTTTTTTTAAATGTAGAAATATTTTTTATATGTGCAATGATTACGTACATTTTTTTCATTCATATCATTTTTCATTCATATTTTTCTTATGTCAAGAGAATGTTTAATGGTTCAATCACACGAAGACCTGGAATGGCTTGACGAAGAGTATGTTGGAGATAATTTCAGCGTAGACGAACCGAATGTGTCATGCCAAACTCCAATCATAAACAATATTAATTTTTATACCCTTGCAGAGGGTATTATGATTTCAGTCAGAAGTTTGCAACGCAGTGTAGGAGACGTTTCCGACCGTATAAAGTATATATATTCTTGATCAGCATCACTAGACGAGTCGATCTAGCCATGTCCGTCTGTCCGTCCGTCCGTTTCTACGCAAACTAGTCTCTCATTTTTTAAGCTATCGGAATGAAACTTTCCCAAAAGTCTTCTTTCTATTGCAGGTAGTATATAAGTCGGAACGAGCCGGATCAGACAACTATATCATATAGCTCCCATAGGAATAATCGGGGAAAAAAATTTAAAAAAATGATATCTTGGGTGTTTTTGAACCTATAACCTCCTACTTTTGAAAATGCCATCGGACGACTATATCATATAGCTGCCATAGGAACGATCGGAAAATTAATGGGAATATAATCGGAAATAAATTATTGCTTCGTTTGTTTTTATTGTATTCTCTTCTACTCTGGGATATGACTCTTTTTAAATGTTTTCGAATTTCGATTTTAATTTTATCAATATCGAACTAATATATCATAGCTGCCATAGGAACGATTGGAAAATTAGTGATTAATAGGAATTATCTGCAAGGGTATAAAAGATTCGGCTGGCCGAAGCTAGCTTCCTTTCTTGTTTTTATTATTATTAAACAAAAGTTCAACATTTGAATAATCAATAATTTCTTATGGGCCATCATTTGTCTTGTAATTTCATTCTCTTAATTCAAATCAGTTCAATTTTTGCGCCAAACAACTCCAACCAAACAGGGTGTTCCAGGTGATTTTATATTTCATGGAATGTTCCATCCCTGGAACAAGAGTAAAAAGCAAGAAGCAGAGGCAAAGGCAGAAGCCGCAAACGCGGAGCTAAACAAAAACCGAAAAACTCAAGAATCGGCCGACGGGATTTCGAGTGAGCCATGGACACGGAGGAAGGAAAGCGAGGCCGCGGACGTGGGCGCGGCACCAGGGCGCGTGGGCGTGGCCGGGGGCGAGGACGCGGTCGTGGCAAGAAAATCGACGGCGGAATCGCCGATGCCGCCGCAGCCGCAGCCCTGGCTGCCAACAGCTGTGCAGCCCTGGAGGACAGTCCAGGGCGATTGGAGCCATCCGAGGATTCGGCGATGCAGGATCTGGACAAGGAGGGCGACATGGAGGTGGTCAATGCCCTGGAGGAACCCACATTGCCGCAGGGAGCTCAGGGAACAATTGCTGTGGGCGAGGAGATGACGCCACCGACGCCGCAGCCACAGGTCCTGCAGCAGGTGCCACCGCCTGTGCTCAGCCAAACAAGTGAGATTCCATAGGTTTCCTATATTGAATTTAACTAATATAACTGTCACGCCTTTGCAGTTGACATGGAGGCGGACATATCGCAGCTGGAGGCGCCCACCTTCACCACACTATCGCGCGGACCTCCGGAGCCGATGCTGCGTCTGAAGTGGAACCACAAGGTTAGCCTGATTGGCGAGAAGGTGCTCAACCCGATGATCCACTGCTGTGATCAGTGCGACAAGCCGATCCTCGTCTACGGACGCATGATACCCTGCAAGCATGTCTTCTGCCTCAAGTGCGCCCGCGCTGAGCCCATCAAAAGCTGCCCCCGGTGCACGGACAAGGTGCTCCGTGTGGAGCAGAGCGGCCTGGGCACCGTCTTCATGTGCACACATGGCGGCAGTCGCTATGGAAGCTCCGGCTGCCGTCGAACATATCTCTCGCAACGCGACCTCCAGGCGCACATCAACCACAGACATGTGGCGCCGCAGCCACCACCGCTGCAGTCGCTGCCACAGCTGGCGTCCATGGCGGAGCAGCCGAAAATGACGGATCTGGGCGGCGTCGGTCTGGGCCTGGAGTTGCACAAGCAGCGCAAGGCGAGTGGTAGCTATGGCTCCTAAACTAAGCTGTCCTGTCTATAAAAACCGCTTGCCCCTTGCAGCTCTCCGAGTCGTCTGTCCCCGTATCCATATCCGCCTCCATTGCCCGTCCCCTGTCACGGCCACTGAGCGGCGCGGGGGGCATCGGTAGCATACCGCCGCCAGGATCCGCAGCTGCCCAAAACGCCATCCATGGCGGCCACTCGACGCTCACGCTGGCCAATTTGGCCAGGATCAACAATGCCAATGCCCAGGACTGTCATCAGGGCAAGGCCTCGCTGCACCACAGCCTGAAGAAGGGTCCGCCCCATCAGTCCGAGTCGGTGGCCGATGCCTCCTACTACAGCAGCGTGCTCGCCTCCTTCGGCAGCGCGGGCGTGGGAGGATCAGGTTCGGGGCCACCGGGCGGCGTGACAGCCGCCGGTCAGCCAACTGGCCCGAATTCCAGCCATTCCGCTGGAGGCCCGGGTGCCCAGGGTGGTGGCTCCGGATCCGCTGAGACGTCAGCTGGTGGCTCGAGTGGCAACTGGCAGCAATCGCAATACTACAGATAAGGGGCTGATCCGCAGGGGAAGCAGATTTTTACGCAGGCACGGCTTTTAATTAAGTAAACTACATGTACGTTAAGAAGGAAATTATTAAAAGTATCTTACGGTGTTCGAGCAAACCGAAAATTTAAGTATCTCAACTCTTTGATTTTGTATCTTTTGAATGCAAATATTTTAATTTCTTGTATGATGAATTAAATTATGAAATTAAAGGTAATTTTAATATTATGCTTTTATTTAACGTTTTTTAAATATTAAAAACGTTTCAAAAAACATGCTTTTAAAAAGCCCGCTCGATTGGACTCGATTCGAAAATATTGCAGTGTTGCTAAATGTCGAATTTATCAGCTGGCTGCTCCGCCAGTGAAATACAAAAGGTAAACAAATCCGAAACCGAACGCATTTGCTGAATGGAATATTAACATAAAAACAATAGGCCTGGAGCACCGAAGTCCAGACGTTGGCCAGGTCAAGTACTATATCCGATATCTGATGAGCTCTACGAGGAATTCAGAAAATCGAGGCCAGAAGCAGAAGCAGAAGGCAGCGGCATTGGAAGTTACACGCGACCAAAAGTGAAAGTTGGCCAGTAGAAAAAATGTTGAAAATCGTACTGATCAGTGGCAAGCGAAAGTGCGGCAAGGATTACATATCCGAGAGATTGCAGCAAAGGTACCTACATATCCTAGCTAAATCTACATATGTATCTTTTAAATTCCATTTATAATACCCATCCCATGGTGTTAATTACCCAAATTTCCATACAATTGAGTTCAAAACTTTAGGATACACTTAATTTTATCTGAGAAACACAATTTAAATTTATTTTTAAACCAAATTTCAAAGAACTAAAAATAAATTCACCGATAAAAATGAATGTGTAATATTTTTAAAACATTTATAAATTAAAAAAATTTTATTAAGAACATGATTTAATATTTTGAAAGAATTCATAAATTTTAAATAATTGAAGTAAGGAAATGATTTTTAAAACCAATAATATGAATGTTTTCCTAAATTTCTGAACTTTTATAATTTTTTTTCCTATCTAAACTCATTAATAAAAAACCTACTTTGAAAGTATTCATAAATTATAAATAATTGAATTAAGGTAATGATTTTAAAATCTTCAAATCCAATAATATGAGTTTATTCTTAAATTTCTGCACTTTTGTAATGTTTTTCCTATCTAAAATCCTTAATTAAAAACCTCTAATTTTTCAGATTAGGCTCCCGGTCGCGGATCGTTCGAATCTCGGAGCCCATCAAGTCGGAGTGGGCACGTAAGCTGCAACTGGACCTAAGTGCCCTCCTCAGCGATGGACCCTACAAGGAGAAGTACCGGCGCGACATGATCGTGTGGAGTGACGAGGTGCGGGCCCGGGATTACGGCTACTTCTGTCGCGTGGCCATGGAGGAGGCCCTGGGCCGCCAGCAGACGCCCTACATCCTCGTAAGCGATGTGCGGCGCAAGAACGACATCAGGTGGTTCCGGGAAACCTACGGTTCGGAGAGGGTCATCACCCTGCGACTCACATCCCGACCAGAAACGAGATCCGCACGCGGTTGGACCTTCACCACGGGCATCGATGACGTGCCATCCGAGTGCGATCTTGATGATCTGGCCGATGGCTTTGACTTTGTACTGGCCAACGATGTGTCGCTCGACCAGGAGGCCATTGACCATCTGCTGGACAAGCTGCAGCTACAGTATCAGTGAAGCTTTAGCTTATTACTCGAATCAAGGCTATTGAACAAATGTATTTTTGATATTCCATGTATTCCGGGTCCCTTCTAAGCCGAAAGTGGTCCTCACAAAGAGCGTAGATAATGCAATATTACACTTAACCGAGATTGAAGTTAAGTTTGTACTTAATAGTTTTGTTACAAAATACTCTTAGCAGTAAATGGAGCTTGTGTAACGGTTTTATTAAAATCTAAAGATAAAATCTTGTATTTTTCAATGAATATACAAATAAACGGTCGGTGTTTGGCTAATAGTTAGATAAGTTACCTCAAGAAATATAATTTGTTTTGCCAAATTGCATTGGTTTTCATGACAAAAGTGCAGCATAAAATATAAAAATACAACGAGCAGTAAAGTGAAAAATAAAATTTTTGCAATCTTACAAAATCTTCATTCAGCAATCAATTTATATCGAAATAATATTTGAAAGCAAACTAATAAAATGTTTTATTAAAGTATGAACAATAAGTTGTATGTGTTTGTGAAAATGCTTAATGATTTGGTGGGTTGTAGGTGGGCAAAAGGCATTTGTAGCTACTAAACTGGCTTAGTAAATGGGACCATTGAGTCCCTCGCCGCCGGAGATTAGACGCAGTTGATCGTTGAAATTCTGCGCCGTAGGAATCTGCGTCTTCCGAAGATCCTTTTCCACGGAGCGCGAACGCAGATGCGGCTTGTTTTTAACACAACTGAGTGGTGTGCGCTTCTGAGCGGACAGCGGTGTGCTATTCGTTTTGGGCGTGATCGATCCTCCGGCCACAGGTGACTCCTCTTCCTGGTCAACGTATATCTTTGGCTTGTTGGCCCGCGCAGGCTTGCGCGGTGGCACCCGTCGCTTGTGTCCCAAACGCACTCGCTCCAGATGTTTGTTGGCTGGCACTGCAACGGAAGAAGGCTGCTCCTCGCCAGCTACGAAGGAGGCCATGCTGCTGCCAGTGCTCAGGTTCAGGGTTAGGGTCTCCAAAATATGCTCCAGCATCTGGGCCTCGCGTGCCTCCTCCTCCTCGTCGTCGCAGAAGATGATGGGCGTGCGATCGACGCCCAGGCTGGGCGAACGGGGATCGGTATGAAGCTGCTGTGCAGCAGGAGGCGGTGTAGCCATCTTCTCCTGATGCAGCTGCAGCAGCTGATCCTCGCAGGGCAAGGTCTCCTCCTCATCGTAGGGCAGCGAGACAATCTCCAGGGAGCTATTGTTGTGGGCTTCGCATGGCGGTGTGCCAAAGCTATCGCAGCTCTCCTCCAGGTCCACCTGGGGAGGCGGAGGAGGAGTGACGGGCACAGCTGCTGCTGTTGTTTGGGCTGAACCCACCCGGGTGTCCACGAAGAGATCGGCGAAGGTGTCGTCCAGGTTGAGGGAGCGCACTTCGTCGAGAACCAAGGGAGTGCGATTGAGTTGCGGCGAGCGGGGATCGTTGAGTGAGAAGCCCTTGAGCAAACGTTTGCGCAGCACTGCAAAGGCATTCTCACTGGGGGCCACCTGCTGCTCCTCCACCTCCGCAGCACGTAGCCTTGGAACCTGCGTTCCGGCCTGCAAAAACTATAGCCCCCTGTATTATAAACCCCTCAAAACACTATAAATTCCAAACAGCTTACATTTAAGGGCGTGCGACAGCCATTTGGTGATCGAGGATCGAGCAAAGCGTTGGTTTGCTCCCTAATCGGCGTCGTCATTTCAATTTTTTCCTGTCTTTCGCTGGCCAGGCGCATTCTGTTCAGTGTAGGTGTGTCCGGCAGATATTCACCCTCCATTTTCGTTGCCTTTGCTCCCATTTTAATTTGTTTATCCGTCTGCTTTCACGACTTTTCACTCAATGTTTCGGTGTGAAATAAAAATCGTTGCCGCGCATTTGTTTTGAAATGGCGTCGCCTGGAGTTGCCAGATGGTCAAATGTCTACTGGAAGGGTGGACTGGAAGGTGTGTTGGTAAGGCCCGTCTGGCTATTTTCTAGTCAAATTTGGCTCTGTTAACAAACGGATTTCCTTGCTAGTTTTTTTTTTAGCAGGTAAGTGTTAAAAAAACATGTATGTTAAGGCATTTTTCCACTATGAGGTTTTTTCGGTATTTTTCGGTATTTTCGATTGGCAACGCGATAGGCGGACGGGAGGTGTTTCCATTGGCAAACGCGTCTGAAACAGCTGTTCTGCTATTGTCATTTGCGAACTAAAGTAAACAATGGATTTAAATAATTTATTACTAATAAATACAATCTCAGAACAGCATTTGAACACAATAAATATGTGTGGACAAATTGCCCAAATGCTGGAAGCAAGCACCACATCCCACGCTCTTGCAGTACATTTTAATGAAAACCAAGACCATACAACTTAATAAGGCAATGTTGTATTCATCATGTATTTCACAGCACTTTAACCTTATTACAAGTAATTAATACATAAATAAAAATCAATACACATTATTAATTAATTAACAGCCAAATATGGTCTACTCCCGCATGTTTCGCTCAAACAGCTTGAGAACCCTTTCTTGGAAGCCCCTAGTGTTTTCGTTAAAATTTTTGAGCTCCTCGGCGATCCCCTGCATCAAGCATATTTTTTTCCACAGCATTGGGGCCATAGCTCGCCATCTCATCCGCCATCTCCTGGTATATGTGGGTGTTTTTCCTAACACCTCGAAGTCCGTCTAGGTTCTCCTCCCACAAATACAGGAGGAACTCGGTGGCATCTGCTGTCCACAGCATTTTTCTTTTTTCTGTGAAGAGAATTCTTTAATATAAACTATTAAATAATTAAAAACAAACAAATTACCTGTTCCGTTTTCCATTTTGCCGGCTTTTATGTTGACAATCTGCTGTTTTGGGCCATCCATGGTCAATAGTGCTGGTAAATGGTGGTGGAAAATACCACAAATTTCACTTTCCAGCCCTGTAACGCGACAATTTTCCACCCTCCCCTCCCCACCCCTCGCCAACAAGTTTTGTATGGGATTTGGTCGCGTTCAACGGTAAATGGATGCAAACGCGACGCGTTCATAATGAGCAGAGGGCATTATTTTGTATTTTTATCTACTGTCTACAGTTTTAAGTAGGCTAGAAAAACAATCCATAATTTGAATGTAATGCCCTCTGCTCATTATAAACGCGTCGCGTTTGCATCCATTTACCGTTGAACGCGACCAAATCCCATACAAAACTTGTTGGCGAGGGGTGGGGAGGGGAGGGTGGAAAATTGTCGCGTTACAGGGCTGGAAAGTGAAATTTGTGGTATTTTCCACCACCATTTACCAGCACTATTGACCACGAATGGCCCAAAACAGCTGATTGTCAACATAAAAGCCGGCAAAATGGAAAACGGAACAGGTAATTTGTTTGTTTTTAATTATTTAATAGTTTATATTAAAGAATTCTCTTCACAGAAAAAAGAAAAATGCTGTGGACAGCAGATGCCACCGAGTTCCTCCTGTATTTGTGGGAGGAGAGCATGGACGGACTTCGAGGTGTTCGGAAGAACACCCACATATACCAGGAGATGGCGGATGAGATGGCGAGCTATGGCCCCAATGCTGTGGAAAAAAATATGCTTGATGCAGGGGATCGCCGAGGAGCTCAAAAATTTTAACGAAAACACTACGGGCTTCCAAGAAAGGGTTCTCAAGCTGTTTGAGCGAAACATGCGGGAGTAGACCATATTTGACTGTTAATTAATTAATAATGTGTTTTGATTTATATTTATGTATTAATTACTTGTAATAAGGTTAAAGGGCTTTGAAATACATGAAGAATACAACATTGGCTTATTAAGTTGTCTGGTCTTGGTTTTCATTAAAATGTACTGCAAGAGCGTGGGATGTGGTGCTTGCTTCCAGCATTTGGGCAATTTGTCCACACATATTTATTGTGTTCAAATGCTGTTCTGAGATTGTATTTATTAGTAATAAATTATTTAAATCCATTGTTTACTTTAGCTCGCAAATGACAATAGCAGAACAGCTGTTTCAGACGCGTTTGCCAATGGAAACACCTCCCGTCCGCCTATCGCGTTGCCAATCGAAAATACCGAAAAATACCGAAAAAACCGCATAGTGGAAAAATGCCTTAAAGCTTCGGTACTAGTAATATGTAACAAATGCCTGGAGTTTGTTGAATAACTGAACTTTCTAGCAATTAAACTTGTTTTTAACAGACCGAAATTCAACGTTTTAACAGTTTGGGGAATACCCTTACTAAAAACTGATTTTAAAAATCTACACCGTCGTTTTACAACACTAGCTTTAACCCGATAGTGTCACCTCTAGCTCTTCCACGAAATCTGGCAGCACTTCAATTTTAAGACGCGACATAGCGATTTCTACGTTTTTAGTTTTTCGAAAAGAAAATGGCATGAAAACCGGCCGAAAAAGTGCAACAAACGCAGCTAAAACCCAAAGTAAGTTCCCAAGGAAAAGCTGAAGAAACTCTGTAATTTAAACCATAAAATCGTAGCCGATCATATATGCGCGTGTGTGCGTGAGTTAAAAATTAGTGACTGTGTACTTGCGGTGACTAAAAGGGGAAATGAAGACAGGAAATACAGTTTTTAAGTACTCCAGAAAACTAATTTTATTTAATTTACGCAGTATCTGTACTAAATAGGCGTGTTTTTGTATGTGTGTGGGCGCCGCAAGCAGCAGTAAATTCTCCTGTGTGTATATGTGTTTTTTTTTTACTATGGCCGTCTCCTTTTCACACACACTGGCGCACAATACAGTTGCGCCTTGCCTTTTTTGCCGACATTTTTTATTGTTTTTTTTTTTCTCGAAGGCTTAATCTGAAAATTAAACGTAATTGGCCTGTTTGGTGGGCTCACCATTAATGTAGGTTAGTACGCTAAAATGCTTTTTAAAATTGCGCTATTGTTTTATTTGCCAATTGTAGCGCAAAAAGTAAACAAAATTGTATATACACAAACGCCAGAGCGCATGTCGTGCAGACTTTCTCTCTTGCTCCAAATTGCAAGTGTATGCGTGAGTGTGTGTGCGAGTACACGCTGAAAACAACCGAATTTCATTCATTGCTCATTTCGGAGAAAAAAACTACACACGCTATATTCGTCGCCATCTGCAATTGCACCTCTGTGTGCGTAGGATATATATAAATATGTATGTATGTTTATAGAGTGGACTCGTTGCAATTGTGCAACATGTTAATAGTTTCCAGGGGCAGCTGGGCGTGGCAGGTGCAAAAGACTCAACCCCGCCCCTGCTCCTCCGCTCCGTTCCATTTCTATTTACAGAAACTTCTTCCCACTTCCAGCCGCCACATTCCAGAGTTCAACATTCTTGCTCTTCCCGTCGTTTGATTGCCGTCATTGGCCGCGTTTTTCACACATTCCACGAGCGGTCTTAACACACTCACACCGATACACTTGTCTATGGGGGCTTTCGCACACTATTGATTTCAATCAACTTTGTAAGCGCGCTCGCCCGCTCTCTTTTGCTCTTTCCTCGGTCTGCTATGCTCTCTCCCTTTCTCTCGTGCTCATTTGTCAATTAAGCACCGCGTCCGTTTGTCGGCTCATCACCAATTCACACAGCAGTCTCGCCCGCTGCATCTGTGTGGGTAAATTCCATTTCCTGTTTATAATATTGCGCCCCTCTCCTTCCGCCGCCTCCTTCCAGGCTCTTCCAAACGCATGGCGTCTTGTCTGTCTGCCGCTCAGCGGAGACCCAAACCAGCCAGCTCTCTTCCTTTCTCTCATTTCGCTCTTCTCTCAGAGTCTGCACAATGGATCGATCGATACTGATTGATCTTAAAAATGCATTGGGACTTGGGAATTTTAAATTTGATGTGTTACGATACATAAACACTGCTAAAAATTAAAATATGTTTTTATATTTAAGCAAGCTTTTAGTTTAAAAAATTAAAGATTGTAACTTAGAATTTTTCTCTCTTTCAAGACCAAAAAATACAATTTTGAATGTAGTATTATTATGCTTTTGTTTATAAAGACTTTGTTAACTAATTTTCTGATTTATATATTACTTATTCGTGGTCCACTTCTGCGAGCATGCAATGTAAAACCGATTTGTTCACCCTCGCTAAACGGATTTCCGTCTACTTTCGCTCTTCGCGCCGTATCTTCTGCCCACGATCATCAACGAATTTCGGTTTCGTTGCATTTCACTTTTCGCAACCACTGTGCCTCTGACCGCTGCTTAGGAACGACGCGGAATCGGAACACGAATGCGACGCGCTCCGCTCTCATTCCATTTCCAATTTCGAATTCCCAGCCTGATCCGGCTGTCACTGCTCTTGTTGTTGTTGTCGGTAGCGGCAGCGGTGAGTTGAGTAGTACAGTACGTGCCACTTCCTTTACATTCAGAAAAATAAAAATTGCTCACAAACACACATGCATACATACCATACACCTAAAGCATACATAAAGAGACGTTCCAGACAGACAGACAAACATTGGATGAGAGGGGGGAGGGGGAGCGGTTTGTTTGGCGTCTGCGCCTTGTGTTGTTGCTTTTATGCTGCCCGTTTTTCATACATACTTATGTACTTATTGTTCTTGTACAGTTGCAAAGACACTCACTCACACCATACATATGTATGTATACATACGAGTATGGAGTCGAAACAGTGAAAACGAGTTTGATGTCTGGGGCTCGATATGGCAACACTGTCGCCGAGTGCATATCCCCCCACCCCCCTCACTACCAAGCGCCCGCTTATTAGAAGAGAAATACCGCAGAGCGTTGTTGTTGATTTTACGTAAGAAGGCCGTCGAACTCAACTCAGCATAGAAAATGGGGGGAGAAAGAGCGAGCGAGGCGAGAGAGCAAAAGAGAGAGTGTACATGCAAATAAAATGCGAATGCGAATGTGTGTGTCTAATGATTACCGTTACTATTTGCATGTTGTCTAGTCAGACGTCTCGCGACCCAGAC
Organism: Drosophila prostipennis; assembly: GCA_037075205.1. Taxonomy (NCBI): domain Eukaryota; kingdom Metazoa; phylum Arthropoda; class Insecta; order Diptera; family Drosophilidae; genus Drosophila; species Drosophila prostipennis. Next base: position 1,216,591 of record JBAMCJ010004477.1, read on the forward strand.
TGTGCGACCCACCAGGCAATTGGCGAAAAATTCTTCGTCATGACCTTTTATCGTCATCATTTTAGCCAGACATTCAAACAAACTTATGTGCCTGTGTATGACAGTAATGTTGTTTACCGATTTGTAATAAAACTGCCTTTGAATGGGTTTTTCGAATATGCATAAAAACCTATACAACAAACAAATTGCATTTATACTATCAGAATATCAGTATGAACACCTATAATTTGTTAATTATCTTACGTTTTTGGTAAATATTGGCTATATACTACAGCATTGCAAATTCAGAGACAGAAGGAACTTTGTACCTTGAAAATATACCACTTTTAACATACGGAGATTGTATTAGGGAAACCCTACGTAATGCATTGCTAATTCTTTGACCGCAGCTGTACACTTGCCATTCAGTTGCGTGCAGTTCTGCATTTCTGTCGGCTGTGGTTCAATGTCCTAAACCGCACACAACAAGTGCAACAATTGTAACATCAACAAAAGCAACAGAACACCGCAAAAAGGGGCAAGAAGGTGGTGGCACAAGAAGAAGCACAACTTGATGGGGGGAATGCACAAGTGCAGCAGAAAAGCGACAGAGATGGCAAACGGAATGAGGGCAGGTCCTAGGGCAATCCATTAACATTTCGCCCAGCCCAAGCCCTGCCATACCATACCATTCCATCCCATACCCCATTATCATCTTCTGTTCTGGGTATTGTACAGTTGGACCTGTGACATTCGAGTCCCGCTGGGTTGTGTTGTGGAACTAAGCCGATTGATTGGCCAAATCTCTCTCCTGAGTCAACTTGCCATTCGGTGACTCTTGGTTTCTTTTTCGTTTTTCGATGCATTCCGACATCCGTGAGCTGTTGTAACCCAGAAAACGTTGTGCCAGGTTGTTGCTGTTTGTTGTGTCGCTTGTGACGTCAATTGGCTTTGGAATGGTGTCGGCGGCCCACATTACAGACCGACTACCCACCGGAAACGAATAGTTGTGCTGCTTTTGTATGCATATGCATGGATGTATAAAGTCGAACTTCCATAAATCACTTTGTCTGCATGAAAAGAACTCTGAATTTAAATATGCACTTCTTAGTTAAATAAACTAAAATGCTAAGCAAATCTGTTTGAACCTGATCTTAACTTTGGCTTTCTTCGAAGATCTACTCCCTTTTTGGATAAAACATTTTCGAAATTTTTGTAAAACAAAGTCTCTTTTTTAGTTTAAGTTGCATAAAACTTGGATTTTCCAAATTTGAGTAGTTGTAAGTTCAACTGCAGCCTGTATGTGTGGGTTGCTCCCATTTTAAGGGGGCGTTAAATTGCGCAAAATCAAATTCGCAATGGGTCTGGCAACGACCAACGAGTGCCGACCAACTTTAGCGGGGCTTTATTTTTGGCGCGCTTCTCGAGCGGCAAGAAAGACATTTCCCGAGGAATGGAATGTTGTTTACTTGCGCGCCTGCGCATCCTCAACCTTCGGGCAGTTCCATGAAATCTGCAGTTGGCTTGAACTCGTCTGGGTTTCATCCTGTTCGTCCCGTTTGGCCGGCTACCTGCCCCGCCCTTGCGCCCCCGCCACGCCCCCTCGCTCTCGGCGGTTTTTGTACCGCCGCTCTGCGTCGCTTCTTGTTTGTGTGCTTTTCGCTCCACCAAACTCAAACTGGCGGCGTCGGCGGCATCGTGTCAATAACATGTTGATCCTACATCGTGCGAAATCTTCTGGCAACACCAAAACAAACAAACAAAAAAAAAACAAAACAAGAAAGCGTGTTGTCGAATTGAAGCGAATATGGGATACCCGTTATTATCGGTGTTTCCATGGAAATTTTTTTTGATAAAATAGGCTCATACTTGCAATATAAAAACCAATTCCTTTCGATCGATGAGTATATTGCTAACTGCTAAAAATATTAAGACACCCCAAAAATACTATTAAATTTTTTAAACAGGGGAATGAAAAATAAAATAAATTCTAAATCTTCAAAAATCCCTATTTATTTTCCAACACTCAATATACCCTACAAATTTCACGAGTAACGGGTATGAGAAACTACATACAACATTAGCTCGAAAGCCGCTCGCCGCATTGTTGTTATTATGCCGCATTTTTAGTGGAGAGCCGTCGCTCTCGTTCGCTCCTCTCTCTGCTGCTCTTTGGCAGCAAAAACACGTCCATCTTTAGAACCAATTTTGTTGTTGTTCGGCATTCGGTTTTGGAATCTTTTGCGGTGCGGTTGTGTCTCTTCATGTGCGCGGCGATTTTCGTCGGCGTTTTGCACTAAAGTTGTTTAAATTTAAATGGAAAGAGTTGTTAAATTGTGAAAACAAAGCGTAATGATTTGGTGTTTAAGTGAATAGCGGTTAATTCTGTTGGTTAAGAAAAAAAACGCGCTGTCTTTCATTTTCCCCATCTTTTGCGTCTTTTCTGCTCCGACTGTGCTTGTGTTGGTGTGATATATTTCGTTTTTGGCTGCTAACGTTTTTCGCGAAACGTCTTCCTAGTCTCTTGAAGCTTTTTTGTTTGGTTTTTAAATATGGTCCGCGCCCCGTTTCGTTTGTCGCTTGTGCAAAATTCTTAGAATTCCTCACAACATTCCCGCGCACACACACACACACACACACTTGGTACATACATACATAATTTATTCCCGTGAAAGGCATGGAGTAAGAGTGAGACAGGGAAAGAGAAAAAGAGAGAGAGCGAGAGCTGGAGTGTATACGCAACACACCTCAAAAGGTTGCTGTCTCCGCTAAATGTGTCTTTTCGCTCTCACGCCTTATTGCTCTCCCTGCTGCCTCTCCTCTCCCATGATATAAAACTAGTAGGACTTGTTTTTTGAGCTTTTTTGCAAAAACATAAAAACCGGTACATTTTTTTTCGAAATTGCAAGCTGAGAAAAGAGCGAGCTGTGTTGTTCCTGTATTGGAATTTTTGTTTTACTTAACCATATTTTTCACACACTCTGCTTTTCTTACAGTTTTCTAAACACACACACATACAGAAACGAGAAGAGCCAACGAACTCGTGCAGCGACGCCCAAGAATGAAAGAGAGCAAGGCAACATGAAAATTACAGCAACAACAACAACGACTGGCTTGCCGAAGAAGTTGTAAAAGACGCAGAAGAAGAAGCAGCAGCCACAACAGTATTTTTATTAGCGGGTGTTGTTGTTGTCATGTATGTATGCACACTTTTTGTTGTCCACACACTAATATAGTTGAATTTTAATGTTGTTGTTGTTGCTGTTGTAATTATTGTGGTACTTGTATGTTGCTGTTGTTATTGTGTTTGTTGGCTCATTTCCTCCATCATTTATAAAAGATCATCGAACTCAATTCAATTGCTTTTGGCAAAAAAAAGAAAAAGAAAGACGCAACATTTTATTAAGTGCCGCCACTGATCTTGACCTACACGCTCGCAAGTTCAGCGCATTTTATATGGCTATTCAACTTGATTTTTGCGCACATTACCTTACTTCCACTTCCTCTCGCACACAAACAAACGCCCATTTCACATCTATTCATGTACATAGGCGCGGCGGCGGATTTAATTTTTATAACGGAAATTTTAATAAGCTGCCCGCTGCTGTTGCTGAGTGTGAGAGAGAAAGAGAAGGGGAGACAGTGCAGCAATTGTTAACCGTTAAAGCATTCTAATACATACATAAGTAAGTCCCCACACCCATCCAATAACTGTTTTTTTTATTTGCTATTTTACAGTGGGCGCTTTAAATAGTGAACTAAAAAAGCGAGGGTGTTTTGTATTGACTTTTTAATGCAATTAAAAATATTTTGCTTAAGTTTTTTTTACTTTATTATAAAACTACATTTTAAAATGTAACAATTGGATAAATTAAAATTGATTTTACATTTTCCCCAATTTTTAGTTGATAAAGTTTTGGGATAGGGTTCAAAATTTAAAATTGAGTTTTTTAAAACTATTTTTTTTTAAATATCTTTTTGCAAAGTTGTAGAGAATTGAAGCTTCAGCTCTTTCTCGCAGTTGATTCGATCCTCCTCCGTTTTGTTTTTTAGCGTGCATTTTCTTATCAATTCGAATTCCCGAACTCGAACTCTGAAAAAATAAAAACAAATTTGGCGTCAAATTGCCAAAGGCTGGCGCCAAAATGATGTTTACATTTTTATTATAATAATTTAGGGTGCATTGCTTTTTGCCCGTGTCGCCCTTTTTCTGTGTTGTTCTTCGATGTTGTGTGGTATGCCTGTTGATTTTTATTATTATTGAAACGCCTATCGCGTAGAAATGTACGAAAATTGCTCCATTCACTCGCGCACTGTCGCCATTCATGTCAATTCATATTTGTGTATTATCGCCAGCCTCATCATCATCGTCGTCATGATCATCATTATCATCGTGTTGTTGTAGTCGTTGTCGCATTTATTTTCGTATTTTTTTCATATTTGTTTATTGTGCCGTGGCTGCAAAAAAAACCTACAAGACTCAAAGCCCGTGGCCGTGAGAACGTTGAAAAAAAGACTCGGGAAGAAGACGAGTCTCAATCTGAATCTGAATCTCGGCACTCTCATCGAATCGAAGCAAGAGAATTGTGTCATTCTTCAAAGTGGTTGTGAAATGTTTGCCTTTTTATGCCTATTCATATCACAGCCAGCTTTGAGGAGCGACGCGATGCTCAAGACAAAAATTACAAAAGAAATCATTAAAAATTAAAAATACCCATCTGATAAATAAGTACAAATTTTCAGATGAATAAAGAAAAATTATATCAATCATACAAAAAAAAATGTAATATGTGCGAAATTTAAACTAAGAAACGGTTACAAGTGTATAATTTTGTAAACATCATCACATGAACATAAAAATCGAAATTGAAAATTCTGAAATCCCGCAGTCAAATATCCTAAAACCTCAATCAATAAACTATATTGGCGCATTCATGCTGGGCTCTCAAAGTGGTTGTGAAATGCATTTCCGCATTGCCCGGGCATATCACAGCCAGCTTTGATGAGCTTAGCGTAATGTATCGTACATCCAATCATGATAATACTTCCCCCGCCACATAATTCACCCGCCCAAAAACATATCTGTCATAAAACACGATGTCGTCCACCTCAGATCTATATTAATAGTGAAATGCAATCGGAAAAGAAAAGGGGCGACGAACAGTGATCAAAATTTGGAAGGACGGAAGAGAAATGCATGCCACAACACCGAAAAATGGCTTATCCTGTGGATGTCCATCTCTGATATAGGGCTCTATCGAATTTACTACACACACATCCGGTGCAATATTCTAACTAACCCCCATTCATGAATATTTACAAAAACGATTCTTCATCCGAACGATGTTGATTATCTAAGCCTCATCAAGTGGTTGTGATATGGATACCCAACGCATATCACAGCCAGCTTTGATGAGCTAGGATAATCAACGGGAACCAACATAAAAGGAATTTGAAAACAAAAAGTGAATTGGTTGTGTAAAAGAAATAAAATCGAAATTCGGAAATATATGTAAAATTTGCAGATTGTAACATAATGGTTCATTAAAAACACACAGATTTATTAAAATATAATACTTTTATATATATACTTTTAATTTTATGCAGTTTGATTTTTTCCCCTTTTGTTGAGTACACCGTTTTAGATAGATAGAACTAAGATGTTACTTGAGTCTAATGCTGCTTTATCTTTCTCACAGATACACACATCTCCTCTAACTCAACGTTTACGTTCCACCAGCAGCATACATATGTAGAGAAAACGAATTCCAAAGAGATCTGACGACGCCCTTGCAGCGGACAACGAATATTCTAATTTATTATTGTGATAGTTACTAGTTTTAGTATTTTTAAGCTTTTAAACAACCAAACGTTGCAAGCCAAAAAACGAGAGCCGATATCCAAAAAGCTACAGCTACAAATTGTAATTGTAATGCATTCCAAAATGAGTGGACAATATGAGGTGGCTGTCGTCCTGCTGTTGATCGGCTGTCTGGCATATCCGTCGGACATCGAGGCCTGCTCCAGCCGTACGGTGCCCAAGCCGCGCTCCTCGGTCTCCTCGTCCATGTCCGGCACAGCCTTGCCTCCAGCGCAGGTGCAAGTCACGAGTAGCACCACAATGCGCCCCACGACGACGACCACGCCCAGGCCAAATATTACATTCCCCACTTACAAATGTCCGGAGACCTTCGATGCCTGGTACTGCCTGAACGATGCCCATTGCTTTGCGGTCAAGATTGCAGATCTGCCGGTTTATAGCTGCGAGTGCGCCATCGGCTTTATGGGACAGCGATGCGAGTACAAGGAGATCGACAATACTTATCTGCCCAAGAGGCCGCGTCCAATGTTGGAGAAGGCGAGCATTGCCAGTGGAGCCATGTGTGCCCTGGTCTTTATGCTGTTTGTCTGTCTGGCCTTCTATTTGCGCTTCGAACAGCGGGCAGCCAAGAAGGCCTACGAGTTGGAGCAGGAAATGCAGCAGGAGTGCTTTGATGATGACGGGCACTGCGAGTGCTGCAGGAATCAGTGCTGTCCGGATGACGACGAGCCGATCATACTGGAGCGCAAGCTACCCTATCACATGCGGCTGGAGCACGCGCTGATGTCCTTTGCCATTCGACGCAGCAATAAGCTGTGAGCAGAGCGAAATACAGGGAGCCCAAAATCGAATATGCCTTGCCCATCACAAATTTCATTGGGCTTTAGTCGATAGTTGATATAATACCTATTTACTGAAAGCTAAATGTATACTCAAGAACTGTCCACTCACATCTATCTAGAGATCTTCACTTTCTTTTACCGAAAGTTTGCACCCAGAAAACTGGTTAAATAGCCAGCCAGCCAGCCTTGTATTACCCAATTGACTACGAATTTTAGAACCCTACGCTAGCTATTTATTATTATTGCTAACTGATATGCGTATCACACACACAACGCGAAACACGCGCCAAGTATTATTTATTGCGAGAGAGATTTAAGAAAAAATGATATGGATTTTTTAAATAAACATAAGAAACAGCACCATGCAAATCCACGAGTTATTTAATTGAAATGCCGGAAATTTAGCTTTTCTTTTCAGAGGGTTTCACTAGTTTAAACTTATTTAGGACACTGACTATCAATTATACGGCCTTCATGTGTCAGAAATGGAACAGATAAAACACCTTGCCTGGTTTCTGATTTTCAAATCGTCGACAAATGCTTAACAACATATATAACAAAATAATTGACATTAATAATTATAACAAAATAATTCATTAATTAAACGTTTGGTCATGTGCCATTAAGAAAAATTAATATCTTTAACCATATCCAGATTTGGCTTCAAGACGTCAATACTATATATGTACTTGTAGATAAGCTATTCTCACTATAATCGAATGACTGAGTGTATTTCTATAGTCGATTTCTAATTTTGACAGACATTATCTGCCGTCAATCAAATGGGGTTTTTAATTTCCAGGCGGTGACAAAACGTGTGGTTAAATGTCTGACCTCTAGTTATTTCACCGGGATTTCCCAGTTATTAATGATGCATTGTTAAGTTATTTACTCATGTTTATGGGATCCATAAATTAAATGTACTCAAAACTGAATGAACGATAAGATTAGGCAATTAAAAAGTTCAAAAATTGTTAGATAGGTCAGAGAAAATAGAAACTATAAAAGTATAAGATATTAACAGAAATTACATTTATTTATCTACATATGTATGTACATTCGAAAGCCAAGTCTCTTTATTCTACTTAAAACTGCTGGGATATATTTTTAAACTTTTGATAGAGTGCCTTCATGGGTCCATAGCTCGATAGAACCAACGATGTGAGAGTAATGACCTTCATTAGGATTTGAAAATCTGTCTCACTTCGGCTCGTGAAGTATCCCGTCTGGTAGCCGTAATACTGGGTTACTAGTGCGATTACAAAACAGGAGAATCCCAGGAAATTGTGGAATGTCTTGTTTAGCAAAGGTGTAATCAGTTTCTTCACACGAGGGGAGAAAAGTGCAAGCACGCCGGAGGACATGGACAGAATGCACAGTACGAAAGCGGTCATGCCTGTTGGTGAATAAGGAATTTATAAATCGGTGTTCAAATAAAATAGGTATCTTCAAGACAAAATAAAAGAGAAAACAAATAAAAACAAGAGAGGACGCTATAGTCGGGTTGGTGTCCCGACTATCTAATACCCGTCACTCGGATAAAGGGAGTGCGAGGGAGATGGAGATATAAACTTTGAACAGGCTTAACTTTTTAACGAATGGTCCGATTTGAAAAATTTCTTCTACATTTCGATAGGTATTGATAAACACAACAAAACTGCATTTTTACTTTTCCGAAATATGTAAATTTTGTAAAATTGTTGTAAGCGATTGTGGGCGTTAGAGGGGGCGTGGCACCTTTTTGAAATAAACTTGCGCTGCGTAGGAACTGCTAGAATCTGCATGCAAAATGTCAATCTTCTAGCTTTTATAGTTTCCGAAATCTCAGCGTTCATACAGACAGACAGACGGACAGACGGACATGGCTAGATCGACTCGGCTAGTGATCCTGATCAAGAATATATATACTTTATGGGGTCGGAAACGCTTCCTTCTAGCTGTTACATACTTTTGCACGAATACAATATACCCTTTTACTCTACGAGTAACGGGTATAAATATGTCCGTGTTACAACTCGATTTCCATAAATATAATATTAAATTGATATTGATATTGTTATCTAAAACGTTTGAAACTTGTTTGTATATCATCTTCTGCAATTAGCATCTGCTGCTATATATGTATTAAGCGTTATTTATTTGCTTTTACTCACCCAGCCTGCCATGTGTTGTTTGAAGCATAAACCCCTTCTGAATCATTTTGATAAGAGCTCCAGCTGCCCCACAACCGCCTCCCAAAGTCAGCAGTACCCAATGAATTGTGGTCTTCGTCTGGCGTTTAAATCCGTTTGTCAAGACATTTCCACCGTAATGGATCATAACTCCCTCGGCCATGAAGAAGGAGAACTGTGATACGGAACGAACTTTAGTGAATCCTTTTTTTTGGGTTATTGCATCGCCAAACTATTTACCCCAATGGTCACAAGCCAGGCATGAAGACTGGTGGTACTGGATAATCCAGTTCGCAGGGTCAAGTAGGAGATATAGATGGTGACAAATCCAATGCACATCTGATTTAGAACATTAAGGAAGTACTCCAATCTCTGCAAGCGGCTCTGAGCCTCATGGCCGGATAGCGAACTGTGTGCCATTTTCGAATAGCGTCGCGGAGATTCGATCGGAATGAATGTGGGTCGGCGCTGCGATTCCGTCCGGATCGTACTGCCGTAGTCGACGACTGGCTGGGCTCTACTAACCACTGGCTGCTGACTCTCGGACATTGTAGTTTCCGTTTTTCAGTTCTTTATCAGTGCGCTGAAATAATGTTATTTTCGTGTTAACATTTATACAATTGTCGACTGATAATACTGCCTGCCACTTTTCACAGACAAATTACCGCAAATTTTTTACTATTGGGCAAAACCAGACGTGCGCTCAAATACGATAGCTATTAAATGTTTAAAGTTTCACCGATACGCCTGTTGAACTTTGTTAGTCAAACCATTTGCTCGATGGTCTATGAGTAACTGGCGAAACCTTTCCTGCACTGTCATTTCCACGTTTATTCTGGACTTGACCACAAACTGATTAAACTTTTTATTCCTATTCATATCGGTTTACAACTCGGGAAGCTATCAAAGTGCAGAAAAAACCGCAAATAGGCCTTCAGTCGTGTGCCTTTTTTTAAATTTCCGATAGCGCGCAATTGTTGCTGGCGATAGGTAGTCTGATCAATTTGCATTTATCAACACTAAGCGAAGCTAATTTATTGATGCACCAGTGCTGGCCGAATAGCCTTTTTAAGTCAAAGATACAAAATATTAATATGATACATAAAAAATTAAATTCCCAATTCTAGCAAACTTTTAAACACAAATTTGCATAAAATCGTAATGAGATGATTAATGCAATTAGGTTTTTATAAATAACATATTGTAACCGTTTAAAGCTCGAATTCGTGAATCGGATATTTATAAAATATATATATTCTGAATCATGATCACTAGGGGAGTCGATATAGCCATGTTTCTTTTTTTTTTCTTCTCTCCGACTTTTTCAATACCGTTTGTGAGCTCAGTTGTAAGCTAGAGATCTGAATCTTTCGTAGATCAGATCAAGTTTTAAATGCGTACCGATCTGTGACGTCTATATCCTATAGCTCCCATGGAAAAATCGGACATAAAATTAAAGAAAATTGGATTGAGATACAATCATGATATTCTTGTTGCATCCAATCTTCAGATTCCTAAAAAGTAATAAAATAAAACAAATCTGTTGTGGTTGCGAAAGCTGATATAACAATAAATCATTTATAGTATTACTGTAGGCATTCTGTTACAAAAAGCGTTGCATACTTAAAAGGTTTTTCCTAAATGTTTTATCTTTTTCGGAGTACGTGTACATTGCACTATGGGGCATTTGACCACTTTTGTTGGCCAAAACCCATTTTTTAAAAGTCGTTAGAACAAAAAATGTTGTTTGAGGATGTGTTAACAGAAGATCATTTAACAATGTAACGTTTACAGAAATCCGATAGAGGTCGCCTTTGTTAAGGTAGAAGCTGTTAAACCAGCTGTTCGAAATGCAATTCTCCGGCTGTTGTATTTCGACGTTTGGCTTGCAGTTTTAAAGTGCTTTAAATTTGAGTTTTTAAGCAATCTAAGTAAACTTTTTGGATTGGATTAAAAGGATTGCGCTGTGTACTAAGTATTTGTGTGGTTAAACGACAAAAATCAAGCGGTTTTTTCTTATAAATGAGTGTTAAAGGGAGTGGTCTAAAAAGTACATTTTTGTAAGAAAACTAAATTTCAAATGGAGCAACAAAGTGAGTCCAGCGGAGTCCACTTCTGAAACCTATTGGGATTTGTAGATTATTTAATTGTTGTTAAAATGTATATGGTCAGAATCGCCACTTTTTGCCACTTTTTGAGTAATTTGATTTTTTAGACCATAACCTCAAATTTCACACACTCCTATCGTTTGCACTGGTGGCTAAGGAAGTAAGGACTTTTCTGGCTTTAAATTATTATCAAAATAGAGTAGAATTACTTAGCTTTGTTATTAACTAGCTTAAGTGAACTTTAGCCGCTTTAAAACGAAAATTCCGCTACAACTTAAACAAAAAGTCGTTCAAATGTAAAGTAAATTCTTTCCTTTGCCCTTTTTTTGAGAACTTTAGGATATAGTCGTCCGATTTGTACGAAACTTTAAATATTGTTATAAAAACATTAATAATTGATATTTATAAAGTTATGTGCATTTATCTCCAAAAACAGCAAAGTTAATTTGATCGTTTCTATGGCAGCTATATGATATAGTTGTCCGATCCGGATGATTCTCAGATAGGGATAAAAAATGGCGACTGGTAAAGTTTCACGTCAATATCTTTTGAATTGGCCGAGGTATTAATTTCGGCCAACAAAAGTGGTCAAATGCCCCATAGTGCATTGTACATATGGGGCTGTCCATATCTTACCTAATCACATTTGCAGCGATTTTTTATCCGCCACCCCGGCACTTTGCTTCACTTTCTTATTTAAATTTGTACTTGATTTAACTACTTAAAACTAGTATACAATACTAAAATTAATAAGGCCAGAAACAGTAGAATACTACTAACTAAACGAACGAATTGGAGTTCGAAAACCAAATATTTGTTCATTAAAATATTTCTTAAGAAATGAGTAATTGCATTGCACATAGTCTGTTCCAATTCCAAATTTTTTTTATTGATAATTCCTATGTTTTCTATTTTACAATAATAGAAATCATAATCATAATTTTATACATTTATTCAATAATTTCTTAAAGTAACAGGATTTTATTGAGGTAGATAGTAGTTGCTTTACAGCCATTTTAATTTGGCTTCTCCTAACTTAAGTTATGAAACACATTTTTGGTAAATTACTTTATACCACTTACAAATACATTAATTCTCTATCTTAAATGAATATACAGTTTGTACAGGATTTAGGATGAACGCCAAACGTTCTTAACTGGCCAAGCTGCTGAATTTTTGGTAGAGGGATTTCATAGCTCCAATGCTGGTTATGACCATTAGGACCATGGTGACGACCTGCATGAGGATGACGAAGTCCTGTCCTTGGCCCCTGAAAATTCCGGTCTGTGTGTATCCATAAAACTGGGCCATCATGGCGATCACGAATGCAGCAAAACTCAAAACCACATGGAAGGTCTTGTTGATCAGCGGAGGGACGGTTCGGCTGAGGGATCTCGCCAGGAAGGCGGCCAGACCGCTCAGCAGTGAGATCAGGCACAGGATGAAGGCGGCAAAGCCCAACCGGGCATGCAATGTAACGCTAACTTGCCACTCATCGCGTATTAACTGGATCAGGCAGCCGGCCACGCCCATGCCGCCTCCTAGGATCTGGAGGACCACGTGGAAGGCGGTCTTGTATTTCCGGGAATATCGAAGGGTTAGCCAGCTGCCATCGTAGAAGCACATCATGCCCTCGGCCATCAGGAAGACAAAGCCAAAGGTCACCAGCCAGGCGTGTAGCCGAATTCCCGAAAGGTCCTGGCGCAAACAGGTCCAACTAACCCAGATGGTCACAAATCCTATGCACAGCTGGTTGATCACATACAGCGCCGATTCTATGTGCTGCAGCACTGAGGTGGGCTTGGTTTTTTCATCACTCATGGCGGCACTATATTCTACTTATTTCACAAAAATTGTAAATGTAATTTCAAAAAAATTGTAAATGTAATTTCACAAAATTTGTTATTGTAGTTTCTCAAAATGTATTAATTTCAAATTGATTCTTTACAAGGAATTGTTTTTTCTCCAAAAAGTTAGTCCTTTATAGAGAAGTGTACTTTTATGAAACAATTTCTTTATAAGGATTCTTTGAGTTTCTCTCCACCTTATTTCACAAAAATTGTAAATGTAATTTCACAAAATTTGTAATTGTAGTTTCACAAAAAGTGTAATTGTATTTTCACAAGAATTGTAATTGCAATTTCACAAAAATTTTAATTTTTGAAAAGGTTACTTTTGAATTGATCCTTTATAAGGAATTGTATTTTCTCCAACAATTTTAAATTTAAAATTTAATTTGTTAATCCTTTGTAAGGAATTGTAGTTTTTTCAACAAAGCTAGTTTTCCAATGTTAAATGTCCTTTATAAGGATTCTTTGAGTTTTTTCTCCTCCTATATTAAAATGCTTTTAGACTGCCGATCCGATTTGCATTAGTTATTACAACGAACCATTTGCGACTGAGGTTTTTATTGCCTTCGGAGTGGCTTTGTGACTTTCGCTAGACTGGCAGACTATTTGTTTGCTATCGGTTTATCAGCACAACAATTTTGGGTACCCCATTCTAATGCATTCGACTCAAAGGATTATACAATGTTATTGAGTGGGCCGTTGCATGTTCACGTTCGCTGTATCGTTGGCCAAACGATCTTATCAGCCCTATCGCCATCCATTCATTCATTCACTCATAGATGTCGGGTGGCGTTTTTGAAGCAGAACGTACAGAAGTAAAGGATTAGCATTGTATATGCGCTATTTCGCACGTTGACCATTCCCAGAAACTGACATGAGCAGCGGGGCTAAATTTAGAGGGGTTATTAATATTAATTAGACTTCAGTTGCTCAAGTGCTGGCCCACTCTTGTTCCACTTATTGATAATATACATAATACTCATGTATTCCTGTCGGATCGCAAGTCAGCGCCCCTCGCCTTATCGGAATGCAAAATCGCACGTACAAGATAAAGTTTACCGCACACTTGAAAATATACAAATATGTTCTACGCCACTGGGCCAATTGTCTGGCCAGACTGTTTCATTTTAGCCACTCACTGGCAGACTAAGCATTTTTAAACCACGCGCACGCCTAAGTTTGGGGTTATGATAAGCCTAAGATTTTTTAATGAAATAATGTTGCTAAATGTTTACAAATATTAATTGCTGACTCAGCACTATTCCTATCTGCGATCTAACATTGAGCGTGATTAAGGTATATTGGAATTAACTTGAAGTAGTCCTATAAAAAGCCGGGCGATTAGATCCGTGGTGCCCAGATTGATATGACATGGCTTGATTTACGAAGCTTTGCCAAATTATCGCACATAACAACTGTGGACGGCTTGAGATTGGTAACCTCAAATGCTCTGAATGTCCCGATGGGAATGCATTTGTTTCCATTCTTGGCCAGACGTTCAAAGTATACAATTACCGCGGATTCTTTATTATTAGCTCCAGTTTGGATGACCAAGTCCTGGTTCTAACTCTAGTCTGAATCCTAAAACTAGGATTCGGTTCCTTATAGCTTATCTGGAGAAGTGCAGCGCCAGTACCGTTTGCCTAAATCTTCAGAAACCTGGTTCCTCAAGGACTATCATATCATTTCTGTGCCTGAAGACTATTTTATCGGTTTTATCCTCACCGCTGAAGCTTACTTCCAAATCGACTGCCTTGTAGACAACTTTTTCAGCAAATTGGATTAGCGCTGTGGGACCCACAACATTTTTCCGGCTGGCGCCAAACTCTCCGTATCTATTTCTTTGGTCCAACAGCCATCGAATGGTGCTTATTTTGAGTTCTGACATAACCTGTTCTGATTCCATGAGAAAAAGCAAGGCATAGGATGTGGTCTCGACATCCTCTACTCACCAAGTTCGATCATCTTTCTGCTGGACTAAGGATTTTAGTTTTGCAATGCGTAAACGGCCATTGTTTTGGCCAATAAAAAGTTTGTTTCATCAACCTGAGATTTGATAAAAGTTACATCTTTTTTTACAGCTTCTATGTTAGCATTTTTCTGTTTCTGAAGACTCAGCAGTAAGAAAGAGGGAACTGTCTTTCCTTAAAGTATATTTAAAATCATCTGTGAAACTTCCATCTTCATTCCTGCGGTTTATAAGGAACTCGAATTCTTTCTTCAGAATGCTATTATCAATAAAAGTGATTTCCTGAATAGCGCTTAAATAACGCAGGACGAAAGTGGTTAGCCAAATGGATCCATTGCCCTGTTGAGAACCGAAATAACTTAAGTTTCCATCCTCAAGGTGATAGTTCAATATATTTTGATAACCCATTCTAAAGATATTTTTATACCCTTGCAGAGGGTATTATGATTTCAGTCAGAAGTTTGCAACGCAGTGAAGGAGACGTTTCAGACCCCATAAAGTATATATATTCTTGATCAGCATGACTAGACGAGTCGATCTAGCCATGTCCGTCTGTCCGTCTGTCCGTCCGTCTGTCCGTCTGTCCGTCCGTTTCTACGCAAACTAGTCTCTCAGTTTTGAAGCTATCGGGCTAAAACTTTCCCAAAAGTCTTATTTCTATTGCAGGTAGTATATAAGTCGGAACGAGCCGGATCGGACAACTATATCATATAGCTCCCATAGGAATAATCGGGGAAAAAAAATGTAAAAAAATTATATCTTGGGTGTTTTTGAACCTAGAACCTCCTACTTTTGGAAATGCCATTTTTTATCTAATTCTGAATTTCGAATAAAATTTTTTCAAAATCGGACAACTATATCATATAGCTGCCATAGGAACGATCGGAAAATTAGTGATTAATAGGAATGATCTGCAAGGGTATATAAGCTTCGGCTGGCCGAAGCTAGCTTCCTTTCTTGTTTATTTCAGAGTCTATTGTGTTATACCTCTTTTTGGTTCCATTAAGGTAGTCCCAAACCAAAAAGTTAACAAACATTTTAGACATGATTAGTTCGCCAGTTCCACTGGTCAAATAATTAACCAAGTTTTCTACGATAAGACCAAGTGGGATCACCAAGTAAATCAACTTCAATGTGGTCTGAATTTATAACCATTTCCTTTGGAAAATCTAGGTGCAAAGGCCTTTTGTATTCCTGATTATCCGTAAGATTGATTAAGATTGCTTGATTCTTATGTTGAGGGGTACATTCTTCAATGACCTTTAGCGTCTTCTTTATAGTGGTATTTATACCCGTTACTCGTTGGGACACAGGCTATAATCGTCTAATATATTTACCGGATTCTAAAAGTAATTATAAAGAAATATTATTTTTTATCCTTTAAAATTTACTACTTATATAAAAAACTTATTAGAAATGCCGCAGATTTATTTGACTTGTATGTAAAAGCATTTATAAAACTGCAGAGAATGTATTTCGATAATATTTTAGCTTTTTTTAATGATTAAAAAACATGTTGATGTACATTATAATCACAATATTTTATTTGATGCAAGGACAGAAAGTTTTATGGGTTCGTTTTGGCTTGGGTACTTCAGCACTTGCTCTTGCACTCGTCTCCCTCGCAAATATCGCAGAGCTTCGAGTCGATGGAGTAGTACTCGGTGGCCTTCTTGTTCGTGTCATAGTAATCGTAGAGGACAACCGAGGATGGCTTCTGGTTGGCCACCGCATGGGTCCTGTAGGCCTCGATGGGAATGCACTTGCTTTCGCTCTTGGACAGATTCTCAAAGTAGACAACCACCACAGAGTCGCCGTTCTTGGTCTCCACCAACTGAAAATAAATTAAAGGTTAATAAATACATAGAAGTTAATTTGAAGGGATGCCACAAACTTACCCGCACACGTTCGATCTCCCGGATTTCCTTGAAGCTGTCCTCATCGGCGGTGTAACCGGAGGGCAGGGAGACCTCCAGAATGGCCATGTTCGACTCCTTGGCCTTGCCCTCCTCCACATAGTCGACGCAAACGCTCAACTCCAGTTTGGCCGGCGAAGTTTGTGGCAAGACGGTGGTCTCCACCTTAAAACTGGGCTTCGGATCCTTCTCCACCACATTGTACTGATAGCTGATCTGGACGAGAGCAGCGCCAGTGCCCTTGGCCTCGAACTCCAGCGACTTGGTGCCCTGCGGGAACTCGACAGTCTGGAGCAGCAGATCGTTCTCCTCCGATGTGTTCAGCTTCTCGGTCTTTTCGCGCTTGCCCTTGTTGGAGACGGTCACCTCCCACTTGGCCGCCTCGTAGCCCGACTTCTCGGCGAACTTAATCAGGGCGGTGAGACCCATAACTGTGTCCTGGCTGGAGGCGAATCCTCCGAAGCTATTACGCTGGGCAACCAGCCAGCGAACCGTGTTCAGAACAGTGTCGGCCGTCTCCTGTTCGGATTCCAGGAGGGAAAGCAGGGCGTACGAGGTGATCTCCACATCCTGACTCCAAATCCAGCACCACCAGCGTCCGCAGTTCTTGGAGGCGCGCAGCTTGTCCAGATCCTCGGTCCACCAAGTGCGATCGTCCTCCTTTTGGGCCAGAGATTTCAGGTTGGCCACCAGCTTGGCAGCATCCGGGGCCTTGGCCTTTTGCAGGGCATAGATGGCAATGGACTTGGGCAGCAGCTCCACGGACTCTGCCGTATTGGAGCTGAGATAGGCAACCGCCTTGTCGATGGCCGCCTGGTTGGGCTTCTCCTCCTCCAGCAGAGCCAACAGTGAGCTGGCCGTGAGGGTCAGGTGAGATCGCTGGGAGCCATAGAAGTACTCACCCTTCTCGGTGAAGCTACCATTCTCCGCCTGGCGAGTCAGCAGGAACTCATAGCCCTTGGCCAGAAGCTGTTCATCAAGATCGACGATCTCCTTGATCTTGCTGAACGAACGCAGCACGTAGGCAGTCAGCCAGGTGGAGCCATTGCGCTCCGGATCCTCCTCCCTCCACTTGTGCGGTCCGAAGGAACTGAAGCTGCCGTCGTCGTGGCGATAGTGCAACATATTCTGATAGCCCTCCTGCAGATTCCTCTTGATGCGCGAGTCCAGGGCCGGGGTCAGTTTCTTGATGCTCTTCAGGTAATCCCGGACCAGGTAGTTGGGCACCAGCTTGGACATGGTCTGCTCGCCACAGCCGCTGGGCAGGCGCAGAAGGTTCTCCAGGTTCTTCACCACCGGACCGAGGAGATCACCCACCAGTCCGAATTCCACGCGCTCCGAATCGGGAACCACTTCCTCCGGCACCTCCAACTCGAAGGTGTTCTTGAACTCGCCCGTGTCCTTCAGATTGACGAAGAACGCCCTGTTCTGGTACTGGGTGATTCCCTCGGGGATCACCTTGAGCGACTTGTGCACAGCATCGCCAGCCAGCGGTGAGATGGCCGTGAATTTCAGCAGAATATTGCCAATGACCTTGGGTCGGATCAAGAATGAGGCACCTGCCGCCTCGTTGGCGCCCACTCGGATTTTCTGCGAACGCTTCTGGTCGCCAATGACCTCATTTGAGGCATCGACAAAGTCGTACTCAGCATCCTCATTGTCCAGGGTCAGCTCGACGTCCAGTATCTTGGGCAGATAGTTGAAGACCAGAGCCGGCACACTGATCACCTCGCCGCGCTTCACGGAGAAGGGCAGGCGAACGGAGACGAAGAACGGCTGGAATGTCTTGATGTTCACCTGCTCATCGGTGACGCCCAGTCCCTTCAGGGGATGCAGTGAGAAGCCGGTGACCACCCAGCTGGTGATCGTATCGGGTATGGTCTTAACCCACTTGAAAACCTCCTCTTCGGTGCTCTCGATATCGGCGAAAATCCAGGTCTCCGCAAAGTTCTTTCGCACAGCGGGTGCAGCAGATCCAGATGCTCCCTCGGCAGCGAATCCCACGGCCTGAGGAGCTGCAGCTCCAACGGCGGCGGTGGTTGAGTGGAACACGGGACTGTCCTGGACCACCGCAGTCTTCCGCATGGCGATAAGGCCTCCTCCACCAAAAGCTTCTGTAAATCAAGAATATTTAAGTAAGTCTTCTGGGAAAATGTTGGATATTTTTTATACATACGTATTTGGGAAACGGGAGCGGTGCGATTGTAGAAGAAATAGGCATTGGTCATCGTCACCACGCCAGTGCGTTCACCGGGGTAGTAGGAGTATCCACCCTGCCAGGGAGTGGAGGTGTCGTAGCCATTCAGGCGCCAGTTGAAGGAGTCCTTGTTCAGGTCGTTGTTGCTGCCCAGCAGGAGGACACTCTGATCGACGGCCAGCAGACCGACAAAGGACTTGGCCGGCGTCTTGATCTCCAGTTCAACGTCGGCACCCGGCTTCACCTCCTCGGGCGCCTTGATTTCGATCTTGTTCTGCAGCTCCACCTCCACGCTGAACGTTTCCTCGGCATATCGGAACTCGCCAGTCTCGTCCACATAGTAGAAGTACACACGGCCATGGGGAGCAGTGAGGAAAGTGGGCTTCAGGGTGACGTTGACGGTCTTTTGGGGTTCGGCCAGTTCGACTCGCTTCGTTTCCAGGATATTTCCACGTCCCACGATGTTGTAAACAAAGTATTTCAGAGGACGACTGGAGTTGAGGGTGACTTGATACTCCTGACCGATCTTTAGGCTTTTGTAAAATGAAAATTAAGGGTTAAGTAATTGAAAAAGGAGGGGGCAGTAATGGTACTAACCTCCACGTATCCTTGGGCCTCTGCACTTCGGCCTTGAACCACTCCTTTTCCTCCTCGTCGGTGATGGGATTCTCGATCTTCTTTGGCTCCCTGTATGGGTAGGTGGTGTACAGTTCGCGCTTCTCGTCCACAAACTCCAGTTCGATGCTGTAGTAACGGGTGAAGTTGGCCATGTCCGGCAAATCGGGCAGAGTCACCTTGAAGACCGCCACACCCGACTCATTCAAATGGCTCTCGAACTCGAACGTTTTCTTCTCAATCTTGGGCAGTTCCGGCTCCTTGTGCTCATCGCCATAACCGTAGAAACCGTAATTGCGTCGAATTCCCTCGGTGAACTTGGCCTTTAGTTAGAAAATAGGTTAGCAAAAGATCGAGGTGTTCATGTAGGAATAATTAACCCACCTTCACCACCGACTTGGTGTCCGTAACCAGGGTGCCGTCGACGAATGTGATCTTAAAGGATATTTCGTTCTCCTTGTCGGGCTTGAACGAGAAGCAGGTGGAGTAGTCCGTGCAGGACATCTCGTAACGATAGGGATACAGCTGAACACCGCCCGTTTCGTTGAGCTTCACACCGGTGAAGTCCTCCTCGACGGTGGCCGTAATTTGGGCATAAGAGGATGAGGTCTTGTGGGGCAGATAACTGGCAAACTCCTTGAGGTCCAGAGTCAACTTGGCTTTGCCGCTGACCATGTCGGCGGAGCCAATGACCGAGTGTCCGGGGAAGTCCTTGCGGACGGTTTTGCCATTCACATTCTCCCAGATGCTCGTCTCATCCAGGTGGACATTGACCAAAACCTTGCCATTCACGGGCTTTCCATAAGTGTAGCTGTTGGGTAAATCTGATATTAGAACCAAAAAAGGAGCTAACCTTAAGTTTTTCACTTACTTGGCCTTCAGGACCACGTTTATCTCGCCATCTCGCACCGAAACCTGCTGCGTAGCATCCATTTTGACCGAGTACTTGGGCAGGACGTACTTCTCCACCTCGAAGTTGACCCGCTCATCGGACCGACGCCACGGATGACCGAATCCTCCGAAGCGCCCCCGACCTCCGTAAAGACCTCCTCCACCGCCCAGCGGCTGCTCGCCATTCTGAACCTGCAGGGACCACGATCCCAGCGCGGCAAACTCGGAGAGCTCAAACTTGCCAGTGTAAACGCCACCGGTGGTCTTGATGTGCTTCTCCTGCTTGATGCGATTCCGCTTGGAGTCTTCGAACCAGACCACCACCACATCCTCGGCCGTTTCCGGCAGCAAGTTCTCGTTGAGGAAGATCACACGGTAGTTGATCGTATCGCCGGGCTTGTATTTGCCCTTGTCGGTCTGGATTTTGATGTAGGGCTTGAAACTGTCCCACGACAACTTGGTGGAGTTCTTGAACTCCAGTCCCTTGACACCCTCGGCGGTGAGATTGTAGTCACCCGAAGCCAGGGGCGGCAGTTTGAAGGTGATCTGCTTGAACTCATCCGAAGTGGCCAGCTCCACGGTCTGGGTTTCGTTGTAGGAGGGCCCGGTGATTCCCACTTTTAGGGTGACTGGTTCCTTGGTCTGGTGCACAGCGACCGCTACATTGTAATCTCGGTGGGAGTGGATGGTTCCGGGACCCACAATGGTGTATTTACTGCAATTAAATTCAAAAATGTTTATTAGCTTCATAGGAAATAAATAATGCGGTAAATGATGATTGATTTAACTATAAAATATATGGTAATTTCTGTAACTACTCAAGACGTTTTAGGATAGAGGTGCTATCAATATTTACGAATAATTATTTTGAAAATTAGATTTTATTTAATCTAATCTCCAGGCAAATACAATACATAAATGGGACTAAAGATTTAAGTGACAGTACACTTTAACCTCATGGTGATAGTGAGTCCATTCTTTCAAAAACATTTAAAAATTCATTTTAAATTGATGTGTTATGGGTTTTTTTATTTTTCTATGGCTATAAATTATACATAAATAGGTACACATACATATGTATTTCTACATGCATTTATAATAGCCCTGGAAAGATAACGGTACAAATTGCGGGAACCTGATCTGATACAGAAAAATTTAAAACCGGCTCAGAGATTATATAATCCAAGTTTTCAACGATCAGCCACTTTTCTCGCACTTACAGTCCTCGATCACGTACACCAATGTTGTTAACTTCAATCATCTCTATTTGTTTATTAGCCATTGCTTACTTTGTTTGTTAAGCATCCAGCCTTTACTGGGAATATTCTAACTTTTTAAATTTTTAATTATATTCAATAATCCACCTTTATATTCGTTTTTAATTACTGATAATTACGTACACTGTAAAAAGTACAGATACAAGATCGTGTCATAGATGAATGACAGAACCATTAGGCTTCAAAAAATATATGTGACGTGTTCATTTATTTGACCATAAATTATACAAAAAATTAAACATTAAATGGTTTACTTTGAAATTCAATTAGCATCACAAGTTGAGGTGAACAAGAAATTCAATTTAGAGATGTGCCAAGAACACGTAATTGATTTTTAAATAAATGGTTGGAGTTTGTTTGACATGTTTAAGGATTTTTTGGTTATTTGCTAAAACAAAACTGTATTTGATGTACAAATAAAGTACCTAAACATATATTTGGGTCTTGACAATAAATATTAAAAAATTTCTTCGATAACGCCAAGGGCAAATAAAATGGAACAATACCATTAAATTAATAAATGATTGGGCAAACAGGGAACAAAAACAAAAAAACAACTTAATTACCTTGATGCTCATTAAAAAACGGCCCTATCTGTCTATATGCATATTTAATTAATTAAAATATACACCGACAGGCACACAGAAGCTGGTGAATTAATAGTAGTACTAAGTCACAATAAGTATTAATAATAATAGTAGTAATAAAAAACCATCATTAATAAAGATAATTTAAAAAATACAGGAGGTCTAAAGTACACACAAAAAAAAGTATGTCGCCGTAAAATCGATATGCGCATGTAAATTTCTGGTTATGCAATACTTATTTCGACCATATCGAATTTACGGGCCGCATATCAAGTTAAAATGGATATTAAATAATGTAAAATCGATCTACGTTTCATATTGATTTTTTTTGGGTGTACAAATATTTATAAACCGAAGAAATGACAAATATATTTCAACTCTGTCGGTCTTTTGACGAACCCTATCAAGAATATACATAAATATTTACCATTCTGGTTTTGATTATCACCTATATCTGTTCGCTTTCCCCAAAAACCCATTTTACTACCATCCTGCCCGCAGCTGTGTGTTTCTGTCGATCCGATCTCATAGTATATGGGAAATGGACTTACCCCTCGGCCTTTACCGGTTCCATCATCTGCAGCAGGGCCAAAATGGCACAGACCGTGACAGCAAAGGCGTCCGCGCGACGCATTTTGTTTGCGTTGTTGGTCAAGGAGGGCAGGAAGAGCCAAATAAAAATAAAAATACAAATAAAATGAAATTAGTTCTCCGGCTATACGGATTGTTGCGGAAAATATGTTAAGCGCGGCTACAACCGACGGTGCTCAGAGCCGAGCTGGGACTGGTTCGGCTTGATGCCCCACGGATTTGTTATAGCAGTCCCAAGCCCGCCCGGCAGACGAAGCCGACTTAAAATGAGTCGAGCGAAGTCGTAAAATAAAACTGATAAAAAATTGTAAGTAAATAATACTGGGCAGTGTGAGTTATATGTGGGTATATAATCGCTATATGTATGTTCACTTAAATCGATGACGAGAGTTGAACAAACAAAACCAAAACAATAACACAAAACGCCGGCAATCGATAATGGTGTGTATTCGCTTGGACCAGCTCCAAAAATGATATCATTCATACTTGGTTTATAGAAAAGAAATGATTAAAAGGATTTACTATTTAAATTATCATTATATGTTGAAATATAAGTTGAAGTTTATCTTTATAAAATGTAACTTTCATAGAAGATAAGATTCTGCAAAATTCTATTTTTTTCAGAACGCTCATGATAATGATCAATATTCTAAATCTTGGTATGCATTTTAAAAAAAGTTTAACTATATTTCGTTTAATAAATAATCCCAATGAGCATAAAAATCAGTGCGAATATTTACAAAGCAATCTCATTATATAAATCTTTTAGTTTCAACTGGTTTTATCAATTTTGTGAGGTATTTATCAAACCTACCACTGTGTTCTCTCTAAAATCTTCACCGCTGTTCATGTTGGAGCTGTTGACGTGTTTATTGAAATGTTTATATAGAACAACAGAAAAAGGGTTTACCCCTGGGCTTAACTGATTTCCTATGTATGAATGATATTTCAGACATTTGTCACAGAATTATGGTCATGCAATGGTGAAATTAGAAGTGCTTTTGTATATTTTCAGCGGGGTTTTTCAATAATTAACACTTTAATTGTCACTAGTAAATGTCGCTTCGTGTTTTCCGCAATAATTTAAGATTTAGATTTTTCGCTAATTTAAATGATTTACGTACATGAGCTGAGTTTGAAAAAACCCAAATATAATTTTCTCAGAAGCACAAAGCAAATTCTTCACGCGTAAAAACCCAATATATGTTATTGAATATAATTGTTGATTTTTTTGGGTGTCAATAAGGGGTCGGGTTTTTTTTTTTGTAACTTGTTGATTAGCAGTGCCAACAGAACCGCCGTCTGAATTGGAATACTTCACCCAACTGAATAGTCGTTTTATATGCCTAGCAAAACTCTCTCCCTCTCTGAGTCAGCTGCTGTTGTTTTGGTTCAGTGTGGTGGGACGCTATTTGTGACTCTCTCGACTTGCCAAAGAATGACGTCACTGCCTGTATTTCACATCGCTTTGCAAATGAATCGTGTATATAATGTAGAAATGACTAATACCTCGTACATATAAAAGAGAGATTCGCTAAACTGGATTTCTGTTTAGTGATTCCCCTTTTGCTCTCTTTCTTGTGGGGTACATTACATTTCCTGGTAATATAATGGTATTTCTTGTCTTCGAATACCCTGAAATCGGGACAGAGGGGGAGATCCTTAAGAGGCCAGGAATCCTTAATATGTTTATACTTTCATTAGTGTTCTGAAATAGGTATTTAAACTTTGTATGCCTTCGTAGGTATTTTCTGTTGAAGGTAAAATATATAAAGAAATGCTGTTGCGATCAGTTCAATCAGACACTGATTCCATAGAATTAAAATTATTTAAAAACACATTGAAAAAATCACTTTTCTCCAGAAAGGTCGCGATTAAGTCCAGTCCATATCAGAATTCCGAGTAATCACTTTAATAAATATAGTAATGGGTAATCAATCATTGAGTGCACGGGATTATATGTACTTACATACATACGTATGGATTTTTCTTTAATGATAGAACTTTTCCATATTGCCATCTTAAAATCTATTTGTTTCGATCTCAACATTTCCCAACATCCCATTACGCATACGACACGTGTGCCATTTCTAGCATTTTTACATATCGTTGTGATCTCAATAGAATATTATAGCTAAAAGATCTTTGTTGACAATGGACTTCCCCACACAAACGTTTGTCGTTCTTATCTTTTTCTTTTCCTTACTTTTGGTTGAGTATTCATCGAGCATTTGCTTTTGTCAGCAATTTCACAACATCTATCATCTATACACAACTAATTGGGGTGGACCCAAACTAAATCTATCATTAGAGTAGAAGATAGAAAAAAAATTTATAAAAACCTTACGTATCCAAATAATCCAATAAAAAACAATAAAAAATAAATATTAATTTAACAAAAAAGGTTTTTATTTTTATACCCACTTAAATTTTTTTCTTTATTGAGGACATACTTATTTACTACCGTGACTCTGTTTTTAGGAAACACTCATGGTGCAGAACATGATTAATTCCGGATTAATTCGCACTGCCAATTATCCAAACTGGTTTTAGAATGCTCCAAAAATAACAATAATCGCAGTTAGTCCAGCCCGAGAGCAATGCCAATCGATACCACCTGTGGCTGCTGCCGCCTTTCCCGCCCCAAGGTAAAAAACACGTGAACGGGGCAATCCGCTGAATCATTTTTTGCGAACGCCGCGCTCCACTGGCTTTGAATTTGAAAGTGTGATTTTTTCGGATCGAGAGAGAATCGCGAGCTTTCGATGGCTTTTTCCAGCTGTTCCATGCCGTCAGGCCGTCAAAAGCGTTCTAACACTCGCCACGAGCGGTCGCGATCATAAGTTTGAAGTGCCAGCAACTATATAGCTTATCGGTTTTACGTGCGCATCTCACGTAGCAGATAAGGGATAACTTCCATAACATCCATAACATAATGACGAGTGAAGAATTACAAGGTTCCTACGGGGGCTTCTACTTTGGCTTCTGCACGCTGATCTCACATGTTCTTCTCGCGGGGATCACCATCGCCATCGTCTACAAGTGTCTGGTTCTCAAGTTGGTACACACAGCCGGTCATGCCTTCTACTGTACAATCGCCGTGAGTACTCTAATTTACATTCGCAATCAGATACATTTGCAGGAATTAAATTATTCATAAGAGGAGAAAGGTAGTGGTCACATTTTCAAATGAAATCTTTGTTGATCAAACTCAGATGTAGTTGGAACTACTAAAATATTGGTTAAATAATATTTGCCCTCTAAATCTCAGTTTGGTTTATATACCTACTTCATTTAAAACTTCGTTTATATCTCATCCACAGTTCGTTTTCTTCATGGGCGAGGCGCTGCTGGTGCGAAACAGCGCATATCTGGAGTCCTGGATGGGTCCTCTAAACCTTAACCGCCTACATGCTGCCCTGGGTCTCCTGGCCTTTGTGGTTGGAGTCGGTGGAATCGGAATCAAGACTTGGCAAAAGCTGGAGCGTAAACGCGAAGATCCCAATGCCACCGTTCGGCACTTCAAGAGCAACCACGCATTCTATGGTGGGTTTCGCCTGTTCTATCCCAAAACACAATGATAATTTATTCCTCCATCTCTCCCCATCAGGTATTATCGGCTGTGCTCTTTTGCTAGGCAGCGTTCTCACCGGTCTTCCGCTGTATTTCATCAGCGGTGGCTACACCTTGAAAATGCTCCATCGATTCTTCGGACTGACTGGATTTCTAGCCCTAATGGTCTCTCAAATGTTCGGTTACAACACCGGATTCGGGCGACGACAGTGGAAGGCACATCATCAGAAGCTCTTCAAGTTCTTCACATTTATCGCTACCATAACTACAGCCAACTACGAAACTCGTAGATTTGTACGGGATATTGTTGGGTTGGCGACAAATTATTTTGCTGGATCAGAAGCAGCTGAAGCGAGAGAAGATCTTTGAGGCTCTACCAATGAGCGAGTGTTGTTACTCTGGAATATCAATACTTCAGGGCGATTTGCGAGGAAACCAATTCCTCAACTAAGTATTGTAGATTTATTGATCACTCAAAAAATGTGTATGCGCTATGCTGAACTGATAAATACGCGAACCAAATGAACTTATTCATTGTGAATTTCGTTTATGAAAAGTTCGCAAGCGTAACCAATTTGTTATCTAGTTTGTGAAGGCTTTAGTTGTCTATGTCAATCGCACTCTACTTAACCCTATCAATTAAATATATATAAAACCCATTAGTTTAAAAACAACTTGCCAAGAACATGAATCATTTTGATTTTGTGCCTTTATTGTAATTTCACATATATAGCTGTTAATTATTTAAAACATAAAATACATACATATATTTTCACTTATTTTTTTTTGGTTACGAGATTAATCAAGCACCACAGAAAAAACTAAAACTACATAGGTAACTGAAAAGATAAAATGAATTCCCGTTTTTCTTTGGGTCCTATTCATATTGAAGATATATAGTAGATATATGGATATTGAATATGAATATTTAGTTTCGGTTCTGCGAGACATGCATTATGTCCAAGGCGGCTGGAATATTGCCTTGAACCGACTCCAGGAGCTGGGTGAGCCAGGCGCCCTCGTTGCTGAATCCCATGGCCATCATGGCATGGATGGATGCATTGATGCGTTCATCTAAAAACAAGAGATAATTAATATAAAGCACCAAGGGATTTCTTAGTGGACTTACCAGTGTGGTAGACGGGTATACTTCGCTTCTCCTCGGGGGCTGCTGGAGAGGTGCCAACGCTATTTGTGGCCACCGATGTGGTCGAGGTCGACGTGGTCACCGTATCCACTTGAGAAGTCTGGGTGTTGGCTGTAGCCTGCTCAACGCGAGCCTCTTCGTTGATGTGGTGACGCAGAAGTTCGCCCAGCTGGCCGAAGTCACGCACCGGCTGCTGGGGAGCAGCTGTGGGATTGGCCGCTTCCAAGTTGATCAAGTTGGTGTTGTTTGCTGAGTAAGCATTGTCGATAAGCTGCCAGTCCTGGTCCAAGCTGTCCGAACGGCGTCTATCCTCCTCCGGCTCGCTGGTGGTCACCGAAACTGGTGCAGCTTCAGCTGGCTTGGAAAGCAAAGGCTCTGTCTCCAGCGGAGCATCAGAGATGGATCCAGAAATAGAGGGAGCGGCCGAGGGTACAGCAGAGGGAGCAGCAGAGGGAACAGCAGAGGGAGCAGCTGAGGGAACAGCAGAGGGGGCAGCCGACTGGCTGGCCGAGGGAGCAGCTGAGGGAACAGCTGAGGGTACAGCAGAGGGGGCAGCCGACTGACTGGCCGAGAGATTAGCTGAGGGAACAGCAGAGGGGGCTGCCGACTGACTGGCCGAAGAAGCCGTTGACTGGCCACTGGATTGAGCCTTCTCCTCTGGTTTCTTGGCCTCGGTAGGGGGAGTCATGGAGGGAGCAAAAATTCCCGAGTCTCCTATCTCAGCAGGATCGATCATCTTGGCAAACATTTCGCTGAAATTATTAAGAATTTCGATGCCAGCGCGCATGTACTCGGGTGGCACCATCTGCGTCAAATTCTCCAGATTGATCACTGGAGTAGTTGGAGTTGTCACTGGATCCTCGGTCGGCGGAACAGTGTTTATTTTCTTTGGCTCAGTTGGCTTGGCTTCGGTTTCGGCTGCCTTTTGAGCGGTTACAGTGGGCTCAGCCTGGGGAGCACTTGGGGATGGCTCTGCAGCCTTGGGCTTCTCCGGTTCAGTTGGTGCAGTGGCCGTAGTTTCGTTCAACGGCAAGTTTGTCATCATCTCCACAAACTGGGACAAGACACCGCCATGGCGACGGGCGTGACGACGTTCGCGGCGACTCTCCCTGGCAGAATCACCAGCGGGAGCGGCCTGGGCTGCCTCCTGGAACGGGCAGTGACCCCTGGAGCGACGGCCACAGCGGCGTCCCAATGGATTACCCCCGGTAACCCAGGCATCAATAGTACTGGGTCCATTGTTGGTTGGCATGCGAAGCATCAAGTGCTCGGGATGCTTGTGGGCCGCCTCACATTTCTGGCAAAGATCGTAGTTGCCGCACTGGATGCACTTGTAGCGGAAACCAATCAACGGAGCCAAGCCGCAGCCGTCGCACTCAACGGAGTCGTGGATGGTGAAATTGCTCGGATCGTCGACGGAAGGAGCTCCAGCGTTAGCCGAAGAACTCTCCTGCTTGAAGGCCTTTGCCTCCTCCTCTACGGAAGCCAATGGAGCCACCTGAACATGCATATTGTCCTCGCACTTGGCCAGGAAAATCTCATAGTCATTTTGGTTGATAATTTCGATTTCATCCTGATCAGTATCTGAAAAACAAAAGCGAAACAATCATGAGTCATTGTAGGTTTGTTATCGCAGGTGAATCACAAAGGGGTCAGGCTAGACAAATTCGCTATAGTTGTGGTTAAACCGGCATAACAAATTTAATCAAGTTTTCTGTTTTAAAATGGCTACCAAAGAAATATATTTATTTTAATTTTTCCACGTCGATATAAAAATTAGCTTGTATCTACATTATAATTGATAAGGCGTAGGGTCCAATAATAAATACAAATGTATGTAATACATACTATGTATGTATGTATATATTTTCCTGCTTAGCCTAGGGGAATCCCAGATGGTAGTACGCCATTTTTTGGCTATTTTATAGAAAATATCTAGGTTTGATAGCTAAAGTGTCAACACTGCTTTGTCGGATGCAGTTACATATTAAGTACATATGTATGTATGTACAGAGCCGTATTGCAATTTTCGGGTGTCTATTGAAATTGTCTACCTGCAGCCTGATGTACAGTTATTTTCAGCGGAATACATACTATGTATGTATGTATATATTGTCCTGCTTAGCCTAGGGGAATATCAGATGGTAGTACGCCATTTTTTGGCTATTTTATAGAAAATATCTAGGTTTGATAGTTAAAGTGTCAACACTTATTTGTCGGATGCAGTTACATATTAAGTATGTATGTATGTACAGAGCCATATTGCAATTTTCGGGTGTCTATTGAAATTGTCTACCTGCAGCCTGATGTACAGTTATGTTCAGCAGAATTTTTGTTATAAAACTCACCAATCCAGAAGGTCCTAATGTCGCATTTGGGCAGCTGACGTTCCTGGAAAAGATACAGCTCTATTTCGCGGCGCAGTATGGTGTAATTCTGGCTGGGCATACGCAAGTATGCATTTATTTTCTTTTGGGGTCCAGCGACGGCGGCTCCCTGATAGGTGATTTTCAATAGCTTTTCCGGCATTTTGGCAATATCTTCTATGATTTCTGTTGAATTTCTTATGTATTTCGTTCGGTAACGGGTTTTATTTCACGTTTAACTTGTTGCAGCAAACTATTGTGACAGATAATACGAATTTGGAGCTCGCGACTACTGCGTCGTAGTTGTTCGGGTGTTCGATGGTGTATACAAGTGCAGCTGACTCGGCAGCAGGCTTATATACTATGCGAACTAGTTACTGGAAGGTTCTTGAACGAACTGGGCTCAGAATTATTGCAAATCACGGTCCTACCTGCTGGGCCGCAGTGGTTAATCTAGCCCGAAAATTGTATAGTAATGCCAAAGCTGGTCTTTGACAAAGAATAATAATATTTTGGTTATCGATAATGGAAGTATGTTCACGATACGTTTATACGCGCTATCGACAAGTCACTACTTTTGGTATTTTTATTTGGGTTGCAACTAGTCCTTTTTGTGTCCACACTATTTGAATTTTAAAAATATTTTTCTTGCTAATAAAATTCTTTTTCTAAATATGGCCATTTTTTGGAAATAAAACTTCACTAATTAAAGAAAACTTTACATCTTTATTTATTGTAGTACCTACATACATTAGTAAAAATTGGTAAGTCTTCTAAATTAGCTAAAGGGTTTGTAACGGAAAAATTTTAGTGTGCTGCCTAACAAAAATAAAAACTATAACCTTTGAGTTTACATTTTCTTTTATATTTATTGTATAGTAATCACCAAAATCTCATTTATAAAATGTTTGGAATATAGCTACAAAATTTTAATAAAAATTGGATTTTATTTTGATTATTTCTCCTAAAAACTTAAAACTAAATGTTTGACATCATTTCTGATTTTCTAATTTTGGGCCTTAGAACTTTTAAGCATCTTCAGTAGCTGAAGCAGTTGAGATGGAGTCCTTAAAGAGTAATACAAATTAATATATTTCATTGACAATTACACCTTTTTACACAACTTACCGGCTGGCATTTTGAGGAGCTACAATTTGATGTTGTCTGCTTTCCAAATCATTTTTGGAGGGATCTGGAATTTTAGTAATACCCTCGGGGACTCCAGATTCCGTATCTGAATCCTTTTCAGCATCCTTTTCGTACATTTGATTTGAGTCTGGTTCTGGGGTGGATTGGCGCAGCAACATTTCACCTAAGGATAAAGGCAACTTTATATCGGAACGTTACTTTTGCCAATACTTACTCAAATAATATTCGGCCGTCGTGTAAAGCCAGTTGGAACCCATTTGAGGGGCCATTCCTATAACGACCCCATCAACTTTTAGCTGAAAGTTCTCGGCGCCCTTTTGCCTTTGGTCGTAGAGAATGTCCTCCCGCTGGAAACCATTCTCGGAATAGTCGTCATACAAGACCTCCAGCAAATCGCTGACCACGTTCCTCGAATTCCCTGGCCTAATCTTCCCAGCAACGGGTTGGGCTAGAAGTTTTCCAAATGCCAAGAGCAGCAGGGCAAAGACAAACAGCCGGTTGGTGAACTTGCACATTTTCCCCAAGTGAAAAACGACAGGACCGAAGTGCTCCAAAGGCGTGGAATGAATGATTCCAGATTCTTGGCCGCACTGAAGGCGAGCCCACCTGAACCAGAAGACCAAGAAAACCCGATTTCTGGACACAGTTCAATGGCCGCCGATCAGCCCAATGACTTCCGCATTGCCAGGGTTGTGGGAATCTTCTGCTCACCGCATTTCTAATGCTTCCTAGCAGCCATATAAGAAAGCAGTTCCATTCGAGAGGATCTATCTGCAGAGCAGATCTCTGGCTGGTTGTCTCCGATTCCAAATCCCTTTCTAAAAGGTTGCATTCTTTTCCAACTTAGATGATCTATCTACAAAAGAAAAAAATTTCTTGTAAATACTAAGTACAATCCTTTTTGTTTAAATTGGATGGGTTTCTAAGGAATCAATTGCAAATTAAAACCATAAAGCTGCATATTCTGATAAACCCTCAACAATCAGCTCTATAAATGACGCAGGCAAGCATGATTCCCAAAATGTTAACCCAATAACCTAAATTCGAGCTAAGCTGAAGCAAAGAAATAGGAAATCTTCATAAATATACTAATTGCCCGATTGCAGTATTTGTGCCTAAGAAATATGTTGACTCTTTCAGTTATCTCGTCTGTGTGCAGTTCTGGGCCCAGGTTCAATGACTTGACCGCAGGAAGAGGCTGGTAGCCGCCTTTGGGTGCGCCCACCTGCAAACTGGTTTCGCATAGAAAACTTGCACATTGCACAAATTATGGAGCAGATGGCCTTTGTCTCTGGATAGCAATTGCCGCGTTCTGGCCTCTGGCTGTCAAGATTTTAGCCTCATCCTTCAGCGCATCATTATGATCATAGTCGAACCGTTAGATCTAGTGAGCACTTCCGCTATTAGCCTAAGGTAAACATCCAAAAGGTGATTAACTGGCACAGTGCGAAGAGAAAGTAAGATCATAACTTAACTATAGTGTTAGTAATAAATAATGTAATAAATGTTTTACTAAAACGGAATGGATCCATAACACATTATTATTAATTACCACTAAAAAACTTTTTGATATTTTTTCTCAGTGACGATTAAGTTTTTTGTATTTATTGGTAAGACGATTTTGTCGGCTTAATTCTAGAGTGTGCAAAGTATGAAACTAACATTTAGGCTGGCAGTCTGGCGGTTCTCACTCCTCCTCAGTAGCCCTCGATCTGGCGACAGGCTCCGTAGCTATCCCGGCGCTCGTTACGGGCACAGCGGGCCAAACCGTCGCGCAGAAGGGTTCGGGATTCGGTCAGGTCGTCATCGGCCAGCAGATCGAAGCTAACGATCTCCGGTTCGACCGCTTGTGGCCTGGTGGGCTCCTCGTCCAGCTGCCAGGAGCGGGATTGATCCGAGAAGTAGGTTGGGACATCGATAGGTGGGTAAAGTCCACCAGCTCCGCTGGCCCCAAGATCGCTGCGGAAAATGGGCGCACTGATGGAGCGCGGACTGGCATAGTCACCCCCAGTCAGACGATTGGTATCCAGATAGCTGTCCCCCCTGAGGGAACGGGAACTGCGGAAGTACTGCGATCCGGGATGGTTGTAGCTTTCGAGCAGATTGGAGCCAGCACTGCTGCTAGCGGAAACGGGGGGAAGGGCCTGAATCAACTCGGGTTCCGCCTCCAGATGAAAGGGCTTGATTAGCTGCGGCATGGGAATCAACTGAGGAGGCAGTACGTCCACCTGCTGGCGCTGCAGACGTTGTGCCTGCTCCGGATCGCTGGCCGAGATGTCCACGTGATAGGGCGAACGTCCTTCGATGAATTCCGGCAGAGCCACCGCTGGCGAGGATTGATGGGGGTTCTGCTGCTGTTGCAGCTTCTGGAGCTGACTCTTCTGATAGTAGGACTTCAGGGAGTTGCTTCTCAGTGGATGTTTGCGCTTGAGCGCCCCACTGCCCTTGGTGTTTCCACGACCCAGCAGTTCCAGCAGGCTGATGCCCTCCTGCGGTCCAGGTGGGATCAGCAGGATCATGAAGTTCTCGAGATCGGCGCGAATGTTATACTGCCCCTCCTGTCGCTGATCGTAGGTGACAGTTCGGCGACGCAGTGCATCCTCATCTCCGCTGGGCAAAGCTGGTGGAGGAGGAGGTTGCAGTAAAATGGGCTGGCCACTGGAACCGCTGGACTCGATAGCCTGCGGCGGAGCCATGGCCGGGAAGTGCTCCTCCTTGATGATCTGCGTCTGCTCGGTGTTGGGAGATGGCTCCACTGTGGAGCTCAATGGGTTGGCCAGGGTGGCTGCCCATAGCAGGGGTAAAAGCGTGAAAGTCTTCCAGGCCATCTCTCTTAGTTGATCTTAGAACTCCAGGTCAGGTTGCTCCGCTCGGCGTTCTTGACTCGCGCGCTTCTGCCTCGCAACTGATTCCCAATCCGATGGGAGCTGCGATGTCGGCGCAGGCGCAACTTTCATATTCTGGCGCTGCCGTCGTCGGTGCACGGAGAGAAATAATATCAAATACAAAAGGGGTACTATAAAATTACTTCTGAATTAGTTGGATATCTTCATTGATTAAGTACTTGCAAAATGTAAGATTTTTAAATGATAACCTTTCCCAAAATAAACAAGAGAGAACGCTATAGTCGGGTTGGTGTACCGACTATCTAATACCCGTCACTCGGCTAAAGGGAGTGCGAGGGAGATGGAGATATAAACTTTGATCAGCAATAACTTTTTAACGAATGGTCCGATTTAAAAAATTTCTTCTACATTTCAATAGGTATTGATAAACACAACAAAACTGCATTTTTACTTTTCCGAAATATTAAAATTTTTAAAATCGCATATTAGCTATTGTGGGCGTTAGAGGGGGCGTGGCACCTTCTTAAAATAAACTTGCGCTGCGTAGGAACTCCAAGAATCTTCATGCAAAATGCCAATCCTCTAGCTTTTATAGTTTCCGAGATCTCAGCGTTCATACGGACGGACAGACAGACGGACAGACGGACATGGCTATATCGACTCGGCTAGTGACCCTGACCAAGAATATATATACTTTATAGGGTCGGAAACGCTTCCTTCTCCCTGTTACATACTTTTGCACGAATACAATATACCCTTTTACTCTACGAGTAACGGGTATAAAAATACATTTTTATAAATTGTAGATTTTTGATTTATTAATTGAAAATGTCGATCTGATTACCAATATTAAATAAAAATAATTTATATTATAAATATTCTGATTAATGACCTTACCTGAAATAAAAGTTAAAAATCACATATCAAAATTAAATACATTTTTTTGAAACTTTAAACTTTTGATAGAATTATCTTGCACATTTAAAAATGTCTCTTGTCGATCTGATTACCAAGTATCATAAGGATGTCTTATAATCCGCTCCCTTCACATTTTTCTTTCGGTGTAACGCCTCTGCTACTGCGGCTTTCTTCTCTCTTCTCGATTCTCGTTCTGGTTTTGCTTTTATTTATGCCACTTACTTTCTGACCGTCTCTTTTTGTTCGGCCGTGCCCATTTCGACGGCGTGACTAGGTAGCCGGGGCGTCCATCTCCATCTCCGTTTATTGATATTGGCCAGCCGTTAGGCGGGGGCGGAGACGGAGGGGCGTTCACCGCGGTTCCCATCGCCCGGCACAGTGGGGTTGGTAGTCGATTTTCACGCCAATTAGCTAATGAGGAAGCGTTTTGTTCGCCCATTCACTGGGCTAACAGCCACATCACGTACGCATCCCAGGCGGCTGTCACCTGAGCAAACGATATCAATCCGATCATGAGGGTTCTATTAAATTGATTTATGCCTTCGCCAAACATAGGTGCAGCATTTATGTACTAATAGGTGCGGTCATAAATAGAGTTCTACAGATTCTGACCATAACTCTTGGCGAGAAAGATATACCTTATACCTTACAATCTATAATACAAATATTCAACCTTCATTTTCAGTTTGTTGAACTTTACCTAATCGTACTCCATATCCTTTAAAATAACCTCTTAATACAATATGAGCCCCTTTTTAAAATGTTTCCATGAATATGAATTGGGATTTTAAATAAATTCCACGACCTGAATCTTTTTTTTGTAAGATATCATCTGTTTTTGTAAATTTAATTCAAGTGTGATTAAGGACTTTCAGCTGTCATCATGGCCTACAAATGTATTTATAAGCAGGCAAAATGTTTACTTTGCGATCTGGAATCTCGACAAAAGCGGTCAGCATACAGTCATAAATCAAATGACGAACTCATCTTAGAACTCGGTGTGAGCATTTCAAAATATTTTGTTTTATTTGTATACTGTTTGGTCTTTTACACAACGTGCGGTTCGAGGGAGCCCGTTTTTTGGGGGGTACATGAATAGATTTCATACAATAAAGCGTGCAATGGCGCTATGGACGACGTCACATTACAGTTGAATGACATTGGGATTTGCTTTAAAAATAATGAATATGTTTATGTGTCTAAATAATTAGAGGTCTTGGCGGTTATTTTAGTTAGAAACGTTGATGTAGTGTGTGTATTTGCATTTGTGGAGCAGTAAAAAGTAATACAATGGAAATAAATTAGGCATAGCGCATGGAAATTATTCGATTATGTCTAGACGAATATAAAACATTGCTATATTTAAGGTCAGCGGAAGCGAGCGGTAGTTTTGGTTTAAGGATCATGGGTAACCATTGCAATAAAATTGGAAAGCTAAGGCTAGAATAAGTAGTAAGCTGCTCTGTTCTTGCATAATTGAGTTTATGGACTGGAACTTGTCTGGCCGATATTATAACCTATTAGATAATACTTATTTCATATCTTAGCAGCAGATCAGATCACTTGTCATGCTTAATTGTTCATATAATTGATCTACAATGGGCCAATACGGTTCGAAGTCAATACAGATAACGTCAAGTTGCGATTAAACCGTAGAGTTTAAAAATTATCATTGGAAGAGAGCATTACGTAAATAGTCATTGGGAATATGCCGAAACAATTATTGTAGCACTAGAATAAAGTCAATTTTTAAGTATATTCTAACTAAGACAAATTATACATAATCTCACAAGAATTGATTAACTAAACAGCCTCCATGATATACAAAAAAACTTGCAAAATAACTCGCAGCTCAAAATCAAACTCAAAATCGCGCAGTCCGATGCCCTAATCCTTTTTCTTTGACGGCTCCTCTTGATGCTGGTCTGGCTGGCTGATTTGCTCTGCCAGCAGAACCTTCTTCTCCTCCGGCACTCGCTTGTGGACAGTGAAGCAGATTCGGTTGAAGTGCTCGCACATCTGGTTCACCACGCTAGCTCCATATTGCCAGTGACTTAAGGTGGTCACAATCAGGAGCATGTACAGCAAAGGTCGCTCCAGCAGCGGCAGCCACAGGCTGACCAGGAAGGATAGCACGAACATGGGCGTCTGCCAGTGCCACGCCTCACATCTCGTCACGGACATTTGGGAGACAATCAAACGACACTGCAATAGAAGAATTCCAATCATAAATTAATAAATTAATTTCAATAAATTGTGAGCCCTTTCTAAAGACATTAAAATGTTTGCTGTCGAATCGGAACTATATTTGCTGTAAACTGACTAAAATTTTTAAAACAGTGGTGTCTTTAAGAGCGTTTAAGTTTGTTCCTTAATATCTGCTCAATCATTGGATCGTTCTCGTGGGGAAAGACGAAAGTGCCGCGATCTCTTCTCAGATAGCGGTAAGCTCTATCCGAGTACCAACCGTAGATCTGGTTGAATGTCATCGGCTGCGGCGTATTATGCTTCATCTCATACTTTTCCTCCATCCCCTCGTCATGGCTGGCTATTTTCCGGGCATTCTGCAGGGACTCCGGGTCAAGCTTCTCGCGCATGTGCCGCACCTCTTGGCTCGTGCAATTGAAGTACGGCCAGTCGTGCCGGGCGTAAAACTTCAGGGACAACGGGCGCTCATATTCCGCGGTGGTGGTGTATATAGTCTCCCTCAGCGACTGGCGACCTTCTTCATTTTGCTTCTCCCCCTCCAGATCCTTGGCACAGCGTCGGCCACCACAACAAAAGGGTGGCATTTCGGACTGTTTTACCGGCGTGCGTTTTATCACAGTCGTATGCCGATATGGGGCAGGCAAGTCAAATGACTCATTAAAGTGGTTGGTGGCTGTTTGGCAGTTAACTCCGTGCCAAGGGGCCAGCAAAAGATGTAGACACACCCGTTCCTTATCTAGATTGCGTATGATTCAACCTACACGCGACACGGTTTGATAAGTGGAGTGGAACACTGCGGTGACTGATTACTTTTTCATTTTTTTACAATAATCATAAACAATTTATCCTCTTTATCTTACAACTATAGCGGAACATCTAAATGAAGTTAATAACCTATCATCACAAATCGGTACTTTAAAATAAAATAGTGAAAATATTTATAATAATAGTTGGAAGGACTTACGCTGACGTTGGAAAAGATGGTGCCGCTGAGCATGAATATGGCGCGTGGATCCTTTTCCATGATGTCGTTCGGCGAGAGATACGGCCAGGCCAGCAGGATGACGAAGTAGGTGAGGAAGGGCCACATGGGCCTAATGGCCTCCCAAAAGGAAAGAAGTCGTCCGGTACGATGCGCATAGGAGCTAAAGATAAAGCTAGTTTAAATAGAGCACTTGAAAAACTTTAAAAGCAGACTTACTTGTACACATTAATGATGACTAGTGGAAGATTCGCCATGGCACTGACATGCAGCACCGCCTCCATGACATTGCCCAAAGGCAGGGTTCCGTAGGATCCCAGCGGCAACTCGAACTTCCAGCGCTCGAAGCCCATCCACCAGGTAACGAGGTACATGGCCGTGCTGCCCCACATGCTGACGTCGTAGCCCCAGGGTAGATAAAGGATGCCCGTGTTGTACTTCTCCCAGTGCGAAACGAAGAAGTTGAAGTAGACCGTCAGGCAGACATAGTACATCCTCATGGGCCGAACCGAATAGACCCGGCTCCGTCCGAAAATGCTGTACAGGCACGTCGGGATCAGCATGGCGGTGTACGAGTCCAATCCGTGATCGAAGAGCTCACCCAGCGGACCGGACAATCCGATCCGACGGGCCTGCTTGCCATCAATGCCGTCCAGCGTGTAGGCCACAAAGATGTTGATGCCCGTGGAGAGCCAGACCCACGAGGGAATGGGCGTGGTGCCCTCCTCCCCGGAACTGGCCTCGAAGTTCCAGTCGTAGTACGAGAGCAGCACCAGGTTCATGGCGCTGAACAGGAAGCCCAGAAAGGTCATCAGGTTGGGCGCAAACCAGCGCGGGAAGAACTGCAGTGGGTGGATGGTTTGGTGGGTTGATTAGTGGGCTGCCCCCATATGAATATTGATTTTTGCATGATATAATTCTGCGGACCACTCACCTTGACTAGCCAATCCCAAAAGGGATGCATCACATACTGACTCAGAGGGGAGGTGTCGATGGCGCTGTACTGTAAGAAATAATTCCTGATTAAAGCGGGGGGAAAAACTCATCATCATCATACGTTTAATGACTATTTCAATGGCTTTCTTTTTTTTT
Organism: Drosophila prostipennis; assembly: GCA_037075205.1. Classification (NCBI taxonomy): domain Eukaryota; kingdom Metazoa; phylum Arthropoda; class Insecta; order Diptera; family Drosophilidae; genus Drosophila; species Drosophila prostipennis. The sequence continues at coordinate 1,255,686 of JBAMCJ010004477.1, forward strand.
TCTTTTTCTTTTTTGCTTTGTCTGGTCCGGTGGCTTTCTATAAAAAGAATTTTAATTGAAAACAAGTACGGAGTACCAAGAACTGGTTTTGGTTTCTGGGCCTTGGGAAGGTCACCCCCTCTCGAGGGAAGGTACAGCCGCCCCCGAATATCCTTTATTTCAATCCTCTAGCCCACCTTGTAGTTGTCGAACCCATTGATTTGGGCCCGCGTCAGATATTGGTGGTCCATCAGTCGCCTGATTAGCTTCTCCATTTTGGATTCAGTTTTTAGGGCTACGCGAGTCGAAATCGGGTTTCAAGTATTTTAATCTAAACGGAAAAACACGCGACGGTTTCAAAAGGAGAGCGGCGCAGGCGGGGGGTTTTTGATAAAACGCCTGAACGCTTTCGACGTTAATTAGCTGAATTGGTCAAAACATTGTGTGATGACAGAACGTTAACCGAACTCGGAGCCAAAATGCTGGGCACGATTTTCAGCTATAGCCTCGCGTTTATTTTTATTGCGAAAACTGTTTCTTTTCTGCCGCTGCTGTTGCCGCCGCTGCCGGCTGTTTTTTTTCACGCTTGCACACGCACAGCGACCAACACTGACACAGCCGGGGATGTTTTCCAACACTCAAAGCAGCACAGTCCACAAAAATAGCATTTCGTTTGAAATATCTATTTTAATTTAATATCTAAACATCTCATTTAAAACAGTGCTTAATTTGGTTGGTGTTTATTTTTCTAGCAAATGAATTCAAAAAAATATTTTTCTTCAAAGATAAACACGCTACAAAATTTTAATTGAGTTAAAATATAGCTTAATCTAACTGAAATTTAAGTTGCTAGAGATAAATATATGTTTTTTAAAGGTAATTGGAAAGTCATCTTCTAACGTTGTGAGCTGCGGTTTTTTTATTTCCATGACCGCATTTGTTACCATATAACCATCAATTTTTAATCAATCATGCAATTGTGTTGCACATGCCTTATATGCAAGTCAATTAAAAATTTATTAACGAAGGCGGGCTCAGCATTCAAATGCGCTTTAAAAGGCTGGCCACTAGAGAATAATATTACTTGAATAACACAATTTTTAAATTTATGTTTAAAACTGTATGGATGGGCTTTATTTATTGTAAGGACGTTTCAAAAATTCGTGTTACCGTTAACAAATCACATTGCTTACAAAAAAATTCAAATGAATGCACATAATAAATCTAACTAATGGGCTTAACAAAATGTATCTAAATGAAGGTTTGAGAGTGATGAACAAATTGATTTAATTAACTAAATGGTTGTGGCTGCAATTAGTTAGCTCCTTCGAGTAAGCCTCCTGACTAGTATAGTTGCTCTAATAAATTCGCTACGCATGCCAATAGATCGGTTATTTTACGGTGCCTAATTTGACTTTTTGCAATTCTTTTTCCGTGTATTCCCGGGACAACCGCCGGCGCTAAGGAGGTGCAATTTCCATCCGCCATCCTGTGGCAGGTGCACATCGTCATGACAGAGGGGACACCGTGCCGCTCCCGTTTTCAGTTCTGTGGAGGAGAAATTATCAATCTAGTGACTTGATAAATGGATCTAAATTTGTAGATCCTACCCCGACAGTAGTCCTCCATCTGATGCAGCTCATACAGCTGCTTGTGCACCGATTCAGTGCACCGGGTACAGACCACATAGCTCTCCTTGGCATCACATTCAGCTTTAAAATATTAATAACAATAGTAATCAAATCGTATTATCCAGGGATTCCTTAAACTTACTTGTCAGGTGGTAATTGAGGGCGGCTACCTCCAGCACTTGACTGCATTGTGGGCACTTGGACAAAAAAGGACAGGTCTTCCAGTAGTGTCGGTCCAACTGACTGGCGTCACTGCCAACACATGACCAATCGCAAAAAGGGCAGCGACTAAAACATAAGTTAACATTAATATAACGATTGTAAAGTGATGAAATATTAAAAAATATATTTAAAATATTCTGACTTCTGGTCCACTTTGTAATGCTCACATTTTGGGTGTGTTGTCTTCGGTGGACTCCGAGTTGGAAGCGGATCCCTTGCGCGAGTTTGAGACAGATAGCATGGAGCGCTTCAGCTGCTCGTTGTACTGCTGCTTTCCATTGCAGCTCGCATAGCCATTGCTGGAGCTGCTCACCGGGCCTAGACCATGTCCACTCCGACTGTTCATCAGCCGAGAAGCATCCGAGCTGGTTGAGGCCTTGTCCGCAGGGGGTGTGGCTGCATCCCCTGAGCTGTGCCCGCCCCCATACTTGTTGGCCTCCAGCAACTCCTGCTTGCGATCCAGATCCAACTTGTCGAACTCGGTGAAGAGTTGGCGGTACAAGAGATTCCGTCGCGTGATGTCGTCATCCGGGGGCAGTTGCTTGCGCACTAGTCGGGGATTAACCTTGTAGACCAGCAGTAGGATGCGCTCGGCCACCTTTCGCACAGGTTCAGCCGGATGATGGATGCCGGAGCATCCGCACTCGGACAAAGCCCTGCAGGTGAGCCCACTGTGCTTGTCTGTGCTAATGCCCTGCGTGTGGACAAGCTGCTCCAACATCTGCAGTCGGCTCATGGCCAGTCGCTGATGGGTTCCAGATCCAACGCTTCGCGACAGTGCCGGGGCAACCAGGTGCTGCTCCGCCACCTCTGGACAGGCGGCAATGCTGAGGATCGTGTGCTGGGCCAGAGTGTGCAGTCGTGCCGACGGATCGCCGGACTTGGCCAGCAATTCGGGCAGCAGACGGTCCACACAACGGGCCACCTCGTTGGGGGAAACGCGTCCAGGCACGTACTCCAGGAACAGCATGCGCACCGTCTCCGTGGCCTGGCCAAACACGGAGTAAACGGCGTCCCTCACTGCGCGATGGAGCAGCAGAGCTGCACTGCGAGCCACTTTGTTGGGACTGGCGGCGTGCTCGTTGCCCGACGCCTCCACCGGGTCGTGCTCCTTTAGGAAGTTGCGCAGGCGCAGCAAGCCATCCTCTCGATCCTGAAATTGGCGGGAGTAAAACTGCTCCACCTGCAACAGCAAAGGAAAAGGGTTCATAAGTGAAGGATAAGGTTAATTAGATCATTCCGGGGACTCACCAGCTCACTGCCGAAGACCAGGATGGGTAGAGCTGCCTGGCGACGTTCGCGGTCATTTAACCGGGAACGTCCCCGGTTGGGATCCGCTTCCAGAAGCGCGTTGCCTTGACACTCCCTTAAAAATTCATTAGTATTTGAACTGTGAGCGGTTTTTCGTGTGTGGTATCGGAATGGCAACGGTTACGGATGCGGTTACAATATATATAGGAGTAGAAAAGTAAGTAAATTACTAGTACTGGTAAATTAACACAAATAGTATTAGCAAAGGCCCTGGGAAAAACATTTTTAATGGTTTTTTTTGTTATAAATTGTGTACTCTAGGTCGAAATCAATTACTTCTTTTTTAATTAATGAAGAAATAAAAAAAATGTCTAATAGTTATATACAAATATTTAAATTTTCCAAGTTAGATTTTTGGTTAAGATTTTGTTGTATTTTTTAAATTAAATTATCTTTGAGGTCCCCAAACATCACAATACTTCTGCGACAATTTCTCCTGAATAGTTTAGAATACCGCTTTAAAACATATTCGTTTAAAAAACCATTTCAAAGTTTTAAAACCGTTAACGGTTAGTGTTGATCAGTCGTTTTAGTACTAGTGTTGACAAACATTCAAACTAGACTACGAATAACGAGTGTTCATGCAACAGCTGATTAAACAAAACAAAGTAATTTCTATTCCACAATTGTTTACCTATTTACTAGACAACCAGACAACGATTACGCCTCTCTCTACACTGGGTACTCACTGTCGCAGCGTGGGAATGGCCCGCTCCTCGTAGTCCTCGTAGGAATTGCGCGGCACGCTCTTGTTGCGCCTGCGCAGCGATCCCTGCCGACTGGACATGGGTGAACTGTGCCTGGAGGGCAGACGCGGCGACTGGGGCAGCTCGTCGTGGGACTTGCGCCAGCCCCCCAGCGTGGGAGTGGGCGTGGCCTGCAGGGAGGTGGGCGCAGGAGCGGGAGCAGGAGCTGTAACCACAGTATCATTACCAGGCTGTCCCTGAGAGCCATCTGTGGAGGACTTGTCATCCAAGCTGAGACTCGTCAGGCTCTTGGGACTGAATGTGGCTTCAGCCAGCGCCTGGGCCACATCCTGCAGACTAGGAGCCGCCGGCAGACTGGGTTTCCCGCCCGCATAGATCTCGCAACTCTGGTCATTGGAGCTCAGGGCCACGCCCTGCGGTTCCAGGAGCTGATGTACCTGCAATTGTCGGAGCACTGCCGCCCGGTACATCTCGATCTGCTCCTTGCGCAACCTCGCCGTGGTGAAGTCCTCCTGCTGGACGGCCTGCCGCTTGGCCAGGGCATAGCGTCCCAAACGCTCGCCGGCGCTTCTCAAGGCCGTCATGCAAAGTTTCAGCTTGCGGGCGTACTCGAATCTCTCGGCACTAACGGCCAAAACCTTTCGCTGCTCCAGCTTTCGGATCGACTGCACTATGGACTCCTCCACGTACATGGAGAAGAGCAGGTCGTCGCAGATCGAGGCCAAGGCGAGTTCTCCGGTGGCCGTGTCCAGCGGCGGCGCCTCGCTGACCAAGTGCTCCTCACCATTGCCATTACTTGGCCCCACTTCCAGATCCTCGCCCAGGACATTCACTGCCAACAGGGAAATCTGACCGGTGTCATTGTAGTCGTTGCCCTTGACGCCAATCAGTCGCAACTTAAGATGAGTGCCACGCCGGGGACACACGGTGACGCTCTGCAGCTCCCGGGACTTGTAGTTGGTGTTTGCATTGTCCGCCAGGGCAACGAAGCCCAGGAAGTCAAAGTACTGCGACGATGGAGTACTGGGCAGGGATTTGGGCGAGTAGTGCAGCCAGAGTTCCACTTTCTCAGCTGTGGAGAAAAGAAAGAATATTATTAGGGAATCAGAAAGATTACAGTAGTCGGTACAAATATCTCTTAGGAGAGATTAAGATTAATATTCTTAATTTGTTTTTAAAATAATATCTAAAGTTCGTTAGCTTACGTATAAGATACTGGTGGGCCAACAGTTGGATGCGATAGATCTTGGCCGGCTGCTGGAAACGGAGGATTATGTCATGTGAGGTGAGGCTGCCGTCCGGAGCACTCCGCCATCCGTGGACAGTGGGTCCGTGATTGTTGAGCTCGCTGGCCGGGAAGTTAACATCCTCGTCTAAAAGTTCAACGAAAAGATCGAATCATCATTACTTGCATTGGCTCATAAAGTTTATTTGGCAGGTGACAATAGTTCTCTTAAGCGGACTCTTTTTCCGCAAACTCAGCTAAACTTTTCCACATGATAGTGATAACATTACTCTTATCCGTTCTCTTGAGCTGAACCAACAGCTGCGGTCAAAATAGAAATACTGTTCAAAAAAGCTTAAAAATCTTAGAAATTCCAAAAAAATTATGCTTTGCTATTTATAAAAATTGTAAACCAGCCACACTAAATAGAATCATCCAGTTGTTAAGTAAAGTCATAAGCTAAAAGTGTGCTAGACTGGTGCTATTTAATCGACCCCATCTATACCACCATATCTCACTTGCTGTTCTCTCTTTATCTCTATCTTCAGGTTCCACGTTCTCTGTTTTGTATTTAAGCGATGGCGAGCATGTTGCTAGTTTAGTCGTCACTCAGCCGCCCTGTATCTGCTAGTACAAATACCTACGGCATCTTATAGTACAAATAACTGACTTAAAGTCAATTAATCAAGGAGAGAAAAGAACGCAAAATGCCGGAAGGTTATACGAAAGCCACTGCCTGGCTGCAAATCCAGAGCCTGCTGAATAGCGTAAACCACATGCTGATCTTCCTGGTGGCCGCCTTCTTTTTCGTCCTGGCCCGCAGCCTGGAATTCAAGGACACGGCCATGCATATGTTCATGACGGGCATTGGAGTGAGTACAGAGCGATAAGCATTCGACAATATAAGCATTACGGTTAGATTGACCTGGATAAGGGACATGCAACGTCACATGTTATCTTATCGAAGCTCAAGCGTTGTATTTAAAAGGCTTTCCCTGCCCTCGACAGTTCCACGTCCTAATCGCCCAGGCCATGATGTCACACTCCAAAGTGAACCCGCTCACCCGCTGGCTGTCACACCGCAACAAGTCGCGTTTCCACGCCATCCTGCAAATCGTGGGCGGCTCCATGGTCCTGCTGGGCTCCCTGGGCAAGTTTACCAGCAAGGAGGTGCACTTTAACACCTGGCACGGCCGAGTTGGTGAGTCTATATAATTGAGCTCTGTGGGCGTATCTAATCAGCCTGTCATTTTCTAGGTGGAGCTGCTGCCTTTGGCTGTGCTGCCAGCATTGTGGGTGGTTTTGTGAACTATTTCCAGCCCAAGTTCGCCCTGAAAGTGATGCCGCCGTCGGAGCTGCGCTTCCGCCACAACCTCTTCGGCCTGGTCACCTTCAGTCTGGGCATGGGTGCCATCTACCTGGGCTACTACTCCAAGTTCTTCACGAAGTTTGTGGACAATGACTTTATACCCGGCATGATGCTGGTCACCTCGCTGGTTTATGTGCTCACCATCATTGCGCCGGTGTCATCGCTCCTAACCAAGCTTAAATACCGATCCAAGAAGAGTGCGGAACAGACCCAGTAGGTGATGCTGGGGAGGATGAGGCTGTGGCCATTGAGGCTAACCGGAAAGTGTCAGGTCCTAGCATACAAATAAAGAGCTTGGCGTCTAGCCAAATTGAAATCTGCGGCCGCCACACAAATTGCATATGCAGACGCAAAAGAAGCCGACAACCGGCAGGCAATCTGTCAATATTGTAATGAAATATTATGGTCATCGTGGTTGCAGTGGTTTTAGCCCGTGGTAAATTGGCCGAGACCAAGGCAAATTGATTCAGCAGCTGACCATGTGGAAGAGTTAATATTAGCTGCAAATAAAAAAGGACACTGCCATTCCTCTTTTTTTAAATCCCAACGTCCTGGCGCACTAGGCGTATGCGTGTTTTATCGATTTCTCAAGTGCAGTGGACTTTAAAGCAAAGGATGGAGGTGGTGAAACCTCTGTTTTCAGCCAAATCCAGACGCAACTAAAAATATAATCAAAAACTTGGCGAAAACATAAGACAAATAAAACAAATAAGCAAACTATGGAAACAAATAAAAGTCTATTTGCTGTTTGGCGTTTGAAAATCCCCCAGCGATTGTTTACCTGACGCAAAGACCACGTTAAAAGGTATTTTCTTGGCCATGCTGACGACGTCAAAAGCGCACAACTAAGCCTACAATTTTGGCTAATCCGCACATAAAGCGAACAATTTCTTTTAACGGTCCTTCGCGAACTAGACTTTCACAGCGTTTACAGGAATTCCTTTACAATTTTCTTTTCGCGTTGCCAACCAACCAAATTGTATCGATAAGGTCTATCGATTGGTCAACAGCTGTGCAAATTTCGCACTAACCAACACTGCTCGAAATCTAATTAGAACTATTTACACGGTTCTAAGGAATAATTAGCCATGCCAACAAATGCCCATAAATACAGCATACTGCTGCCCACCTACAACGAGAAGGACAATTTACCCATCATAATATGGCTAATTGTGAAATACATGAAGGCCAGGTGAGTAGCGGCTTCATAAGTAGTCGAAAAACAGGCATTTAAAGTTATACCTCTGCAGCGGTTTGGAGTACGAGGTGATTGTTATTGACGATGGCAGTCCGGACGGAACGCTGGATGTGGCCAAGGATCTGCAGAAGATCTACGGCGAGGACAGGATTGTGCTGAGACCCCGAGGCTCCAAACTCGGTCTTGGGACGGCCTACATACATGGCATCAAACATGCCACCGGGGACTTTATTGTTATCATCGATGCGGATTTGAGTCATCATGTGAGCTTTGATAACAGGAAGACACCAGGTGGACGAAACTAATACGTGTTTTTCCCGTTACAGCCCAAATTCATCCCGGAGTTCATCAAGCTGCAGGAGCAGGGAGACTACGACATTGTGTCCGGCACTCGGTACGCCGGAAATGGAGGCGTCTTTGGCTGGGACTTTAAGCGCAAGCTCATCTCGCGCGGCGCCAACTTTCTGTCTCAGGTCCTGCTCCGTCCGGATGCCAGTGATCTGACTGGATCCTTCCGGCTCTACAAGAAGGACGTCCTGGAGAAATGCATCGCGAGCTGCGTGTCCAAGGGCTATGTCTTCCAAATGGAGATGCTCGTCCGGGCCAGACAGCACGGCTACACCATCGCCGAGGTGCCCATCACCTTCGTGGACCGCATCTATGGCACCTCCAAGCTTGGCGGCACCGAGATCGTCCAGTTTGCCAAGAACCTGCTGTACCTGTTTGCGACCACATAAAGAACTTAAGAACACCGCCATCAACTGAGTAGATTTTCAAATTTTTAATTTTCTTTGGATTTCCTTTGCTTTGTACATTTGGTAAGATTTGCTCAAAGAATTTTACATACATCTAATGAATTATGCATGAGAAATTTGTTTGCCATATTTATAATAATTCAGAGTTAGGCTTTTCTCAAGCTCCCCCCTGTTAGGTTTCATTTATAATTTGAATAATGATAGCTAGCGTTAATTGATTTAATTACTCAAGTCGAAAACTTTGTGCTGGTTGTCCGGATTGCCGTACAGAGTGCCGCAGTCATCGTCCAGGGCGTCCACCGCACCTCCGCCGTAGTTCTTCAAGGCCAGGGTCAGCAGGGAGTTGCGATCCTTGAGAGCCAGCACCACAAAGGCCCCGTTTGGCAGGATCTCACAGGTGCTAACCTGCGCCGGCGGCTTGAACACGGCCAGTGATTTGGCTGCAAGAAAGAAGCAGGTGTGATGGATGCAGATTTTAGTGGGACTGCGGTTCTTACCTGAATTCAACTCCCACATGCGGACGGCAGAGTCGCGTCCCTCCTTGTCGTATGAGAGCAGCACCTTGCCCAGCGGATCCAGCTTCAAGAACGTCACCGGAGCATTGTGACCGATCAGCGTGCTCTTGCAGTTGCCCGTGACCAGGTCCCAGATCAGGATTTTGGCATCCTCCAGGCCTGCAATGACGCAGGCGTTCACCTGGGAGATGGCCAGGGAGACGGTGTTGCAGGTGGGCTTCCACTTCTTGAACAGAGTGCCGCTCTGCAGGTCGTATACCACAATGAAGTTGGGCGTCGTCGGCTCGTTCAGCTCCTTGGCCACAACGCAAACGTAGGAGCCCTCGTGGGTGATCGCCGACAGGGAGGTGATGAAGTCGTGGTGCGGGATTCGGAGGTCGTAGAGCAGCTTGCGCTGCGACAGGTGCCAGACGAGGAGGGGGAAAGGCTTCTGGGTCTCATCGCCGCACACCAAGATACTGGAAAGCGAACAAGAAATAAGGAACTACTTCAATTTCACTCAGTTATTTCCACATTACCGTCCGTCTCCAGAAACCAAAAGGGAATTGAGGAAGCGGTCCTCGCCCGCCTTGAAGGTGGTTACACAGTCGCCCGAATCCAGATTCATTAGATTGACATACATCCGGTTGCGGGAGAGGCAAACCAAGTGGTTTTGATCGTGGAGACCGAAATACGGCATCTTTTGGTTCATCACTCCCTTAAGGGTAACCTGAAAACACAAGGAGAATTATACATTTATAAGACCAATTTTATGCACAACTCACCTTGAACTTTCCCTCGTCCAGATTGATGACCCGGATCTCGCGGCGACACAGGACTGCCGCCTCATAGTTGCCCACAGGACACATCGCCGTCGGCTGCTGGATGCCCTGCAGCTCACGGATGCGGCAGCAGTTCTTCACATCCCAGATGCAAATCTCAGCTCGCTCTGTGCTCATGGAGGCCACATAGCAGCCGGGCTGGGGCAGATTCATCAGGACATCGTAGCCCTTGACAGGGATCGAGATGGCAGGAGCATCCTCCTCCTCCGCAGGCTTCTCCTGACCCTGATTGCCATTCTCCGCATCCAGATCGGCGTTCAGGATCTCCAGAAAGGCGAACTCCAGCTCGTTGGTGTACTCCCACCAGGAGCGTATCTTCTCGTCGTCCTTCAGTTCCGGTGCCTCCCTGAAGCGGGTCTTCAGGTAGTACTTCATCAGCGTGTAGAACTGCTGGCCGTCGTAGCTCAGCTCGTGGAGATACTGCTCGAGGAATTGCTTGAGGAAGAGGATGTGCACATAGCCGGTGGGGCAATTGTCGCCGCCGGACTTGGCCAGCCACTCGGCCTGCAGGATGTCGTGCAGCAGATGCTCTGGTCCCGTGGCGTGCACCTTGTTGGCGATCCACTGGAGGTCCGTAAAGTAAAAGCAGTTGAAGAGTATGTCGATCTTGTGCGGCGCCGGATTGTCCTCAATCACGGCACAGAAGTGATGATAAGGCAGTTTTAAGTACTTTTGGTAATTGTAGCTGCCAAAAGGAAAAATAGAATAGCTTATAAGATTGTTCGGAAATCGAAAGGAGCGAAACTCACGTGTTGGCACCCTGGCTACCCTTGAACTCGCTGTCCTGCCGGTCGAAGTAGTCCCGCAGCGCTTCATGTACCAGCCACTGCTTCTGCGCGTACCTCGCCAGGACCGCTCGTCCAAAGCTCCTGTCCGCTATCCTAATATTCTTAAGACCTAACAGCATTGGTCCCATCAGCCAGCAGAACTTGGACCAGACCTTAAAGGCGACCTGCGCCTCCAGCTGGGTCATTTTCTGGAACACGCCCAGGCAGTCGCTCTCGCGGATGCCCCACGGCGACAGCTTGACGATCAACAGCAGCAGTTCCACCTGATCGGCGGCAAACTTGGACTCCAGGACCTGCAGAATACGACCGGAGATGTCGCCGATCTCGCTGATCGGCTGGGCCACATGACCCAGCCAGGCGAGCCACCACAGGGACTTGGCGTGGTAGGGCGTCTTGCCGTGCAGCGTCTTCCACTCGTCGGGCAGCTTGAGTGCCCCATTGGCCGCGTAGAAGTCGCCGCCCCCGGAACTGAGGATGTCGTGCCACTGGCGCTCCGTAAACTGTCGCAGCCGCAGGAAGCAACGCTGTGGTATGCCCAACTGCGCCAGCGCGGCGAGCATATCAAAGGAGTCGTTCCCAGCCTCCGTCCCGTCCACGTCTCCCTCATCCGCCAGCTCGCTGATGGTGAGGATCAGCTTGGCGCTGCCCAGCTGCAGGGGCAGCCAATCGAGCAGTTCATCCCGCTGCAGCTCGTCCACGCCATCGATGATGAGCACAAAGAAGCGCTGTTGCCGGTCCAGGATCTCTCGGATCACACGAGCATAGGCCTCTAGCGTCTAAAGGATTTAAAGGAATTACACAATTATAGCATTCTGAATGTGAGTTAAGAGTGGATACCACTTACGTGTGGCACTTGGCATTGATGACCTGTCTCCAGGACGGACATCTGGTTGGCCATTGAGCCCAGCAGTGAGGTGAGATCCGAGGAGCGGGCACTGAGATTGGCGTATCTGAAGAGGTAACGATGAAAATGATTAAAAAGTTTAATATTCGATAGTGTTTGGGTAATCTTTTCAGGTCGTTATTATACACACCTCAGTATGAGCTGGGCCTCCGGCTTCCAGCGGTGCACATTCTCCATGATCTTGGAGACCAGGACGCTCTTGCCGCTGCCCCGGGCGCCGGATACGACCAGCGGTTGGGCGGTGCTGTCCCGGATGTAGCGCTTCACGTCGTTCATAATGTCGAAGTTGGCCGAGTTCTGGGCGAGCAGCTTCGAGTAGTGGCCCACGAGGCGGAGTTCCTCGAGCAGCACTCGGTCCACGCCCAGCGTGTTGTACGGAATGCTGCTCTTCTGCTGGTGCTCCTCAAAGATCCCGGCCAGCACCTTGTCCAGCAAGCTCTCGATCACAGCCGACAGCTCCTCGTCCAGGATGCTCATCGTCGGCAGCAGCCGGATGAGGTTCTTCTCGCTCAACTGGCTCTTGAGACCCGAGTAAACGTGACTGATCCTCCGCTGCACCTCCAGCTCCAACTGGCTGGCATTCTCCGCCAGCCGCGCCATCTGGCTGCCCGTCTGGATCCAGATGCAGCGCTTGGCCAGCTCCTGGCTTATCAGCACCGTGTTGTTAATCTCCTGCTCCACCACGGTGGTCAAATACGAGTCCTTGACGTCGTCGGAGAACAGGCGCAACAGCACAGCCAGCAGCTCGTTAAGTTCTCCGTTCGCCTGGCCCGAGTACGGATCCACCTGTTGGGCATGGAGGCGGTGGCACATCGGCTGGTACGAGTTGTCAATGGTGTACCACTTCTCCAGGAGCAGGCGCTCGGCCTCACTGGCGGTGCCCAGCACCGAGGTGAAGTCCTGGCTCTCGATGGTCAGCGGCAGCATTGGAGTGCCCAGGGTGGCGCCCAGGAAGAGCACCGGCACCACATAAGCTCCGGCCGAGTGGCGCGTGATCTCGCACAGGCAGTTGGCCGCCTCCTCGTGCCCGCCCTGCGCCTCCAGCGGTGTCTGGGTCCAGCGCTTCACCTCCTGCAGGCGCGAGAAATCCTTGCGGGCATTGCCATTGCCCGGCTCCGTTTCCGGCTCGCTGTCGTGGACATCGGCGATGATGAAGTCAAAGCCACGGCTTTGGCACTTGCTCTTGAAGTGTTTGTACAGGCTGTGGACGACGCGCTTGTGCTTCTTGTACTCGGTGCTGTTGTCGGCCAGGATATAGACCACGATCTTCTTGTCCCGCTCAATCTTTCGGCCGGGTGGCGGCTTGCCCTGCAGCACGCTCAGGTTTCCGGCTCCGGGATTGGCGTTGGCCACGTCACTGGGCGCCTGCGCCCCCTGCGGTGTGGTGCCATTTGAATCTGTTGGGTAGAGAATAAGGGTTAATAATGCTTAAGAATTCGCGCACTTAGCCAGTGAAAGAAAGGGTTTCTTCTAGAACTATAATGAAAACCACCAAATCTTGGGCTAAAGTTTGATTCGTAAGTTAAAGCGATATTCTTAGAATTATATACATCTTACTTACCCTTGTCAGTTCCGCCTGTTTTGCCCGTGACCGCTGGCGTTTTCTGAGCCTGCGGCTGGTTTCCATTGGCCTCCGGCAGAGGAGTCACCTCCGGCAGCGCCTCCACGGCCGCCAAAGGAGCGCGCTTCTCGTCGCCAGCACTCGAGTCGGTGGAGATCAGGTTGTCCTTCTGTTCCGCCTCCTGGTATGGTGGCGAGCTGCAATCACAACCAAAATAAGTCTTCTTTTCGGACATTTTGTGATGGAAGGAGTACACTTACTCGTCGGACTTTTCGGAGGCACTGTCCTTGTCCTTCTTCTTCTTCTGGCCGGAACTGCACACGTTGCCCATTGCTGTCGTTCGATTCCCTACTCTTTAAATTACAATTGACTATTTATGTCCTGGAATGGATGGAAAGAAATTTGATATATTACAGATTGTGGGATTATAAAATAATTAAAACTACTTAGAACTTACTACTTAATGAGAATGCGAAAGAATGTAAAATGTAAACTTTATTGAAGGACTATTCAGCTTTTGCAGTCGATTAACAACCTTACAGATTTATTTTAACTGTGTCCTTAAATAATTGCGAACGTTTATTTTAGTTGTAAGTTTAAACGTTAAAGCGTTTGAAAAAAGATTTCTGAACTATACAGATAAGTTATCCATATCGATTATAAAGTCCTAGATTTAAGATTTAAGGTCCTTTTTCCTAGTTATTCATCCTTTAATTTTCTTAATCGTAGTCGTAAATAGTTGATTGATTGACATGTATAAAAAGTAGTACGAGTATATAAGATTCTGTTGTCTCAATGGGCAATACTACCACGTTTTAGATAACCGTTTGGTAATTTGCAAAAGATTGATTAAGTGGGAACCTCACAGCTGTTGCAGGGTATCCCATCCCCATATCGATTGGAAAACACTTGAGGCGCCTAGATGGCAGAAGTAGAATCCTTCCTATAAAGACGTATCCTTTTTTATGATACAGAACCCCTTATATATTTGATAATTTCTCCGTTATAATGGTACTAAATAGTTGATGAACTGTCAGATATAATTTTTTCTACAACAGGTCAATGACAAAAACAAAATGCTTGGGAACACCGAGCACATCCTGTGCGAGGAGCGAGAGAGAAGGAGCAACTCGTGAATGAAAGAGAGGGGGCTAGGTGAGAGAAAAGCTTTCGCTGAAGAAGCGAACGCATGCTCTCTGCGGGAACTTTTATAGAGATTTTCTGCGTTGAATTGGCATTGGCGTTAATCAAGTGGTCGAGTGAACTGGCCCAAGTGGGTGGTTGTGGGCGATGGGCGATGGGCGGTGGGCGATGGGTGGTGGTTGGTGGGTTCTGGTGGGTCTGGGTCTCGTCTCGGATTTATTGCGGGCAATGCGCTTGGCTGGATTTTTGTGTACACGCTTGAAAATTGTTGACGCGCGAGCCCCTCTTTGCCCATCGATATCACCTATGTATGCATGGATATGGATGCTTCAGCATTTTCCCCTTCTTAAGTTTTTATTGGATATCAAAATATTTTCGATCGTTCAACCGACAATATACACAGCATTTGTCTTTCGCGACCGATTTAAATTCTTTAGCGGGGGGTGAGGCAGAGAACGCTAAAAATAAATCCCCCTATATACACAGAATATATGTTTTTGAATCTGTTAGTTCGACATTTTGTCGCAGCGGAATTTCGAAATGGTTCAATATCAATTAATTTGTCAAAGATGCCGTGAAGTGGATCTGAATCTGAATCTCAAGCAGAATTCCCGTGTGTTTTTCGCTCGCATTCTCTTTTCACATCGCAGATGCCATTTCGTTTGCAGCGCACTCGTTCGGTGTGTATGCATCGTTTAGTTGGTTATTTGATTTATTTTAATACACAAATTTCTGTCACTTACTTTTCTTTACGCGCTTTTCACATGCGCCCCCCGGAAAACCCGCCGCACCCGCACCCCGTCGCAATCTGGCGAACCAACCGAGAGCCCCGAGTCTAAAACATTTTCCACCCACTGCACTTGCACTTTGCTCAATTAATTGCCTAATCAAAATGTTTGTTACACACACGCCGCGAAGACATTTCGTCCGAAAAGTGTATCTTTCGAGTGCGTTTTTCGTTTTTTCCGCTCGATTCTCTATCTTTTTTTTTTCGATTTTTTTCTTTCTGATGGCAGTGCGCGCCTCGGCTAGTTTTTCCTTGTTCCGCCGATGTGCGTCGTCGTAGTGCTCGGCGCTCTGGGTTTTCACTGCTTCTGAGTCCGTTGGAAAATCGGTCGCCAGCGAGTGCGTATTGCGGAAAGCTCCGGAGCTTTTCCGACCTCCGCTCTCGAAGCCCGCTGCGACGAGGGCTGCAATTGGTTCAAAGTGGCCATTGAAGGCCTTGCCGCGAATTACCGTTAAGCGTTACAGTGGAACGGAGGCCTCAAGGAATAATATCCTTAATTGTAGAGCTTTATTTAGAGCCCAAGAGATCATTAAGCTAATATAACATTTGTATATAGATCTTTCAATTAAATGGAAAAGCACAAATTTGATAAAAATAATGTTTTTCAATAAAAATGTTTACTGTTTATGTTTTAAAATTGTTTTTTGCGACTACTTGCTATTAAAGGTGCGGTTTCGCATCTTAATTTTACACCTAAAACAAATTGATCACTTAAATTCCCATATGGTTTTAAAGTTTTTAAGCCAAGTACATTATGATCTTAAAGAAATGTTCAAATTTTCTTTATTAAGATAGATATTTATATTATTTCTAATTGTTTGAATGTAAGATTTATGTATCATGTAAATGAAAAAACATTTAAAATCAAAAACAACTTAGTTTTGATAATAATAACCAAAGGCTAACAAACCTTTACGCCCCAATAAGTATGCAACAATTTTGAAAACCTTTTCGCACCTTTCTGGTTTCTCCATCTTACTTTTACCTTCTCCGTTTTCCGTTTTCCGTTAACAAGACCAACCACCGTCGAGAGCTGTCAAATTGGGTGCTTCTCTTGTGCTTGATCTGTCAAAAGGCCAGAGCCAAAAAGGGGAGAAAGCAGCTGGCGTGGCTGCATTTCGTTTCTTTGCCTCAAAGTGACAAGTTTCGGGGCGCCGAAGTTGTTGGAAAAGTTACCAATAAATTGGCAAAGCAGAGGAATTTTCCAAATTTCAAAGCTAAAATGCTATAAAGCCAAAGCCGATTCGGCGAAAAGAGAAAAATCAAAAAGAGGAAAACCCACTGAGGACCCATAGAATCAAAATGAATCGTCTGCTGCTGCAGTGTCTGGTGACCTCCATTCTGGTCTACAAAGGTCAATAAATAAACCCAAATATAAAGAGAACATTCAGGAGTCTAGCCCTTGCCAAGTGTTAAACAGGATAAGCTAATAAAGGTTTCGAAAATTTTTGGGCATCCTCGAAATCTACCAAGAAGAAAAATGTATATGCTGCAGGATTCTGATTATATAAGCTGGCGTCCAGTGCGCAGCCGCCGAAAGAGTCTGGGACCGAGGCATCTGAATCAGACATCTGGACCAGGCAACGGGGGAAATAGGTCAATGTTTTTGGCAGCACGCGAGGCGGAGCAAAACAGACGCGAATACGGGAAACCAAAACAGAAGCCTCGATAAGGGGTGGAATTCGCAGTGTTTTGTTTGTGGGCTTGGACATGGGGCTTATTTATCCCCCACCCAGATGACTGACAGCTGTGTGGCTTGTGTGTTCTTGCAGTGATTTCGGTGCCAACCAGCACGATGAGCACCAGCATCCAGACGACCTCGGAGATTCCGCAGCAGGATGATGACGACGACGACTGGGAGGAGGATGACGACTCCCTGGAATCGGATGACGATGGTCGGGTCTACAAGAATCCCCGCAACTCGCCCTCCACCGAGTGTCCCCGCGACGAGGAGCAGGCCACACTGCTGGGCCAGAAGTGTTTGAGGAAGTGCTCCTCCGACGAGGACTGCAAGAGCAAGAAGAAGAAGTGCTTGTGCGATGGCGTCTGCGGCAACTCCTGCATCAAACCGGGTCAGTTCTAGTCTTATATTTAATCTATTAACTATTTTTTCAAAAAATACTCTAGGTATTAAAAGGAATATGATAACTGAAAGATATCTATATATACATATATCAATTCTACCAAATCTACATACCTTTCTTATACATTTGTTTTCCCAGATCGCGAATGCCCGGAGTTGGCACAGCCCAGTTTGGGTCAGGTCACAGTAGCTGGACGCCACTTTGGAGCACGTGCATCCTACGCCTGTCCCCATGGCTACCACGTGGTGGGTCTGCAGAGTCGTCTTTGCCAGGCGGATGGCAATTGGGCCGGAGCTGAGCCAGCCTGCAAGCAGAACAGTGAGTGAAATGGGCCTTAAAATATGGAGAAGTTAAACTGCTGATACTGAATCATTTGAAACCCCTTTTAGTTTACTGCCTGAAGCCGCCGCAGATCGAGCATGCCCGGAACTCGGCACTGCCGGAACAGGAAACCTTCGATCTGGACTCCACGGTGCAGTACCATTGTCACACCGGCTATGTGACCAATGGATTCCCCAGGGCCAAGTGCCTGGCCATCGATAACCTGGCCAGTTGGTATGGACCGGATATTCAGTGCGAACGTGAGTGCTTCCGTCCAAGATGGGAATCCTAATGTAATAGAACCTATTACACGATTTCAGCTCGATCCTGTGGCCAGCCACCGGATCCGGCTTACGGATGGCATGCCGGCGAGTGCTACACCTATGGATGCAAGATCACCTACAATTGCGGAACCGGATACGAATTGGTGGGCAAACATGAGCGGTATTGCCAGTCGGACGGATCCTGGACGCCCAAGGAGCTGCCCACCTGTGTCTGTGAGTATTGCATAGAGACGCCTGTAGAGCTTGTAACCGACCTCTGACCTTTAAAGCGGATAGCGCAAATGTAACCACCACCCAAGCGTCGTTGTCCTAGGCGAGGCGACCCTTTGAGTTTCGTTTCCGACTCCTTGGAGCTGGCAAATGGCACAGATCCCAATACCAAATACCAATTACCAATTACAAATTACCAATTACCGATACCAATATCCGTATCCGAAACTATGTATTAAGCGTACTATGTACTTTGGTCAGGGCTCAGGTTCTCCAGTCGGAGTTCTCCGATCCTGTTAACCACACACATTCTCTCTCTATCTCTGATTTGATCTAGCGTTACAAAACAGATTGTTCGAAAATTTATGCAATACCTTGTTGTTGTTGTTGGCCTATTAATGTTGAATTGAATGAATAAATAAAAGTTACCGCAAATCTTGAGCAAAAACAAAAAACAAACAAAAAAAAAAAAGAAGAAATTTAATCAAATCGAAACCGATACCTCGAAGTTGTTTTATTTGGTGGATCGATCGCCAGCGGCTTTCAAAGATTTGTGGTAACTTTTAGCGTACCCCAGTCCCCCCTGCATCCATTGCTAATCCTTCGCTTCTCCCGCTCACCCGAACAGTGGTCACCTCGGTGGTGTGTCCCACTCCGGAGAATCCCAAGAACGGCAAGGCCACCTACACCACGCTGGCCTACAACTCGGTGGTCAGCTACGAGTGCCGCTACGGCTACACCCTCATGGGCGAGAGTTCCAGTCGCTGCGGAGCGGATCGAAAGTGGAGCGGCACATTGCCCACCTGCAAGGGTGAGTGTTTGTGATTCCCTCTGAATGGTGCCTTCGCTCTTAACTTTAGATCACTTTAGTGGTTGCCAGCAGCAATTTTGGTCGATGTGTATACAGTGTGTGTGCTGGCAGAGCTAAGGTGGCTAAGAAAAGCTGCTTCTGCTGGCAACCACTTCTTAAGATAAATGTATTTGGACCCAAAGGGTTTTTAATAAAAAATAGTTTTGGTTTACTTAAAGTTTACTTAAGTTTAATTTAAACTTTGATTTAAAGGTAAAGAACTTTGAAATGCTTAAAAACCAAACATTGATTAAAATGTTTATTTGACAAATATTATTATTGAATGGTTTTAATTTTTTGTGTGTACCTTGATCGGGGTAAAAGCGCGTGCCGATCGGACGTCTATATCCTATAGCTCCCATAGGAACAATAGGGTGAAAAATTTTAAAATTATATTTTTTTTCAATTATAAAATATTTTGTTGTTTTGTTAATTCATGTTGCTTTTCTAGTCAAGTTTTCATTCGTGAAATCTGCAAGGGTATTAAAACTTCCGTCCTCGTTTTTTTTAATTCTGTAATAAATATAGTAAATATAAATGTAGTAAAATATGAAGTTAGGTTAGATCGTTTTTGGAATATTTCTTCCTTCAACAGAGATCAACTGTGGACATCCCGGCGTGCTGTACAACGGCTGGATCGAGAACATCGAGGCGGGCACTGGACTGGGTGCCAGCATAATTTTCCGCTGCCAACCGGAGATGATGATCAATGGACTGGGCTCGAGTGTCTGCCAGATCGACGGAAGGTGGCGGAACGCGCTGCCTGAGTGCCTGGCGCCCTGTGTGGTGCCCACCATTTCGCAGGGCAATGTCTATCCGATCGAGATTACGACGGATGAGAACGGTACTACGATTGTCCATCCGCCGACGACCACGACACAGTCGCCCATTCAGACGCAAAGCATTGCCATGGGCGGAGTGGAGAAGGTGAAGCACGGAACCGCCCTGGAAGTGAAGTGTGATGAGAACTACGAGTTTCCGGTGTCGCTGCTCAGTCCGCCCACGTGCAACAATGGCACCTGGAGCATCATTCCACGCTGTGTGCCCGCCAGGTGCAAGAGCATGCCCAGGCCACCCAAGCACGGCATGGTGATGGCGCCCAAGACGGAGCACGGCATGAAGGCGCGATTCAAGTGCAAGGATGGCTTCAAGCTGGTCAGTCCCGAGGGCAAGGACGTCACGGATCCTCATGACTATGTGCTCACCTGCTCCTTCGGCAACTGGACCGGGGAGACGCCCAAGTGCGACGAGGTCTTCTGCTCCTTTCCCGGCTACATACCCAATGGCAAGGTCCTGCTCGTTGGCAACATGGGTCTCTACGACTATCGACCTTATGTGAAGAAGATCGTGAACAATAAGCAGATCATGTACGATTGCGACAAGGGATATGTCCTGGAGGTAATAGAATGTTAGTAGTCTATACCGATCATAAACAGCTTTCTTTAGGTTGGTCCTCCGGGTGCCACGTGTGTGGGTGGCAAGTGGCGTCCCCTGGATCTGCCGCAGTGCCTCCTGGGGCAGCATCCTCGTCTCCGCTGGAATCGCCGCAGACGTCGCTCCCTGGAGATTCGCCAGCTACGATCCATGTATCTCCTGCGACGACAGCGGGAGCTTCAGAGGCAACTGGTGGAAAATCAGAACTATATCAAAGCAGGTAGTTAATAGTCGTAGCCTTTATTGGATCTATTACCTATATTATATTTAAAAAACTATACCTTCTAGTTACCAATTCCGACCAGGCACCGGTTCACCGAGTGAAGCGAAATGCCAGTCCCCAATCGAATCCACAGCCCTATCCCACGGATGGGGATCTGGCCTTCTCCAAGTACTACGAAAAGCTCAGGGAGCGTTATCAACGGTACGTTCGGAAGATGCTGGGTCGTGACCGGATCTATCAGAAGCTTCACGCCCAGGACGCAGTGGGTAGAGTGGGAAACAACCTCAATGTCCCCTATCACGATGGCGGCCAGGTGATGATGCGCGGCAAGTCCAACTTCAGGGAATTCGAGAATGGAAACAATTATCTGGGAGGCGGAGGCATTGGAGCGGGAGGAGCAGTTGGAGGAGGAGTCGTTGCCCTGCCCAACATCAACCAGGCATCGCGGAATCAGGTGGCTCACTCAAACCGCAGTCCCAAAGACGAGTTGCTATCCAATGGATCTCCGCCGGTGGCATCGCGGAGCTTCCACTTCAATGCCACCAGGTCTTACATGGATCAATTGAAGTCTCAGATAGTCCGACGGAGGCGCAAGAGGAGCTCCAGCATTGGACAGGCACCACCGCCTTCGGGGGCAACGCTTACTGATGCGGAAGTGGACGTTAGCGATGGTGGAGAGGCCGGCGGAAAGGGTGGTGGCGGCGGCAAACGGCTGCGAGGACCCTGCGAGGATCTCGACTGGGACTCCTTCGGCAATGTGACCACAGTGCGTCCGGGCAAGGTTCCGGGCAGAAATGCCGTGGGCATCATGCTGCATTTGGAGTGCAACGCCGGATTCAAGCTGAACATCAAGGGTGAAAACGCCACGGCACGCTGCATCCGAGGAATCTGGAAGCCGGAGATGCCCAAGTGCGTGTCCGCTCCTTGTTTGGTGCCCGCCGTGGAGCACGGCCAGTACTACAAGGTGGAGCCCCACACGAAGCAGCTGAGCGACAAGCCCTCCCTGACCCCGCTCTCCAGCTACGAGGAGATCCAGTCGAACGAGTTCATCACCCTGGAGTGCGAGGATGGGTTCAACATTCAGGTGGGAAAGCCCTAAGTTTTAGAAATTTATTAATATATTATGTATAGTACAAAGAACACATTTTATACTTTTTAGGACTTTTAAGGAGTTATTATTTAATGAAATATTTAAAAACATTTTATTGAAGGCGAAACAAAATATTAATCAAAATTCTAGGGTTCGGCTCAGCTGCGCTGTGCGCATGGATCTTGGTCGGTAAACGCCTTCTCCGAATGCACATCGGTGCCATGTACGCTGCCCAATATTCCAGGAGTCATCTACGATGTAAGGATCTATAACTTACCACCCTTTACTCAATTACAACTTCAAGCTACCCTCTTGTTTTAGGGAGGCTATCGGGCAGGATTAACGATTGGACATGGAGGCAGTGTAAGCGTACGCTGTGAACTCTCCACAAACGCCAATCCCATAGAGATGTCCTGCCACAAAGGCGTCCTCACACCACCCAGTATTCCTTGCGAGTCGGGACTGAGGAAATCACGTGAGGAATTGGAGCATGCCACGCCCACTCCGCATCCCAAGGTGGAGCACAACGAACTGGACAACGATCATGACCATGCTGACAATGGCACCGATGAGCACGACGACATGAAGATGTGCGGACCACCCATGCTCACGGATGGCGCCTTGGTCTACAAGTAAGTTGAGGGTTTGTTTTTTGCTTGCCTTGCGGTCTTATTAGTTATCTAATCACCAAAGGAATGCCGAGCATCCAGAGCTGGATGGCGCCTACGAGAGCGGCACGGAGATCTTCTTTAACTGCATCCCAAATGCGGCTGGGGATCGGCAGACGTGGCGCATCATCTGCGACAATGGACTGTGGATAGGACGATCCTACAATTGCGGTGAGTCTTAGGAACTCTCCCCTAAGTTCTAAACAAAAACAAATACATGTTTCATATAATACCTGCTTAGAAAACGGAACCTGTGTGTTCAGAAACAACGAAGCTAATGTGGTTAGTTTTTATAATGACCTGGAGATCCGCGAAGATGTTGTGGACTTTCCTCCCGGAGCCACAATCATATCTAGGTGAGCTGTGAATAAATCCAACTAATAACTTTTTAAATATTAAAGATAATACACCCTCTTAGGTGCATGGACATTGGAAAGTTTTCGATGACGGGCAGCCACGAGAGGACCTGCATCCACTCGGAATGGACCAACACCAAGCCCGTGTGCTCTGGCTTAAACCAGGAGAACGACTATGCAAGTAGGTTTCCCCCAGCAATCCGAATTGGGGTTAGTTATTCTCACCTATCCTGAAATTATCCAGTGGAGAAGGCTCCGACCATCCTGTTCCGACACCAAAACGGACCCATCGCCCAGAGCAACGATGGCAAGCTGATCGTTTATCCCGGAACCACTCTGCACATGGAGTGCCTGTGGATGCGACGCTTCGGAAATCCCAAGTGGAACGTCAGTCATACGCACAAGTGGGTATCGGTTTGGGTTTACTATAAGATTTTCCATCTTTATTTTACTGACTATTTAATTGCAGCAAGGGGTATGTTTCAAATTTATTTAAATTAAGATATATCGTATTTTCATTTATAGGTTAAAGGATGTTTTTAAGTAATCCAGGACCAACGTTCTTACAGATTGAGTTTGGGGGCTTAGTTAAAAACAAAGTTATGATATATGCGATGTTTCTTAGGATATATTTATGTAATGGGTTCTTTGATACTGAAGAGATAATAATTATCTTAAGAGTTTTTTGGATATTATTTAGGAGAAACACCTTTAGGAAATCCCACTTCTTATGAACAAACCCATTTAACGAAATTCCGTGCCTTGCAGGAACTACACGGAGGGCTGGGTGACCGAGGCGGACGAGGGTCGCGACTCCACGCTGGAATACCGTCTGAGCATCGTGGACGCGGCCAGCGACGACTCCGGGTTCTACTCCTGCATGACGCCCGCTCGCCATGAGCACGCCGTGGAGGTGGTGGTGCGGGCGATCAACTGCCCGGAGATACCGATGCGGCGCGGCCTGATCGTAAACACCAACGATACTAAGCTGAGCACGCGGGCGTTGCTGTCCTGCGCGAATGGGAACTCCTTGATTGGCGCCTCGGAGCTCTTCTGCCTGCCGAGTGGCAACTGGAGCGCACCGCTGCCGGTTTGCGAGAGCGTCGAGTGCGGCGACATCCCGCTGGGGATGGGCAGCAATGCCAGCTCGCCGCGGGTCTCTGTGCTGTCGCGCGAGGTGGGCGGTCGAGCGGCCTTCTCGTGCGCCTCTGGGTACGGGCTCCGCGGTCCCTCGGAGGCAATTTGCAACCCGACGGGCGAGTGGAGCGCCCCCATTCCGAGCTGTGTGGAAGTCCAATGCCTAAATCCAGGAGCCCCGCAGAACGGTTATGCACAAGGGCCAGCTCCTTATCGGGCTGGCGATGTAATACAGTTCAACTGCAACCCGGAGTACATGATGCAGGGCCAGCCGATCATCGCCTGCCAGGACAATGGGCGCTGGTCGGGAGGCCTGCCGAAGTGCGTTCAGGCCTGCTCCTATCCGGGCACCGTCATCAGCGGCCGGATGTCCTCCGTCAAGTTCTACTACGCCATCGGCGAGAGCATCACCTTCACCTGCGACGCCGGCTTGGATCTGCGTGGCTCCAAGGTTCTCAAGTGCCTCAAGAACGGCAAGTGGTCCAGCGCCATCCCGACGTGCGTGACCAACGACGGTCCTGCCGGAGGAGGCGGGGGATCCGTTGGCTCCAACAAGCACCTGGCCACCACTATGGGCTAGAGAGGATTGGGACTATCGGTGTCGAGCAAATGAGAACGAATCTCGAAACATCGATCGACCGCAAGGATATGCGTTGCACCAGAGTGATACTAATACATATTACCTACTAACTAATGCACATTCCAGGCGCACAGTCACGCGTTTACTAACTAATAACGACATTCTTGCGATTCAATTGTAACTGTAACGTAACTGTAGCCCTGTACTGTATCGCAAGGCCATCATTTTACTAATAATAAATGTTCGTCGAATAAAAAATACCGTACGAGTGTTTATACCCGTTACTCGTAGAGTAAAAGGGTATATTGCATTCGTGCAAAAGTATGTAACAGGGAGGAGGAAGCGTTTCCGACCCTATAAAGTATATATATTCTTGGTCAGGGTCACTAGCCGAGTCGATATAGCCATGTCCGTCTGTCCGTCCGTATGAACGCTGAGATCTCGGAAACTATAAAAGCTAGAAGATTGGCATTTTGCATGAAGATTCTTGGAGTTCCTACGCAGCGCAAGTTTATTTCAAGAAGGTGCCACGCCCCCTCTAACGCCCACAATACTTAATATACGATTTTAAAAATTTAAATATTTCGGAAAAGTAAAAATGCAGTTTTGTTGTGTTTATTAATACCTATCGAAATGTATGTTTTTTAATCGGACCATTCGTTAAAAAGTTATTGCTGATCAAAGTTAATACCTCCATCTCCCTCGCACTCCCTTTAGCCGAGTGACGGGTATTAGATAGTCGGGACACCAACCCGACTATAGCGTTCTCTCTTGTTTTTACTTGAAATTTATGGTTTTCCTGTTCAAGTTCTACCTTTCTTTAAATTATTTAAAGTACTAACACAGATTAGAGTAAAACTGAGAGATGAAAAAGTTTGTTCCTAAATTCTAGTACTCAGTTCTACGAAAACCGCGTGTATAATTTTAAAACTATTGTATTTCGCCTCATTTTGTTAGGAAGGCGCATATGGTATTTCAAAATGCCTTTCCAAAGAGGTATAGCACAATTTCCTACTCCCGAGGCTTAAACTGATCCTCACACCATGACTTTCCCACCATACTCCCACCACAGTACTAATTTGGACCGTTAAGCACTTCGGTGGGAGTGACATTGTGTGGGGAACAGTTGAAGCCTCGGGAGTAGGAAATTTGGTCATCGTCCAAGGTTCGTTCTCAGTATAAGACCATATTTGAATATAATTTGAAGGCATCTGTGGACAAATAATGCCTCGGAACCATCTGGATCCCCCAACAGGATAATGATCCTGAGCATACGGTGCATATCCTGAAGAATTGGCTGCTGTTGTATGCTTCCCGGCAATTGTTTTCACCACCACAAGGCCTTGAAACTTTTAAAGTTGTTTATGATTAAGAAAAAAATGTTGGTGTTCACGCCAAAAGGGCGTTTAATTTTGGGAGGCAGTGTCGAGCGGCAGTTTCCTCCAGATGTCCACATCTCGCTTGCTCGCACTGCCCTTCGCTCTCCCTCTCCAACTCTCCCGCAAGTCTCCGCTCCGCTCTGGAGCCCATAAGCTAAGTTAGGCTTAAGCAGTTCCTATTTACAAGTGTAACAATAAACAGCCGCACGTCGCGCAATACCCCGAAAAGTTCTCCCGTGTTTTCGATACGATTTCTGCGCGGAAATTCATCCGCTTTTCCGGGGACTCATCAGCTTCTACAATCAAGCCACCCCCGCCCCAACATTTGATCCTTCTACCGGACCTTTGGACTTCCACTCCTGGATTTTTCCGAAGATTATTTCCAGCGCCTACGGTGGCTTGAACCGCTTCAGCTAAGTTCCATTTCCAATTGTTATTATTTGCCGGTCATACAGCCAGTTGTTCGAACCCCATTTCGTTCAATTTGTTGTATGATTTTATGTCTAAATCGAAAAGCGATTTAATCCGACGCAACGGCATTTAATATATTATTCAATTCCTTTTGTTTGTACGCGGCATTTTTTTTCCATTCCTTTATGCCGAAAATTTCGTACACTCCAAAAAATTCCGTGCAAGTTTTCCAGTCCCCAGTGCCAAATTATTTCAATTACAAATAAATATATACCAAAAAAAACTCCAAGTGTGTGTAAAAATAAAACCCAGCCGCAGTAAAACCTTTCGATTTTTCAAATTGTTCCGCAAAAAGTGCACTCTTCATTTTTTACTGTGTTCCAGCTGCGTGTATATATTTTTACATACATTTTCTAATACAGTCCACTTCTACTACTCTGCACTGCTATATAAATTCCAAGACCCTAATAACACAAACATAATACATATATCCTATTTTTTTAAAATATATATTCGTGGTCTATAAAATACATTTCTCCTTGTGTAAAAAATATATAATCCAGCCACAGTGAATATTTCAAAATAAAAGTGATCCGCCAAAATTGGCAGCTATTGTGTTTTTACTGTGTTTCCTGCTGTGTGCATATATTTTTGCATAAATATTCAAAATACAGTCCACTTAATCTACATACATTTCTGAGCTAATTGTTTCAATAAAATCCCGCAAACATATTTTGCATTTCAAAGCTATTCCGCTATTCGCAATAAGTCTCCAGAACTCCCGCAATCGGTGACTTACAATATCCAGCTGTGAGCTAGCCACATATGTACATACATACACACAGCTACGTACTCTCCAAGTATTCGGCAGCGCACAGTGGGTCAAGTGCTTACAATAATTAAAAAAAAAAAAAGCAACCATAAATCCGAATTTTAATATTGTTAAATAATTAACATTTTTTCCCCGTTCGTGCAGCAGTGTGACCATATTTTCCGAAAACAAAATTTAATAATTATTTTTGGGGCACACGCTTTAATATTTAATTTCCAAATTATTCCGCAAAAATAAAATACATTTCCACACAATTTCCTTCACACAACACAGTGTGACCGTATATCCTTACAGAATTTCAATTGGTTCCTAAATTCCAAGAAATTCCCCGGTTGCAAGATATTAACCCTGATCTTCACAATTATTTCTGTTGCGTATAAATTTACATTTTCTGTTCGAAATGGCATCCCAAGCAAAATCCGCTTTAAATAAATTTATTGTCACAGCTGACACTTTGATCCATTTTGAGGCCATCATAAATGTTCCAGGTGCATCCACCCCTAACTTATCCCTCCTCGAAATACGTAGGGAGCATGTCAGTTCCTTGTGGCAAAAGGTCAAGGAATCATATGACATATGCTCCGATTGCATTTTGGCTGCAGGCGATAGAGCCGCAGATACGAAATCCATGCTCAAGGCGAAGTACAATATAACGTACGATGTATACGAAAAGGTCGCCGCTCAGATCCTCGAGCAAATCGAAATCCAACAGGGCTCCTCCCAAATACCTCAAGCTCCAGTAACTCCATCCCAAAGTTCAATATCTTATGGCTGTCGACTCCCTCCTATCGACACAGAGGTTTTCTCGGGCGACTATCTTCGCTGGCCGACTTTCCGGGACCTTTTCACGGCGATATATATTGATAATCCACGTCTCACGCCCGTTGAAAAATTATTTCATTTAAATTCCAAAACTAGTGGCGAAGCTCATTCCATTGTTTCAAAATCCCCACTCACCAATGATGGCTTCCGCTCAGCTTGGACAAATCTAACTGAGCGTTTCGAAAATAAGCGATTTCAGGTGAACAGCCATCTAAAAACATTATTCAATGTGCAATCCATAGCACAAGAGTCTGGAGCCGCCTTGAAGGAACTTCAACACACCATTCAAGGTTGCTTAACCTCCTTACAATTTTCCGGCATCAACATTGAGAATTGGGACCCTATCCTCGTTTACATGTGCTCAACGAAACTGCCAAAGCTGACGCTCTCATTATGGGAGCAATCCATTCAAAATAAAGCCGAAATTCCTACTTGGCTAGAGCTAGATTCCTTTTTAACTGAGCGCCACCGAACACTAGAGGCCGTCGATAGCATCCGGTCTGCTAGTTCACTCCAAGTTCCGTCCAAAGCCACAGCTCGATTGGCAGAACTTCCAAAAATAAAGTCCTTCACTACAAGGGTATTTCGGATACCCAATGTTTGCGATCTATGTTCCAAGAAGAACCATCCCGTGCGTTTATGTCCACGCTTCCTACAATTAACGGTGAATGATCGTTCAGACTATATCCAAAAAAAACAGTTGTGCTCCAATTGCTTTGCGAGCAACCACCAGCTTCAGGATTGCACAAGCGCTCACACTTGTTTTACTTGCCAAATTCGGCATCACACGCTGTTGCATCCAAGCAACACTTCTACAATGACATCCGTTCCATCCACACCTGCAGCACCAGTGTCCGCCTCAATTCCTCAGAGGATTGCGTCCTTTTCAGCGCACATTTCCAAAGTCCTTCCGGACCCCTGTATAGAGAGTCCTTCCAATGCAAGTCCTTCCAGCTATTGGGTACCATATCCCGCTCTGGATCGCAGACGTTCCCGAGGTATTAAATCCTACCGATGCCGAGTCTGCCTCAAGATCCATCCTCTACGGAAATGCCACCACTTTCTGACGCTAACTGCCGAGAAACGCATCCAAGCAGTACAATTGCATCGATATTGCAAAAATTGTTTGGCCCACGATCATTCCGAAGACTCCTGCCGAAGTGAGCATCACTGCCACAAGTGTGGAAAGGACCACCGATCTTCGCTTCCATTATGTACCTGAGCCTTCTATCCTGAGGTTCTTGCTACGGAGGTCCTCGCAAGGGGGGGGAGAATGTTCACGCCAAAAGGGCGTTTAATTTTGGGAGGCAGTGTCAAGCGGCAGTTTCCTCCAGATGTCCACATCTCGCTTGCTCGCACTGCCCTTCACTCTCCCTCTCCAACTCTCCCGTAACTCTCCGCTCCGCTCTGGAGCTAAGCTTCTACCTTTGAGTTCCTATTTACAAGTGTAACAATAAACAGCCGCACGTCGCGCAATACCCCGAAAAGTTCTCCCGTGTTTTCGATACGATTTCTGCGCGGAAATTCATCCGCTTTTCCGGGGACTCATCAGCTTCTACAATCAAGCCACCCCCGCCCCAACAGTTGGGTTTTTGTATATTAATAACACTAAGAACAAAACTGCATCATTACTTTTCCCGTAAAAACAATAGGATTGGGTAAACTCCCAAAAAGGGGGTCGTCCGTAGACTTTTGTCCGCCACTGTACGACAAAAACTGTAGCCGCAACGCGCCGCGGACTTACCGCATGTCTTCTTATTTTTCCTTTCGAAGAACGAATTTCAACTCTTTATTTAATATAGTCTGAGTCTATATTAATGAGACTCGCAGACCCGTTAATTTAAATTATTTAACTTTTTTAATATCGCCCCTCAATTCGATGCACGTGGATGTTGGTCGCCTTACGTTATTTTTGTCAAATGCTTCAATAAGGATCACCGCCTTATAGCGCCCACGAAGAGGATCCCCAATCACGTTGCGCAGCCGCGGTTCGACAACAAACTCTTCGTACACAAGAACGGTCTGAAATAATAAAGTCATAAGAAGCAAAATAACAACAAAAACATGAATTAGCACACCCACATCTTTAGTTGCCAAACATGTTTCTTTTATCTCCTCTTGGTTCGCCAAATGCTTAAACCATGGGTACCAATAGGAATTCTTGTCGAACATAGAGTCGCAAATGTTCCGAGTCTGCAAGTTAAATACAGTTGGTTCCCAGATACCGCGATTGAGATGCATTACGTTAAACCGCATCTGAAAGTGTATTCACCACGAGATAAGTAGTTGACTCTCCTTTAAAAGTTTTAAAGAGAACTTACGGAAATACGATCAGTGCGCGGAAAACTCCAGAGTGTCGTGGTGTTCCCTGAAAAGTGAATTCCCTCGGGGTCCTCAAAGACCACCAGATTGTCTAAGTTAAAGGATTCGTTCACAAAAATCGATCCGGGTGGACCATCGGTGCACGGAAGAAATACGTCATCAAGGATTAATTCGTAATCTGTAGCCCAAATTCGGGATAAATTTACGGTGAGAATTAGCAGTATTGTAAACATTTTGGTTGTTAACAGATTAGTTAATCCACCTTTATATAGCAAATATAGTCGGACAATTACTTGTTCGTTAGGCCCGTAATCAGAAATGTCATCTTAAGCTCTTTTTGCACGCAAAGTGATGATAATAGATGTTGTTGTTCATCATGTACCTACATATCTGGATCAATTAAAGTACTGCGTATTAGTACAGTTCGCTCAAAAGTATTTTTTTAGGTAGATATTAAACTAGGCTGGTCCCTAAGAGCTAGTATTCAACATAACAAAAAGTCGTCCAAAACAAAAAACTTTATCGGGGGTGTCACAGAAATCTTTTTCAACCGAAATCCGTTATGTTTCTTACGTACATCAATGCACTAAACCTTCGGTTGGAAGAGATTTCTGTGACACCCCCGTATATAAAAAAAAACCTCAGGAAATTTTGGTTCATTTTGAGTTTTCAAACAGCATCGAGTCCAACCGTGTAAAATGGTTGGGATTTTTGACAAATGTGAAACTCGTGCTCCCACAATAACAGCTGACATGAAGAGCAGTTGCTTATCTCAACATCAACGAAGGGGGATTTCAACTCGGCAAAACTGTCGTAAAAGTGCGTTCTCCTAATCTTGCAATCTTGATCCCATTCTTATTGTAGAATAGTACAATAAATAATATAAGATAAAAGTCTATACCATACCCTATTTTATTTATATTATGTTAATATAATTAATATTAGTTAGTATTTACGAATTGCAGAACATATTCTGAGACTTCGCTCCAAACATTTATGTTTTTGTTCGCAAAACAGCTTACATTTTGCGAATGCATAACAATCTACAAATAATTCAAGGATAGCCAAAAACAATGAGCTTAAGCAATATTTAATTTTTTCCCGCCATCGATTTGATTTGTTCTCGTAGTCATCGTTCCAATTTTTACAGTCAAGAGGAAGAATTCAGAGTTGCACCGCAAAAACATCCCCTAACTATCGCAGAAAAGATCCGGTTAAAGTCCGTTAAATTTGGATGGCGGACTAACTGGGAAATTTCCGGAACGGATGTTGGATGGATCTCTGTGGGAAGACGCTCAATGTTTTTTGTATATTGTTGATTTATTTAAAAAAAAAACATGTTACTATTTGTGGGCCAGCAATGGTTCGGTTTTTAGTCCGTTAACGCCGTTATCGCTATCCCTTTCACTCGCTCGTACTGTCAAGATCGTTAACGGACTTCATTTTGCGACGGGAATAATGTATAATTGTACAATTGTATAATGAAGTTAGAAAATTAGACAATTTATTTTGAAAGTCAAATTTTCAACTTTTTTCCTGGGGCTTAAAATAAAAATGTTTTGATGCAAAGTTTTTCCCCAATCAACATTAATAATAACTGCAAAAAAAAATTCAAAATATT
Organism: Drosophila prostipennis; assembly: GCA_037075205.1. Lineage (NCBI taxonomy): Eukaryota > Metazoa > Arthropoda > Insecta > Diptera > Drosophilidae > Drosophila > Drosophila prostipennis. The sequence continues at coordinate 1,287,226 of JBAMCJ010004477.1, forward strand.
TTTCCTTGTATTTTTTATGATTTTTTGAAAATACTAAAAATAAAAATTTTAGCCGCTGAGATCGTTCCATTCAAAAAATCATAAAAAATACAAGGAAAAATATTAAAAAAAATTTTTTTTTGCAAGTATTATTAATTTTGATTGGGGAAAAACTTTGCATCAAAACATTTTTGTTTTAAGCCCCAGGAAAAAAGTTGAAAATTTGACTTTCACAAAATGTCTTAACTTTTCAAAGGGTGCTTAATGGGTTAAGAACATTTTTGTGCAGGAACCGTAACAGTTATAAGTTTTATTGATTAAACTCGCACTGAAAAACTTATTTCTGATTTTTATTTTTATTCCTCAAAAATAACAGTTATTTTTTGAGTTTTATTATAAAACTCATGATCATGATGAGCAAAAAAAATAAAAATCATCAATAACGATTATGTGTGAGTTTTATTTTATAAAACTCAAAATAAAACTCAATTCGGTTTTGCGGCCATGGTATTAAGAATTTAAATATGGTTTAAATTGGTCCTTCTTCGTTTCGCCATGTAGTTTCAATACATATAATAAAAAAAATTATATTTTAACATTAAGCTATTTTAAAAATTGATTTAAGGTGAAAAATGGGCCTTTTTGTACAACTTTTTTGTGAAGGCAGGATAAATATTGGTTTTTATGGATCTGATAACTTTCGATTAAGTTGCAAGATCTTTGAAGTTGTTCGCAATACAAAGTTAAGCCGGAAGAATTCGCGAATTTTATTTGATCTGTTCTTTCATAAAAATTATGACGGGAATTTTCATGGTCATAATTGAGAATGCAGCAATACTTCAGTTATGTGACTGTTTTCACCCCTCGCGATGAAGAAATCGCGGATTTTTTGACCTGAAGAATTCGCGAATTACTTTACCTGAAGAAATCGGTATGATTCATATGATTCTGATATTGTTAAAGTCGAATAATCCGCCAATTCTTCAGGTCAATAGAATCCATGAATTCTTCAGGTCAAATGATTCACGAATTTTCACCACTTGCGATTCAGTTGACATGAAGAAATCGCGCATTTTTTGACCTGAAGAATTCGCGGATTACTTTACCTGAAGAATTCGATATGAATCATATGATTCTGATATTATTGAAGTCAGGAAAATTTGAAATAACTGTTATTTTCGGTCCCTGTTTTTGTGTCATTTAAACGGAATTGAAGTGATCTTTCTATAAGTGCCAAAAGTTTATATTAAAAGTTCAAAATGTGAGTACAGTTAACATTCAAATCTGTCAAAATAATTATGCCGACCAAATTAGTATCACACATTTTATTATCATTAATAATTATTTTATTAGCACAAAATTGTAATTTTAATTTAAATGTTCGCGCCGATAGTTTTGATATACCCACGGTTATCGATAATAATGTGAGCTGCCAACTCTTTTTCTACGCCAATGGCGGAGCTGCCAACTCTTTTTCTACACGAATTAATTCTTCTTCTTCGATATTTAAGAAATAAAATAACATCGATAGCTCCAACTCGAATAGCATTTAAATTAAAATGCTGGCAAAAATCTCACTAGCTTAATAATCCGTTTAGTTTTCGGTTAAGTGCATCCAAAAGTCCATCCCACCCGCAGACCCATGGTTTTGTTTTTCGTTTACACACAATTTCTCCATCCCATCGAACACGAACTGCTGTTGTTGTTCCTGCTGCTACTGCTGTTGTTGTTGTTGTTGGTGCAAGGACGAGTGACGTCCTTCGAAAAAGGCGCAACAATTTACCCCGCGCAACAAGGTGTTTTCGGGGGGTGGCGGGAAAATCAATAAATAGCAAAGAGCAAGTGCATACACAAGTGCTATTTCCCGTTGTGTATGTATGTATTTGGGTACGTACACATATACGCGTCGCGATTCAGTGTGTGTGTGCATTGTATACTAAAACTTTCTTTTTCTAGGCAGCCAGCTGCAAAATAGAACAGCCAGCGAAGCTAAACAAAGAAATTTGGTCCGAGGCAAGGAGGACCTAATATGGACAACGCGGGCGAGGACAGCGACAATGACGTGGTCACCGACTTCCTGAACTCCAACTGCTGCGAATCCTCGGAGGCGGTGGTCAATGGTAGCGGCTGTTCCATCAATAACCGGGGCGCCTCCATCGAGAGCCAAAACTACTGCATACCCGTGATAAACGCGCCAGCCCCCGCTCCAGCGCCCGCTGCAGCCGCACATCCCACATCCACTCCTGCCAGCATCATCAACAACAACATGATACCCACCATCAATGTGACGCCTCACAGTCCGGCCCAGGCCTCCAAGTACAACAACATATTCGAGGACACGCTCAGCCAGCTGCAGAGCATCCGGGAAACGGTTGTCCAAATGAAGAACTCCTCCTCGCCCAGCCAGCACATGCAGGACGGCACCCTGGGCAACCATGGACTGCTCAATGCAGCCGCACTGAGCACGTCGCTGCCCGATCTCACGGGAGCGGGCACAGGACCCTCTTCCGGTGGCGCCAACTACGCCATGTGGTCGTCCACGGCACCGCAGCAGTGCCTGCTCCTGCACACGGACCGCCGGAAGTCCTGGACGGCGGTGGACGATGCCAGTGGCGGCGGCGACTGCACCAACAAGAGCGTAAGCTTGTCCAGCTTGGACAGTGAGGAGCAGGAGACCATACGCGTCACCGAACAGCGTCGGAGGTCGGCCAGAAACAGCACTGGAGGTAGATATGCACTAGGTTTTGAGGGTGGGTTTTGCAATGCCATTAGCTTGGAACATTGCAACGCTTTCTAGTAGTCTACTTCCATGCCTTTAACTTGGCAGAAAGAAATCTATGAATTCCACAACTATCGGAAAATCGATCCAAATCGTTTGTTTATAAATATGTTTTATGGTTTTTAACGACAAGTGTCCGCGACAAGTGCCTATACATGAAAGGTTAGATGGCTTTGAGTGAAGGAAGCACTTTGAAAAAGTACTCTAGCTGCATTTTATCTTTATAGCCCTACTGGGTTTGTTTTTATGAGAGCCAAATAAGTAAAAAGTAATTATAAAATCTGAAAATATATTCACGTCGCTCTGGGGAACCTCCAATCCCCTACAGAATTGTATTGAATGAGTTTATAAAATTGGCGGTTGTTAAAACAACTGACAAGTAGATCACAAAAGTCTTGATTTTAATAGATTACCTTCGTCCCTTTAAAAGTCACCTTTAGCAATTGTTTGATTGAAATAGATATGCCCCCGAACCAAAGCGTAGGGGCTGTTACCAAGTTAGTTTCGATTTCGATAAGAAATTCCACAAAAGCCCGTTATCTGGAAGCCCCTGTAGAGCTTTGGCATTGGTGGCCCGACCAGAGGCATGCGAATAGAAACCCCAGCGATTAGTGATTACTAACCAAGTCCCTAACTCTGATCATTCGCAGGCATTTCCACTCACTCGCTAAACGAGGCGGAGCTGGCCCGTGACTTCGAGAGGATTGCAGCCAAACGGAGCCTGGCCACGGAAATCATCAGCCGGATACCGCTGCAAAAGAGCATATCAACGAGCTCCATCATCGCCAAGGAGGATATCAAGGCGATCGCACGCCACCTCACGGACAGCGAGGATGAAAACCAAAGCCTGTTGCGGGCACACGCAAAGATCGAGGTCTACGACAACGTAGAGAAGCGGCCCAAGCGCGGTTCCATATTCTTTCGCAAGAAGAAGCCCAAGGCAAAGACGAAGTCCCTAGTGGGAGGACAACTCAGTGCTTGCGACGTTTGCGGGGCGGCCATCACACTGGCGCAGATCAAGGAGCACCACCTGGAGTGCAAGGTGAAGAAGATGGCGGGGGGCCAGGACTTTTACGACGGCCCGGATGCCAACACATTTAGCAACCCAGAGGAGCCGCTGATCCGTTCCGACTTGCAGTTTCTCAACGAACCGCCCATCGAAGCGCAGGATTTGGGCGCCGATCCCACCTTGGGCATTGTCCTCAAGGAACACGACTCCTGGACCCCGAATATTCCCAGGGAGCTGCTCAAAACGCTCAAGGAACTGCAAATCAAGCGGCAGGAGCATATCTATGAGTTCATTATGACCGAGAAGCACCACTGCCAGACCCTGATCGTCATGCAGAAGGTGTTCGTGGAGAGTCTGGAGCGGCACTTCCCATCCCTCAACCTCAACAGCATGTTTCCGCGCCTGCAACAGCTCACCGATCTGCACACCTGTTTCCTGCGTCAGTTGCGACTCAAGCAGCGCGAGCAGCCCATGGTGGACAGTATTGCCGACATCCTGCTGGACTTCTTCTCGCTGGAGCAGGCCCAATGCCTGAGATTGGCCTACGGGGAGTTCTGCGCCAACCACCGGAGCGCCCTGGACCAGTTTAAGCTCTGCCTAACCGAACCGAGCTTCGCCGAGTGGTACAAGCACTGTCTGCAGAATCCGTTGCTCAAGAAAAAGGGCATACCCGAGTGCATCTTGTTCGTGACCCAGCGCCTTACCAAATATCCCCTGCTAATCGAGCCGCTGCTGAAGAGTGCGAGGGATAACAAGTTGGAGACAGACAAGCTGCAGCATGCCCTGAATCTGGTCAAGTCCCTCCTAGTCGATGTGGATGCGTGTGTGGCGGAGAAGGAGTTGCGCGAGCGACAGCTGGAGATTTACGGTCGGGTGGATGCCAAATCCTTTGCGATCTACAAGAACAAGCCCTTCCGCAAAACTGAGCTCGGGGTGGAGTCGCGGCGACGTCTGAAATTCGATGGATTGGCCACCCTGATGCAGGGCAGGGCCAAGACGCAGCTGGTCCTGGTGGTGGTCCTTACCGACTGTCTGTGCTTTCTCAGCGAGAACTCCGGCCACAACAAGTACTCATTCTTTACGCCCGAACACAAGGCCGGTGTGGTTCCGCTCCAAAAACTTCTCATCCGCGAAAAGGCGGGCACCGAGTCCCGGGGAATATACATCATATCCTCCAATCCAGACTTCCCCGAGATGTACGAGTTGAAAGTGCAGACTCCGAAGGACAAGAACACCTGGATTCAAACCATCCGTCAGGCTGTGCTCGACTGTCCGGCCACGGACATCATCGAGGCGGAGGATCTGACGGCAGAGGAAAAGCTGCGAATAGGCGTGAACAAGAGGGAAACCATTGAGAAGATGAGACAGAAGGATATTGAACAGGCACTGCTGCTCGAAGAGAAATTGATGCTTCAGTTCAATCTGCTTAAGGAGCAACAGCCCTTCGGAGATGTGCCCGGCGCCAATTCCAATGGAAGTGCGGCCAACTTTCTGGCGGCCTTCGGCTCCTACAAGGATCTCGTAAGCGCCGACTGTGACACGACTGAGCTGTGGCGCAGAGTGCTGAACACAGTGCAGGACATCAGCCAATTGGCGTCCACCATCTACACGGCGGCCACGGGTCAGCCGGTGTCCAGAACCCTAAGCAGCGTGGGCGAGAAGCAGAGTGAGCAGTACGCCTCGCCCACACTTCCAAAGCGGGCGGAAACCTTTGCCGGTTTCGACGAGAAGCGCGGCAAGCTGGCCTCCAAGCTGGTGCTAACGCCCCGTCTCCAGGAACTGGAGGAGAAGCGAGAGCCAAAGAGCGGAACTGGTTCCGTGGTGGATCAGCCTTTGGAGAACAACTACGCCGTGCTCCAGGTGTCGCACCATCTGCAGACTCTGCTGTGCATCATCTCCCAGCAGATGACCAGCATCCACAACTTGCAACTGCAGTTGGCGCTGTACCGGGAGAGTCCTCGCTCAAGTGCTTACACGCACAAGGATCAACTGGAGGAGTTGCGCAATCTGCAGGACAAGCAGCAGGAGGAGAAGACCGCCTGGCAGCGCCAGCAGAAGCAGCAACAAGAGGAACTCGTCGAGATGCGGGCACAGCAGCTGCAGTTGCAGAAGCAGATCAAAGCCGAGCAGGAGGACGTGCGTCAGCAGCGTGAACAGTTGTACAGGAAGATGGAACTTCTCTCCAGTCAAGGCTTGTTGCTGTCGCCCAGTACTCCACTGCCCATTGTCAACACCAATCATCCTCCACCTGTCAGTCTGCTGGACGACAACCATGAGACGGACAATGGATTGAGTGGAACGGGCAGCAGCACGCCCAGTGTGACTGGAACCGTGGATCGGCGCAAGGAGAGGTGGCTGAGCGGCCCCTCCAACTGCAAAACTCCGCCTGTGAATTTGCTCAGCGCTAACAATGCACCCAAGGCCAACTCCACTCTGGTCAAACAGAAGTTGCCCATGAAGCTCTCTTCGCTGTCGTCCGCCGGTAGTTCCAGCCCCCGCGTGGACAAGTCGGCCAGCTTCAATAGCGCCTCTCCGGCACCCTACACCTCCTCCGGCAGTGTACAGCAGATGTTTCCCCTTAAGCTGGCTGATCGGAGGATAGCCACGCCCTCCAACTGTGCAACGACTCCCACGGGAATAGTGCCACAGCACTCACGAACAGGAAGCTCGCCGGCGATCATCCAGCAAACAACGACAGCGGCAACTCCCACTCAGGCCGCAGTATCCCGAGCAGAATCCGCAGTCCACTATTCACGGACACCGACGAGCAGCCGGACGGGAATTGCAAGAACGGCAGGCATTGGTGTGTCCACTGTCGCAGCTCCTCGAGCTAAGCCCGAGGAAGAGGAGATCTATTTCTGACGCAAGTTCACGCCGGAAGTCGAAATCTAAATGTTGAATCATTTACAAATAAGCTGACCTATCTAATCGATTCTATTCCTCTTCCTTACAACAAAGACGTAAACCTGAACTTCTTAAAAAAACAATTCGATCCAAAAGAAAAACAGTAGTTGGAAATGTTCATCCATATCTATTGACCTGTACTTAAACCATTCCAAACTCTACAATGCATTTTTCCATACTGCCCTTTTTAGGCTCAACATCGCATATATTATCTTTAGTTTAAGCAAACGTACTGTACTTAATGGTATTTTTCGCAGACTCGCTACCGTTCCAATGCATCTCAAACTGTTCAGTAATTTATTTTACAAATTATTTATTAACAATTATTTATATATTTTTTAAATCCAATTTTCTTCAGACAAAAGCTAAACTACATTAAGTGTGATTGTTTTCTAACGAATTTTACTTCTTCCAATAAAAAAACCTATTTAATATTTATGATATAACCAAATCGGATTAGGGTTAGGAACATACATATATTACAAAAAAAAATATACATGTTTAAACGAAAATATGTAATCGCAAGTAACGACATTCCAAGCATTTCATTTTAAATCTGTTTTCGCGTTTCTGTGCTTTTCAAGTTACGCTTAAATAACTTTTTACACTTTGTACATAAGTTTATATAACTTTGTGTATTACATTTCCAATCCTCGCTATAAGTGAATTGAGTGGACCTCGTAGCTGATCCTTATCCTTTTCATCTCATCGCAATATATTAAGCTCGCTCCAATAAATGTTTAAAATTATAAAATCTAGAGTCAAGTGTTTTCAATAGAGGGGCGTTGTGGAGTCTATGTTATGCCATGAACCTTACAGCTAACTGTGTGAAACTTAATATTTTTAAATATTTCATAGAAAAAACAACTTACTTATTTATTTACTTTATATACAATGTACATAAAAAGACATCTCCAGATGCTTTGTACAACTACATATCAAAGTCATTTTTGCGCGGACACTTGTTTCGGGTGTGTCCTTCCTTCCGACAAAGTCCACAGCGACGTGATTTTGGGCCATCCGACGTGGAAGCCGTAGATTGACTACGTCCAGGAGGATTCCGATTGCCTGATCCCCAAGCTGAACTAGAGCTACTGCTGGCACCTGAAATAAGTATCACAAAATTATTAATATAATCATCAAGGATCAATGAGTTTATACTCTGTGGAATTATAAAACACACCTTGGTTTTGGTCATCATCTCCCCATTTGAAGAAACCGCAGGACTTTTCTCGCGTGGGGCACGAGAAGAAGGGTCTGCCCTGATTGGGTCCGTCCTTCCGGACTGTCAGACTGCTGGCCACCTGCCCGCAGTTGCACATCACCGTGTCTCCATCTCCTTGAGACGTTGTCACGGAACTCTTATCGTTCTTTTTTGTTTTTGTTTGAGTAATGGTGACAGTGCTGCTGGAGTTTGAACGCATTGACGATTGGCCACGCTGTGAATGGCTCTGCTGAATACTTGGTAGAGTGACCACTCGATTGGTGCCCCAGGAGGAAGAGCTGCTCGTGCTCTGAGTGGCACTGCCATAGGAATTGTTGCTCCTGGATGAGGATGCTGGCTCATCGGCCCACTGAAAGAAGTTGCACTCGTCTGGCTTGGGGCACTTGTAGAACAACCTGCCCTGGTTGGGTCCATCCTTACGAACGGTTATCTGGCGAGCTGGCTGCTGGCATCCCGTGCATAGGACTGTTTCCGGCTCGGCTGTCGCTGCGGATGGAGTATCCCATTCGGCACTATCCCACCTCGGTCGTTTAGCTGCCGGCTTCGGGGGAGGAGTGGGAGCAGCTGTACCCAAGGATGCGCGTTCCCTGCTTCCCCACAGCATGGGTCTGTCATCCGCCTCGTCCTGCTCCTGTACCCATTCCGAGAGGCTTTTATCCAGCTGTGCATCCATATCGGCGTTAGACTGCACATTCCCTCCGTTCACCAACGCCTCAAATTCAGCATCATCGTCCGCGGCAAAGGCGGCGGCTATGTCGTCATCCAGAGGAACCAAGTTAGAGGTTTTGGGTTGGCTTGTGCCCGATTCGACGGAGTCAGCAGCAGCCAACATGGCATCCTCGAAGCCATCGTTGCTATCGAAGAATCCGTCCAGTTCGTTGGTGGTGGTTGCACTCGTGAAGTAGCTGCGAATGCTCCCGGACGTTTTAGTGGTTGGATTTTTATTGACAGTGGCTTTCGGCGCCTTTTTCGGCTTTGGTTCGCTTGGTGGTTTCTTGGTGGCTGGTTTTTTAGGACCGCTGTCAGCTTTATTTCCTTTTCCTGATGTAGGATTTTTACGAGCGCCTCCAGAACTCGAGTTACTGCCTCCTCCGCCCGAACCACTACCCCATCCTCCAGAACTGCCGCCCGAACCACCGCCTCCTCCTCCAGGACCTCTACCTCCACCTCCTCCTCCGGAGCCACCTCCTCCGCCACCTCCTGGTCCCGGTCCAGGACCCCATCCTCCACCTCTCGCCTCGCCCACGATGCCACCCACTCTCTTCACTGAGTCCAAATTAATGTTGAATGTGGTGCGAAAGAGATTATCACAGGGCAGGCAGGTTTTGTACCAGCCATGAGGCGTATTGAATACACCGCGATAGTAAGGCGTGCTCAGGCGGAATTTGAGCATTCGGTGGCCATCGCCGCAATTGGGACAGCACTCGTCCAGCACGGAGACATCCTTGCACTCCGCTGGGATCCAGACGACGTTTTTGCAGTCGGGAAAGTTGTTGCAGCCAATGAACCAGCCCTGCTGGTTCTTCTTGGCCTTCAGTGCCAGGGGCGCCTCATTGCATTTGGGACACTGGAATAGCGTTTGCATTGTGGGTTGGTTCTGATCGGATCCTTCTGGACCCGAAGAATTCGCCGCAGGCGTCTCATTGATTCGAGCCGCTATCTTGGCATCCATTGCGGTGATCTTGTCGGTGATCTGCTGGTATGAAAGCTTGTACTTGGCGATCTGTTCGGTCAAGACAACCTTGGGATCCTTCTGCCCCTGGCAAATAAGTTTTAGATCCGATTCAAACTCTGCGCGCAGCTGGGGCTTGGCAAGAGCCAGTTCCATGGCATCGTATCCCTCGTACAGACCCATTCCAATAACTCCAGGCACCAGGAAGCCCTTGTCGAGCACTCCGATATAGCCGCGTTCCTTAATCGTATTTATGTGTTCGGCGTGCGTGGCATCCGTGCCAATACCGTGCTTTTCCATCAGTGCAATCAGATCCGCTTCGGTCAGCAAGGGCGGGGCAGTTGTGGCTCCCTCGTGCAGCGACACCTCCGTGGGTTCGAAGCGCTGATCGTTTTCATAGTGGTGAATCTGCTTGGCGCTCCACTTGTCGTACACATAAACGTCCAGGTAGTTGCGTTCGTGAATAACCAGACCATTAGCCGTGAACTTCTCACCGGCAATGTCAATGTGAACAAGTGTTTCAGAGCCGACGGCATCTTTGCTGACGCAGGCAAGGAAGTGTCGCACCACCAGTTCGTATACCCGAGCCTCGTTTCCCTGCAAGTCTACAGAAACAAATTAAAAGGTGTGTTATGCAGCAGCTTTAAGTAGTGATTAACTTACTGTCCGCCAGTTTGGTGGGATGAATGGGAGGATGCGCCTGATCCGATTTATTGCCGTTGCGAGGATTCGGGCCCCACTCAACCACCCGCTGGGCAAATGCTCCCCAGTCGGGGTGACCCGTTTGCATCTCAACGAGTGGCGCCAGAGCGAACTCCTTGGAGAACTGATTGGTTTCAGTACGTGGATAGCTGATGAAACCCTTGCTATACAGTTTCTCAGCTATAGTCATCGTCTCCTTGGCCGACAGTTTGAGTTTCCTTGAGCCAAGCTTTTCCATTTCCACCGTGTCCAGAGGAGTGGGTCGCCATTTGTGTTTGGGCTTGACGGTAACGCTTTCGACGAGCGCCCGAGGAGCTGGCTCGGCCAGGCAGAGTAGCAGGTAGTTTTCACAGGCTTCCTTGTCGAACAGACGGTTTCGGGCCCAATTAAACTCCACCGTCAAGTCATCAATGGTGTGCAGGACTAAAATGGATTAAATGCAAGCTGTAGCGTTTTCAAATATCAGTTTAGTTGCCCTCCTACCTTTAATCTTCCAAAAGGGCTCGGACACAAACGCCTCAACCTCCTTGTAGCGCTCGGCAACGAATCCCAGAGTGGGAATTTGGCAACTTCCGTACGATATGAGCTTGTCGGCGATCTTCTCGGGGAAGAGGCGCTGCAATCGCATGGTCTGGAATCGGGTTATGGCAGCTCCTGTTCGCAGATCCAGTTCGGAACGCACATCCACAGCATCACTCTGCCTTTTGTCCGGCTGACCCAATTGCTGCAGAGCCCGGCGCACTGCAATTGTGGTGATCTCCGAGAAAGTGGCACGGTAAACCGTAAGATTCGGTTTGATAGCCCGGCACACATTGATTATCTCGTAGCCAATGTTCTCGCCCTCGCGATCGCAATCCGTCCAAACAATCAATCCCTGACAGCCGCGCACCTCGCGCTCCAGGGTCTTTTTGATGGGCTCGTAGTCCGGACCCACGGACTTCTTGATCGGCGCATCGAACAGGGAGCGTGGATCCACCACTCGCCAGTTTCTGTACGACACCTGGAACTCCAGCTGCATCAGGTGGCCGGAAACGGAGGTCATGACCATCTTGGCATTCTGACCACGCACCGGAGCCTCGAAGTCGAAGATCTTGTTGTACACCGAGTAGCCCTCACGCTGTATCAGGTTAACAAATTAGTTCATAAGTTATTCATTTGGATATCCTACATTTCCGACCAAATTCCTTACCCTTCGAGCTGCGCCATTTGACAACAAACCGGCAATTGTTTTGGCGGCATCGTTCTTCTCCGCCACGTTGAGGAACTTCATCTGCTGGCCGGGATTAGCGCAGTAGCATCTGTGTGCGACAACCACGGGGCGAAAACATGTTAAGATAGCTTTCATTCAAATAAATTCGCAAGAAAATAAAACATTTAATCGCGCCATATGAAGAAGAAGTATCGATACATGCTATCGATGCTTTTAGTACTAGCATCGATATGTTGTTTTTATGGACTGGTCACACAAAATACAACTGAGCGCGCTTTTTAAAAAATTCAAATTTAAAAAACTGCAACAAAAAATATCTCAGTTTAAATCGGATATTTATTTACTTTCCCCACCCACAGACCAAATCAAAGCCTTGTTTTTCCTGAAATACGAAACTATTTATTTTATTTATTATATCTCTCTATATAACTTGCTGTTTTGCATTCACGTTGCTACGATTTTTTTCTTTTTTGACTTTTCATTGCGCTTGTTTTTGGGGATTTTTTCTTTGCAATTTTTTTGTTCTTTTAGTGTTTTATCGTTTTAACTCAACATAAAATCTTAACAATTATATATCTGCATATATATATTTGTATGTAAGAAAAGGATAGAGTGAAAAATGTGTAAATACAAAGGTAGTTCACGATCTTTAACCAATGTTTTGCCCGCGCCTTTTCGCAGCGAGCCTTGGAGTTGGTTGCGTTTCGCTTTTGAAGTTGTAGTTTCAGTGTTGTTATTTCGGACTTAGGCTTAGCTAAACTCATTCGTATTTGTATGCGATTCATAACTTATGTTCAGTAAAATATTAGTAATATTTAGAGCGTTTAATTATGCAGAAAGTGTGCAGAGTGCTTCGCTGTGCTCCTTTCTCTGCACTGCCGCACACTCCGCAGTTAGATATAGAATAACAACAAATACATGTTAAGGGTTCCCTAACACTTGTGAGCCACTCGAAGCTTCCCCGGCCGCCTCAGCAGCGCAGGGCGATGCATCAACGACGCCAGGAACGATCCTCGGACTCCTCGTCCTCCTCCTCATCCTCCAGACGCAGCTCCGGCAGCGTGTCGCTGCCCAACAGACTCTCGCTCTCGCTGACGGACTGGATCAACTGTTTTGGGTTCTCTAGGCTAACAGCCATGGCAACTGGTGCAGTGGACTTCTCAACCGGGGCCGCCATCGGAACCGGTGCGGGTGTCACCACGGGCGCCCACGAAATCTATTGTTGCATACCAAATTAATAAAATGGCTTATTCGTAAAGTAATCCTTGCCGTTCACATACCTGCAGGCGCTTGTCTTTGTACATTTTTCCTCGGACCACAGCCTGTTCGGCATTGAGACGGGTCGCATACGAGAGTATCAACTGTGGAATCTCACGGTCAACATCGTGCTTAGAAATCTCGCCAAAGTTCTGTGGGAGAAAATTATAGTTGATCAACAAGTGTGTTTAATGCAACTCGAAGTACAAAAACATAGCTATAATTGTTTTACTCTAATAAAATAACAAAGCTTACCTTGAAGTGCCCCAGGACAAAGTCTGCCTCCTCGGCCGCAAAGCCAGTGACCACAATGGCCTTTGGTCGCCTATCGACGCGCGTGGGTCCCTCAGGCAGATTGGGACGCTTCCGTCCTCCTCCGGCACCGGGTGCCCCGGAAGCTGCTGCAAAGTGGGGAGACTTGTTGTTCGCGGCTTGGCCTCCGCCAACGCCTAGATTGCGCTGCAGCTCCTCCAGTCGCTTCTGTATGGCCGTGGTGTCGTTGCCCTCCTGTTGCTGGGCGATCAGCTCCAGCTCCATGTCAAGTAACTCCTTCTTCTGCTGCTCCTTGGTCTTCTTGACGGGTGGCTGTTGCTGCTGCTGTTGTTGCTGGATTTGTGCCTGCAATTGATCTTGGTCGGCCTGGATTTCCTTGCCTAGTTTGTCGATTGTCATCTGCAGCACTTTGATTGTCTGCAGGGTGGGGGCCCTTTGGGCATCCTGCTGGTCCATCCGTTCAACGAGTTCCAAGGCAGTCTTCATCTGTTTCATGTAGCTCTGGAGCAATTCCCCTTTGCGCTTGCGCAGCCCGTTGGCCAATTGGTGAACCGCCTTCTGCTGCTCCTCCTGCTTCTTGCGTATGCTGGCGGCATTAGCGGCCGGATTCATGGGACGACCTGAGCCCGGTCCGCCAGCACCTGCTCCAGCTGCGCCGCCCGCTGTCGTCGTGTTCAGCTTGAGACGCATGGAGGCGGGAGCCGCTGTGCTGGCCTGCTCCGTCGTTGGTGTGCCAATGTTGCCCGCTCCCGTTTCGGTGAGCGGATTGGCGTTGCTGATCTTCGCACTATCAGCATTGGGCGTTGGTACAGCGGGAACGTTATGCAGATGGTACTGGCTCGCGTTCTTCCGCCCACCGCCTCCTCCGCCACCGCCCATCTGATTCATTTGTCCCACATCAGCTCCGCTGCTGTCGTTGTGCCAGAAGACCTTGATAAACCGATTGTTCAGCACCGCCTCCGTGCTCCTGTAGGCCACATTCGCTTCCGCATGGGTGGAGAAGGTCACAATAGCTGCCTCTGGATCTCCCTCGTACGATACCTGGATGTTGACGATCTTGCCAAACTTGGCAAAGTGGTTGTTCAGATGGGCGATGGTGTTCAATCCGCGCGGTACCTTCCTTAGCTCCAGCGAGCTGTTGTGCTGCTGCATGTTGGGATTGACCCGTGGTCCAAGGCGACTGTTGATTGGCACCTTTCGCTTCGTGGGCACATCGGCAATGGCCACCGTATCCTCCAGCTCGAAACGTCGCTTACCAATCTCGGCAACGCCGCCGGACGGAGCGCCATCAACCACGGGAATGGGTATCAGTTGACGCTGCAATGGAGTGGTCACCGCTGTGGGATTGAATGGGAATGGCATCATGGCAGACTGCGGCGGAGCGCCTGGATTGCGGGCATAGTCAGCGGGATTGGGAACACCCATAGGGTTGGGCCCAGAGCCGGTCATCAGCGTGCTTGGTCGCACATTACCGCTGAACGGATTAATGGTGGTCTGGCCCGGCTGCGTTGGCGGAGGCACTGCTCCCTGACCAGCTCCAGGTGGCGGTCCACCGCCCCGCGCCCATATTTCGGGCGCATCCGGATTGTACTCACGCATGGACATCATAAGGGCCGAGTTGTTGATGCCCTCGAACACCACCGGGTTGATGCCGTGGTCCCAGGGACATGTCTCGCCCCTGACACAGTAGCCCTTCTCGTCAAAGTCCCGACAGCGCTGGCGAGGATGGGCTGCCGGATGTTCCACGGGCGTGGGCGCCGCCACCGGAGCGGGAACTTGATTGACCTGGGCAGCTTGTGCTCGCTCCGGGGAGTTCTGATTGCGCCGTGCGTTTCGCTCGGGCGACATGGATCGACTGTGGGAGCGTCGGCTCTTGTTGTTGCCAAATCGAGGACGTTCATCTGCATTGCCACCGATGCGCCGGCGATCGAAGTTGCGGCGGCCATGATGCCGATTGTCGGTTTGCGAGCCTGGCGGGGATTTGTTGCGGAACTGTCGTTGTGTTTTCTCGCGTTCGTTCACCCGTCGGTCGCGTGACCTGGATCGGCGGAAGGCGCGCTCGTTAGAACGCGACCGAGAGCGGGAACGGGACCGAAGGGAAGCACGTCGCCGGCGACTGTCGCGCGGCTGGTTTTCCTTGTCAGCGTAGCCCGTTGTCAGGGCTGCTCCGCCCGCTCCTCCTCCTCCAGTCCCGCTGACGCCGCTGCTTCTGCCCGGTGGACTGGCACTGCGCACGTGGTGGTGTTGGTAGTTGGAGGCGGACTGTGGATTGTGGGACTCTTTGGTTTTGTGCTGATGGGGAAAAAGACGGTAATTACAATATCTGCTATGAATAAGAGCCGAAAAAAGACTCACATCGAAGGCTGGCTTGGCATCTGTAGAGGCGTGCGTGGCAATGCCCGCTTCCTGGCTAATAAAGGCCAGCGCCTCGGCTTCCCTGGCATCGTGGCTGGCCTGCTCCAACTTGACCTGATTGCTATCTGGGTTTATCACATTTTCTTTAGGTGGCGGCGGCGGGGAATCGGCCGCCAGCACGGCCTCGATGTCGTCCTGGGCCCCATCAATGGCCAGGGCCAGTTCGTGGTCGAGATCCAGCTCAGCGGCGGAGGCACTGGAGGCCGTTATCAGGGGGGCGGCAGGCACCGTCAGGTACTCCTCGCTGGCAATGGCATCGAAGAGGCGCTCCACGAAGCGCGTCGTCTCCTCGGACAGGAAGACATCCAGTTGCTCGATCATGATCCGCTTGAGGTCCTTATCCGATTTGTCCTTTTTCAGCAGCGCGATGACATAGCGCGCCAAGGCCGAAGAGTCCGCATCGCAGCTGTAAGTAGGATGAAGGTAAAGTGTGACATGGTCGTTTTTTCAAGTGGGAGACTACAAGGACTTACAGTGGCTCCAGGACCACGCTCAGCCAATCCTTGAGCTTGTCCGAATTCTCCAGAATCATTCTGAGGCGGGTTGTTGCTACTGGCTGCTGCTTCTTGTTTTTGGTTGGGGGCTGCTTTACTTGCGTTGGTCTGGGCTAATCTGGGTGGGGGGTTAATCGTGCTCGGGGGGCACACACGCCCGAAAATGTATTTTTAAGATGACCTCTGCCGCTCAGGCGACGACTCTGCTGGGACTCGGCTGCACTCTTGACCTGCGGCTAACGTGTTTGCTTCTGCTTGAATCCTCTGCAAGGGAATATCGGCGTTTATTTCACTTTTCGCTGCAATTTTTCCCTGCCCTTTCAATTAAATGTCAGCGCTGAGCTGCTTCTTCTTCTCGCTCGGCTATCGTCAATAAGAAAGTTTCTCGATTTTGCTACCCGATACTTTTTGCTTGCGTACGAGCACGACGCACTCACACAGCCAAACCGCACGTACTCACACAGACACGCAGGCACTCACATACATACGTATCAGCAGCACCCAGTTTTTTGCGCCCAAATTTAATGGTTTTTCCCGACCCTTTTCCCCACACAAACACCAACGGCACGTACCTCAAGCCTTAAATATAACTTATGAATAATATTTGTACAACAAATTTAAGTTTAAACAGCTATTTTTGTAATTTTCACTGCACTTTTCCTGTTGCAAGGTTGCTTTTTGACGAGTCTAGGCTGCGTAGTCGATACATCGCCTGCTATCGATAGGCTTGCCCTCGAACCAGTGCTGCCAAGTATCGAATGCTACAAAATAGCTAAAATTTAAGAAGTATAATTGAAGCATGGATTGTCTGTGTTGAAAACTTATAATATGGGAAGGGTCTAAAAATATTTGCTGAAAAATATGATGAAGCAAATTTTTTTCTATTCACTGTATTTTTATTTTTGTTTTAATTGTAAAATACAAAATGTAGCTTGAAAATGGCTAGATTATCACGATGCGCCTTAAATCGTCTTCATCCCTGGATATTTCGTTTATCTGTGAAATTCGGTATTAATTTAATTTGACGTAAATAATTGCCATGTGCAGCATCGGCGAAGATGATTTCGGAGACGAAGGCGCCGCCCACGCCATGGTGGCGGAATCCCTGCCCTCAGGAATCGTACTCAGTCCGGGAGATTGCAACAAATGCGGAGTAACCTACGGCGAACTCTACAAACTCAACTTCCGGACCGCGGAGTGCCGTGACTGCTTTCTGGCCTATGCCAGGCACAAGTTCCGGGCAGCCCTGGGTGCAGCCAAGATCCTGCCAAGGAACGCCGAGGTGCTCTTAGTGCTGGACGGCTCGGCGGAGTCTCTGGTGCTCCTGGACATGCTTCACTTCGCACAAACACAAAACACGTTCAAAAGACTCCATTGCAATGCACGTGTGGTCTACGTGGAGGATCAGCAAGTTCAGGGTCGTGGTCCCATGGACGTAGAGGCGCTCCAGAGCCTATCCACACAATATGCACCATTTGAGTTCCATGTTATTGAGCTGGGTGCCTTGCCCAGCTCCCTGCAGCGGATCAAGGACTACAGTCCATCTCCTAGGGAAGCCAATGAGCTTGACCAGAAGCTCCAGAAACTACGCAGCCTGACAGCTCGTCAGGATTACCTGCAGCAGCAGCGCAAGAACCTTATTGCGTCGGTGGCCCAGAATCTGCAATGCAGTCATGTTTTCGAGCCCAGTATAAGTGTGGA
This sequence comes from Drosophila prostipennis, assembly GCA_037075205.1. NCBI lineage: Eukaryota > Metazoa > Arthropoda > Insecta > Diptera > Drosophilidae > Drosophila > Drosophila prostipennis. Next base: position 1,304,846 of record JBAMCJ010004477.1, read on the forward strand.
TTTGGCCACCCAGTTGCTCACTGCGATAGCCCTGGGACGTGGTGGCAGTGCCGCCTTGGATGTGGCTCTCCTTGACGATCGGCTGGCTGGCGATGTCAAGTTGCTGCGACCCCTCAAGGATCTTAACGAGCAGGAGATTCAATTCTATATACATGCACAGCGACTGAAGCCGCTGATCCAGAGTGGCTCACGTTATGGCCAGGAGTGTGGACAGACTGCCAGCCTACAGAACCTTACGTCGGCCTTTGTGGCTAACTTGCAGCAAAACTACGCCTCCACCGTGTCCACAGTCTTCCGAACTGGCGACAAAATAGCTGTCAATGCCCATCCGGAGCAGACCTCTTGTGTTCACTGCCAGTCTTCGCTGGATTCCACGCTATCCGATACCCTGCTGGCGATTGAGTACTCCAGATCAGTTTCAGAAGCCGGCGTGGGCCTGTATAAGAACGGAGAAGACCTCGAGGGTTTGGCCAAAAAGCGACTGAACTCGCAAGATGGGCTGTGCCACGCGTGCCGCGGCATACAGGCGGAGATGGAGAGCGGTAAATTGTTGTAGAAAAAAAATATATAATTGTACTCAAATACTTTAACTTTTTACTACAACTTTGCTAGCGTGGTATTAACGAGTGGCTGCAGTGGCAGATGACCATCGCAGGGCGGGACATTGGAGGCCAGCACGACCTGGTGAAAATCATAGACTATATAGCGATTGTACCGCTTGGCCTTACGATGAAGTTCGTTCACCGATCCCGACAAAATGATTGTTTGTGTGCAAGATCCGGGTTCTTTGGGATAGAGTTCATCTCCAGGAAGCACTCCAAACATGCAGTCATCGCAGCGATAGTAAACCGGCTGCACCATTGTGCCTCCTCGGGAACTCCGTTGGCGGGAAAAGTCAATAAACTCCTGCCAGCTATGCAAGTTCATCAGACGGGCAATGTCGTAGAGCAGCATAAACGGGAGCCAAATGGTGCCAGCGTGTGAGCTTGACCAGGCCTCCGCCGGACTCAACCAATGTGCGGAGGCCACCTCGTGTGGCTCCAGCAGCAAACTGACATCCTTGGCCTGTTCATTCAACGCGGTGACATAGTATACAGTGTCATATTTCCGATTGGCTGTGGCTGCTGTCCGCCAAATGGACCATTCCTGGAGGGACCAGAGGTTGGGAATGACATTAAGGTGCCTGCAGAGTTCCAGGAACTGTGAGGCACTGTTGTGAACTCGATGCTGCCACTCTGAACGCTCGCTTGGCTCGAGGAGCAATGTACGAGGATAACACGTTTTAGAATCCCAGCCTTTAAAGTCAGCTTGATTAGTGCAGATCAGGATGCCGACCTCCTCGAAGGATTCTCTCAGCGCAGTCAGCCGCAGTGCGATGTCCCTCGAGAAGTGCTCTCCGCCAGATAGAAATTCAGGCCTGGGAGTATCCCGACTGTGACTGAGCATTTGTAGCTGCTCATCGGTCACCCCAAAGGATTTGAAATATTTTATCCATTCCGGAGATTCATCCTCTTTGGGATCGAACACGCCGCCTGGGAAGACGCAGTGATTCAAGGCATAAGATGTACCCTCAGTTCGTTTAATCAAAAGTAACTTTGGTGAGAGGTAAAATGTGAATGTAATGTTAATCCTTGTAAAGATCTTACTTACCCTGTAGTCATACTCTTTTATAGAATCCTGTTTGGCAGCCAGTATTAGGCTAGCAGAAGGTCTGTAAGATCCGGTTTGTGTAGTAGCTCCCATAGTTTAGAGTCCAAAGCCTTTAAATTCCCGATCCACTTCCACAAACCTTTGATCTTAGAGCTGAAACAAGTACATAATAACAACAACTATAACGCTTGGGCCAAGGGATTCGACTTTTGGATACCCTTTATTTCTGAATTTAGAAATTGTTACTGTGCAATTTAAGTTTATTGTCAAGCTATTGGTATAGTTCACTTTATACTTTTAAAGGTCTTATTTTGAATTTAAAATTATTGCATGTCCGAACATAATAACAAAATTTCTATTTTTATTTTTTAAATGTTTTGATTTAAACGTGATGAAATACATCATACCCGTTTTTTTCAACAGGTGCTGCGTATTTTTAAAATATGTAAACAACAGCTGGCGGTTAATCGATAATACCTCCCACGTTATCGAAATCGCCGTGTTACCTAAAGGAATATGTCGAAGCTTTTTCCTAAAATCCGATCCTCCTCCAGCCTGATCCTGCTGGCCAAGGACCAAGCTGGGAAAGCCAAAACATTTGACTACAATGTGAGTAGTAGTTTATCTTCGACTAAAACCCGTGGTAACATAAGCAAGTTTTCCTTTAGGCCCTGCTCCTTACGCGAACGCAAAAGTCCAGTTTCATGCCGGAGTCCTCGGTGTTCCCGGGGGGAGTTTGCGATGCCACCGACAGTTCACCCGCCTGGTTGGATCACTTCCGGCGAAACGAAATCAGTGCCGCCAAGCTGCACAATGTGGGCCACGTGAAGGGACCACGTCCGGATATTTTCCAGACCAAGGAAGATAAGGAAACGATAGATCCGTATGTAACTAAACTTTGTCTTAACGAATGTGACTTTATTTTACATACCTTACAGATCCCTGGCCCTTCGTTTAACTGCCATTCGGGAGACCTTTGAGGAGTTGGGAATCCTGCTGTGTAGGGACAGCAAGTCATTGACCTCCACCAGCGGCTATGGAAAGTTCTACGATCAATTTGATCGTGTCCATTGGCAGCACATTGTCCACAACGATGCCAGCCAGTTCCTGGAGCTCTGTAAGCAGCTGGATGTGCTCCCGGACGTTTGGTCACTCCACGAGTGGTCTGCCTGGCGTACGCCATCCACCTTCAAGAATAAGCGGTTTGAGACGGCTTTTTTTGTGACCGCTCTGGAAGAGGAGCCCAGCGTTCACATCGAACCCAACGAGGTTAAGGATTGTGCGGTAGGTGGGCGTATACAATAATATCCATACCTATTTTAATAAGTAATTTTAATGTATCCTGTCTCTACTTGCAGTGGCGTTCCCCATTGGATTATCTCCAAGCATGCCTAAGAAAGGAACTTTGGTTGCCGCCTCCACAATTCTACGAGCTATCTCGTTGCCTTAATTTCTCCTCCTTGGAGAGCCTGCGTCAATTTGCTGCTGAGCGTGAATTGAAAGGCATTGGGCTGATCCATCCAGTGTTGTATAAGTGCAAAAATGGAATTGTACAGCTTTTGCCAGGAGACGAGGCATATCCCGACGATCCGGATGCTACTAACGAAAAAATCGAAACAGGTCTGACAGTCGAGGAATTTCGTTCGCAGGCCAATGGCAAACTGCATCGGTCTGAGCACTGGAATCAGCATCAGTCGCAGCTTCTGATTAACTTTGAACGGGATGACGGTCAAGTGCATCCCGTTGACCCTACCAAGCTATAAAGGACGAAAACTGTGTCTTTGATATTATTTGCATTTATCTAGGTTTAATAAGTGGTCTGACCAAAAATACAGAAAGAGAAATCAGTTGTTAAATGATTTTTTGCTTAGTATAGAATAGAGTTTTAAATACACCTAGAAAATGGTCGATTAAATTTTCATTTTACTTAGTATGAATATTCTTGAGCGGGTTAAACAAGGCTACAGGATGGGGACTTGCCAAATTAGAAAAACAAGCTAATTTTATTAAAATATCTAGAATTTGTTGATTAGTCTAGCCCATTTACTCCTGCTGGCCCTTGCCATACCAGAGTTTGTAAAGGTATTCAGTTTCTTCTTGGGAGGCATAGCTGTTCTCGTATCCGGATTTCTCATTTGGCTTGGATCTTAAAAAGAAAATTGAGTAATTAAAATATGAGTGCCAAAGTGCAGGTTTAGAAACTTACTGGTAGATGGGAGCGTGTTCCGGATGGGTCCAGACCTCGTGAGGCTTTTGATTTGGGGAATGTTTACGCTTGCAGCCCTCCAGCGTCTTTCCAATGCTCTTCTGGTTGTCCAGCAGAGCACCGAGCTTATGATCGATCTGGGAATTGGCCACCTGGACTCCATGGACAGTGTTTTCGATGCCACTCAGGCTCTCGGACTGCGTGCGATTGAATACGACTAGACCCCACTCCAGTTGATTCACCTTGCGATTGGCACGATCAGCCAGGACATTCAGCTCTCCCAGGTAACCGACTTGACCAACGATATTGCGCTGTTGTTCTTGGAGAACCTTCGCCTTGTTGTCCAAGCCGATGAGTTCAGCGATAATGGCCTGTGATAGTAGCTGCTGAATCTCTGCCAGATTTGAGTTTACCGATGAAGCCACCGCATCCAGATCCTGTTCGTATTTGTTTTGATTGACAGCCACTTGTCCCAGGGCACTTCGGATGTCCAGCTCCACTTTGGTGAGGTTCTGAATGGACTGTTCATTTTGGCTCTGGATGGCTTTCACAAGGGCAGACAAGTTTCCCACTCCGGAGGCAGTAGCTTCGAAGCTGCTTTGAACCTTTGCATCCAGTTTGGCTAGCGCAACCTCCAGTTCGGCAATGAGGTCGATCTCATCCCGCTGATGCTTGAACTTCTCCTCGATGCCCTTTTGCACGTCTTTTACTTTTTCCAATCCAATGTTCAGCTCCTCAGTGCCCTTTATTAGTTCTTCCACTTCGCCACGGATGTCGGGAACTAAGTCCAGATCCTCAGCTGAGGCACCACAAAGGTAGATGCAGATCGTTACAAAAATCAACTGGGTTCTCATGGTGTTTCTCTGCTGGACGTTCACCGCTGTGTGTCTTCTCACGGTCTGAAGAGCACCTTAAGTAGCTACAACTTAGGGTCCAAAACGTGTCTATCAGTTCACTAACCACCCACTTCTTCTTAGTGGGTGCAGCTGCAAATGCTGCTCTAATCTATTTATGTATGTTTATTTCCCAACTATATTGTTTAAAAAAAGATAGTCGCGAACACTTTTGCAACTATCTGATGGCGAAAAAGAAATCTTTAGCGAATCATGTTTCATGTTGTTATACAAAATAATTTTTAGTTCATCGACATTTTGGAGAACCTGGAGAAAATCCAGGGATTGTCACGTCTTGAAATTCTTCTTTGTTTCTAAACAGTTCGCTTTGGAAACAGATTGACCTGGTTTTTTGTGTGTAACGGTAGTAGATACCACCGACAAACGTGCCCCAGCTGCTTCTTGTTAAAATTCATTCAGAAAATAGGTCTAGGTAAGTATGATATGGCAACAAAGGTTTATAAACTACTGATAGGCATTTTTAAAATGATCCATCAGTTTCAATCAACTACAAATTGCTCTGTACTTGTTGACCGAAAAACTTGCATACTATTTTTCAGAGTTCAATATCAATTTGTAAAAATAAGATAACATTGGAATTTGTTCTTATATTACACAAATCAGCTCGGTGCGGTCTACGAGGGGGCGAATATTGTCGCACTTGACTGGTGCGACGTCCCTAGTAGGCCCCGAGCCAGGATCTGGATTCCAGCAATGATGAAGGCCCCGGAGGACATCCTCTACATGCTTCAAGTATGCAATCCGCACCTCCCTACGAAGGACTGGAGAGTTGTCAAGGTGGAGGAGCACGAAGGGGACGTTAACCAGGCGGTTATGGTCCTGAACAAGGAGTCAGTTGCCCCAATAGAAGCGGCTCGGGGCAAGCTGAACTTCGGCTTTAGCGCAGTGCAGATGAAAATCTACAAGGGCGACTCAAACGCTGCCGGAAGCTCCGCGGGCAATCTTGCCGAACAGGTGCTTGCCGAGGAAGTAGAAGCACCTGGAGGGCCGGAGGACGGCTATTCCACCGATTCCTCGCTTAGCAGGGAAATGCGGGCGTTGGGACCGGCAATTGACGAGGTGGACCTGAGCGACTCGGAGGCCGACGTTACTGTGGTGGAGGTCACAACTGGGGATGTCGCTAAGACTCCTACAGATAAACCTCCATCACAGTAAAGCAGCGTCCGCTGCCCTATCGCTTCGCCTGGCCAAGGGCGAAGCCGACGTGGTCCTAGTACAGGAACCTTGGGTAGTAGGAGGCAAGGTTGCTGGACTAGGAACGAGAGAGTATAAGCTAATGCTTGACCCCAAAGAAGGTAAAATTCGAACCTGCATTTTGGCCAAAAGGCACCTAAATATATTTCTGCTTCGCAATTACAGCAACGGAGATAACACCTCAGTAAGCCTGGAGCTGCAGCACGGCTCCATCAGGCTGCTATCGGCCTATATGGCCTTCGAAAAGGAAGACCCCCCAGACGCGCTAGTCAGAGGACTGGCAAAGGAATGCGAAGAGCTCAAGACAGGTTTGGTAATAGGCTGTGACGCCAACGCCCATCACACCCAGTGGGGTTGCCCAAACAACAACGACAGAGGTGAGTCTCTCTTTGACTTTATTCTTAACTCGAACTTATTCTTATGTAATAGGGGAAATGTCCCCACCTTCATAACCAAGGCATGCCAAACGATCATAGATCTAACGTTGGTATCAGACTTACTGGTAAGTGCAGTCACTAATTGGTTCGTCTCAGACGAACACTCCTTCTCTGACCATAGATACATAGAAATAATATTGTCCCTTGATTCACCCATGCCGGTCGGTTTCGCTAATCCTAGACGGGCCGACTGGCACATGTACAAAGAAGTTCTGACGAATATCCTACCCATGATACCGCCAGAAAACATTATAAGCCCACAAGGGCTAGATACAACAGTAGATATTTTTACAGCAGCATGCAACTCGGCCTTCAAAGTCGCATGCCCTATAGGGAGACCAAGAGGGAAGAAAAAACCCACCTGGTGGACCCAACAACTATCAATCCTCAGATCAAACTGCAGATGCCTGTTTAACAGAGCAAAGGCAGGAAATGAGGACGCAAACTGGCAGCATTACAAGCTGGAATTAGCCTTGTACAAAAAGGCCATTAGAAGAGAAAAACGTACTGCATGGCAAACGTTCTGCTCTGACATAGAGAAAACGACTGATGCTGCAAGGCTCAGGAAAATACTCTCCAAGACAGCCGCGCCCTTAGGCTATCTCCAGAAAGCAAATGGATCCTGGTCAGACTCAAGCGACGAGTCCTTAGACCTACTTCTAGATGCTCACTTCCCAGGTAGCCAACATATAGGCCAACCCCCAGAAAGAATTGGCGGTGAAGGGATCAATCTAGATCTCCTCATATCAGACCGCAACATTAAATGGGCCATTCAGAGCTTCAAACCATACAAATCACCGGGACCAGACGGTATAACACCGGCACATATCCAACAAGCTGGCCAGCTAGCTATAAATTGGCTTAGTAAAATCTTCCACACCATTCTGGCAGTAGGAGAACTACCAGCAGCATGGCGAGAAACGAAAGTGGTCTTCATTCCCAAGGCAGGGAAAGCCACCCACACCACAGCAAAAGACTTCAGGCCAATAAGCCTGACATCATTCCTGCTAAAAAGCTTTGAAAGACTAATTAGCCTACACATGAGAGCCACCATCGACCCGACACAAATGTCAGAGGCGCAACATGCCTACACCAAAGGTAAGTCAACCGAATCGGCGTTACACGTCGTGGTAAGCAGCATTGAGAAATCACTCAATAATAAGGAATACACACTGATCGCCTTCCTAGATATAGAGGGAGCTTTCAACAACGTGCTTCCCACAGCAATAACAGACTCCCTCACAGAGCTAGGGGTGGAGGCCCAATTGGTGGGGCTGATCCATAAACTGTTGATAAGCAGAATGGTCACGGCCGCACTAGGGACCTCAACCCAGACTAGACTAGTGAACAGAGGCACCCCGCAAGGAGGTGTACTATCACCCCTCCTGTGGAATATCGCAGTAAATAAACTACTGCAAATTCTAGAAGGAGGGGGCTGCAAAGTAGTAGCATACGCGGATGATGTCGCTATCATCTTTAATGGTAAGTATCCACAAACACTCTGCGATCTCATGACCGCAAAGCTAAAAATATTATCAGACTGGACGATAAAAAACGGACTCGGGGTAAATCCCTCAAAAACGGAACTTGTTCTGTTTACGAATAAGTACAAGATCCCTCCACTCAACCCACCCATACTAAACAACTGCAATCTCTCTTTTAGCGAACACGCAAGATACCTGGGGTTGGTATTAGAAAAGCGGCTCAAATGGGGCCTAAACAACCAAGAGAGAATCAAAAAAGCAACCATTGCACTTTACTCCTGTAAAAAGGCAATTGGGCTAAGGTGGGGCATGTCCCCTAAAATTGTCAACTGGATCTACTCAGCGGTGGTCAAGCCTATCCTTCTATACGGGGTGGCTCTATGGTGGACCGCTCTACAAAAACAATGCATCTTAACTCCCCTAAACAAAGTACAGCGATTGGCGGCTTTGTGTATCAGTGGAGCCCTTCGAACTACCCCAAACGAAGCGCTGAATGCGATCTTGAACCTCCAGAGCCTAGACTTAGCAGGCATGGAAAGGGCCAAATCGGCAGCTATTCGACTGAGGGACACAGGGCAATGGAAAGCCCAGCTCTATGGTCATGCTAAAATTCTTCAGCATGACAATTCGATACCGGCAAGAACGGATCTATGTAAAACCCGTGAATATAGTCACACACCCTTCGAGGCTCTGATCCCAGGTAGGGAAGAATGGGATCGGGGCCGACCGGGCACAATAGACGCTATCTGCTTATATACAGACGGCTCCAAACTAGACGGACACGTCGGCGGAGGCATATACTCCGAAGAACTAGAGATCAGGCAGTCTTTCAGACTCCCTGACCACTGCAGCGTCTTCCAAGCGGAAGTGCATGCTATAAGAGAAGCACTCGTCTGTATAAGGGAGATAAACACCCAAGACAGACACATAAACATATATAGTGATAGTCAGGCGGCTATTAAATCAATCTATTCGACAAGCACCAACTCCCGAACAATAGCAGACTGTCGCATATCTCTCCACGAGATAGCCAGTCAGTCTACTATAAGCCTAATATGGGTCCCGGGTCACCGGGACATCGTAGGCAACTGCATAGCGGACGAGTTAGCCAGGCAAGGCACCATCATGCCTCTCCTTCCAGAAAAGGAGAGTGTCGGTATGCCCATGGCAACTTGCAAGCTAATTATCAAAAACCAGTTCATCAAGCTAGCCAACACTAGGTGGCAAAATGCACCGCAGTGTCGTATCACCCACCAGACCTGGCCTGGGATAAACAGTAAAAAAACATCGGAATTACTCAAATTTAGTCGCACAGAGTGCGGTATGCTAGTTCGAGTCCTTACAGGCCACTGGCTAGTCGGCACACATGCCGGCAGGCTAAAAGCCCCGTACAATGATTTCTGCAGAAGCTGCAGAGACGAGGAAGAGGAAGAAACGGTGGAGCACCTCCTATGTTTCTGCCCAGCCCTATGCAGACTAAGGCTGAAACATCTAGGAAACCCCTTCATTAGCGATCTAACCGAAATATCGGAGATCAACCTTAAAAGTATAAACTCCTTCGTTAAATCTTCCGGGTGGAAGACATGCTAAGTATCCAAATCTTCTAGAACGAGAGGAAATAAGACAGGGGACCCCAAATAAGGGAAAAGAGATCACACGGTACCACAATGGACCCACAGAGGTCTAAGTGTGTCAGACGTTAGTCTGGCAGCCGTTTCTAACCTAACCTAACCTAACCTACACAAATCACTTGCATTACAATTAAAACAATCATATTTTTAATTGACTTAAGAATTTGTAGGATCCCTTTCATCATACAACATTGACATTTTTTCTTATATTACCCAAATAACTTGCATTACAATTAAAACAATCATATTACTAATTGTTTTAAGAATTTGTAGGATCCCTTTCATCCCAAAACACTTGCATTAGAATTAAAACAATCATATTTCTAATTGTTTCAAGAATTTGTTTGATCAATTCGAATAAAATAACAGATATGTGATAAATTTCGAAACCTCCAAAGGTCCTGTAGAAAAATATTTGTGTGATATGAGTATGCTTTAATTTAATGATTAACAGAAAAGAAAAGAAAAGTATTAGAAATCGAGCATCTGCGATTTAGAAAGTTAAAAATTGCGACGAAGTTGGCTCCAAAACCAAAAACATCATTCCTTTTGGTAAGCATTAATACATCAGCATTATGCAAAAACAAAATGTAACTAATACTTCAATACTTTAGTACTCAGAGCCTTTAAAGTAATACAACTGAATTAGGTACTTTTGCATTATTGTTTATTTTTTAAATCATATAAAAATGGTGAATATAATTTTCTATGTGGGTAACTTATGAATTGTTTCTAAACGGTTTATCGTTCTCGAGAATAGTTGTTGGGCGTCAGTTTTGAAGTGGCTTCAGTATCCTTGGGGTAGTGAACTATCTCCGTACCAAATCCTGAAAGACTCTCCTGGCTGGATGGGTTCTGGCTTGTAGGATTGCTCTTGGAACGGGTGTGGCTTGTAAGTTTCCTTTTGGTAAGATTGCTGCTTGTGGGATTGCTCCTGGTAAGAATGAGGTTTGAAAGACTGTTCGTGGTTATGTTGGGGATTGTGGGATTGTTCGTGGTTAGGTTTGGGGTTGTGGGATTGCTCCTGGTGAGAAAGAGGTTTGAAGGATTGCTCGTGGTTTGGTTTCGGCTCGTATTCTACAGGAAGTTTGTAGGCTTCGGGATTAGGAGATTGATGGACAGGTGGCAAGGGTACAAAGTTTACGGGAGCGGAGTGTTCTTCCTTGGGACACGGCTTCCGCTTGGGTTGCGAGGTGGGGCCGTAGGCAGGAGCTGGTTTCCATGGCTGGTGATGGTGAACTGGAGCGGACTGGTATGGAGAGGCATTCTCCCAGGGCAGAGATGGTCGCCAGGACACGGCGCTGGAACTCTGTTGGTTCTTCTTGGGTTCGGGAGACTGGGCATAGGCACTCACTCGGTGGACTCCGGAGTACTCTCCTGCAAAGGGAAAAACCTTATTATCTGTGAACCAATTCTGGTGCTCTCAAAAGCCAACTTACCCTGCTTTGGCGGCTCACTAATGCTCCACACCTGCTCCAGATCCACCTGTTTCGGCTTGGGCTGAGTATACTGCTGTTCTGGAGCCTCTCCTGCATAGGTGGGCAGATAGGACTCGTCCTGGTGGCCGTATTGCGGGTAGGGCTGCTGATGCCGACTGCACTCATCCAGATCCAGTTCGATGCGTTTCTGGGAGATGATCAGCTCACGCAGAGCTGCCTCCACTTTCCAGGAGCTAAGAGGCTGCAAATGCCTCACCGCATCGATCAGGGTGTCCAGACGCTGCTCCTGGGTGCGATTCAGCTGCTTCAGTTGCTGCTCCAGCACGTCCAGTTTGTGGTTGGAGTTCTCGCCAAGTTCCTTGACTACGGCCAGGTTCTTCAGCTCCACCTCCACGTTGATCTGCGACGTCTCCAGGCTATCGAAGGTGCACTTCAGGCCATTAAGCTGTGGCAGCACCGTCCTAGTGATCAATTTGGCCAGTCCATCGATGCTCTTGTCAATGTTGCGGGAACTGTGGAGCACGTGCCTCTGGTAGGCATCCATTTTGGCCTCCAGCACATTGAGCAGCTCCTTGGTGCCCGCCTGCAGACGGGTCAGTTCCAGGAGCTCTGCCTCCGTGCGATGTCCATACTCTTCGCCCAGTCTGGAGATGTTCAAAAGGGCGGCCACCAGATTCTGCGAACTGACATCCAGCGCGAGGGTCAACTTAGCCAGCAGACCCTCCACGAGGGTCAGAACTTTTAGAGCCTCCTTTTGCTCTGCCAACCCAGCCTGTGTCTCCTCGCTGACGGCTGCTATCCTGGTAAGCAGCGCATTGGCCACCTCCACACCCTTTGCATTATCCTTGAGGAGATCAGCGATGCTCTCCTCCGCTTGGATGCCACTGAGGCACACGGCCAGGCACAAGAACGTGATCAAGACTTTCATTTCAAGTGCAAGTTGCTTTCGACTGGGAACACCAATTGCAAGTGTCTCTTGTTGTCCAAGGGCAGAGCTTAAATATGTTTGCGAACACGTGTGGCGAGCAACTAATCTATTTAGGTTTTTTGTTCTTCTACTCAAGCATGCTTGGTTTGTTCTTTTGTGGCTTAATCTGGCCAAAAGGTAAAAGTTTGAATTTCGCACGAATTCAAATTTCAAATATGTAACGCGCTGATAAGCGGGCTTTCGATCATTTCCTAGAGCAGGAGCCGTTATCGATAGGCACAGGCCAATCAGCTGATCGATTGGAGGGAAAACAATATTTTGATTTCATGTTGTGGGTGGAATTGGGTAGCTAATCTTAATATTTAGCCAAATATTTGGAGAGATGAACCAAGCTGCTACTCCGCCCAAGTGGCGCACGTCGGCCAGCGTAATCCTGGTGTCCAGAGAAGTCGGTCAGAGCGAGGATTACAAGGTAGGTATAGAGATCTTCACCAGAAACGGCTCCTCATCATCATAATTCCATATTGTAGTTGCTAATGCTGAAACGCAGCGATGCCACAGCGGTAATGGTCAACCAGACTGTATTCCCCGGTGGCCTCCTAGATTCCGAGGCGGATGAGAGCGTGGAATGGCTGCAGTACTTCGAAGAGTTCGGTGTCCCACAGGAGGCACTGCGTCGCCTGGTGCTCATCCGCGACGATCGTCCTGCTATCCTGGCGCCCCAGGGAACCGGCTGCTACGATCGGTTCTTCAAGCGATCCCGCATTTGGGCACGGTGAGTCCAAAGATTCTTGATTATTTTATCAGATTATCAGCTTAATCTTTGACCTTTGTCTCTTCAGGGAGATTACACTGCGACTCTGCGCCGTGAGGGAGTGCTTCGAGGAGGTGGGACTGCTGCTGTGTCGCAGTCGCAGCCAGTTGGATTTCGGTGCAGTGACCTGCGCTCAGGATGTCCCCGATTTGGAGGCGTGGCAGCGGCGGGTGCACGACAAACCCAGCGAGTTCCTGACCCTCTGCCGTGAACTTCAAGTGGTTCCGGACTTGTGGGCACTGCACGAGTGGTCGGCCTGGGCGAGTCCAGGTTTTATACGCAAGGGGTGGGTGTATGATATAAAACTTATTTAGTTACTTACAGTTTAAAAGTATTCCTTTTCGGATGTCTTTAGCTATGAAACAGTTTTCTTTATGGCTTTTGCGGACAAGCTGCCCAAATTGCTGGAGGAACCCTCTGAGGTCAAGGAGACGCTGGTGAGTTGGATATTCTTCAAACGTTTCTTTATACTTTGATATGGTTTCTCATTTAAATAGTGGCGGACACCGCTGGAACTCCTGCGACTGGCTGAACTCGGCGAGGTTTGGTTCCTGCCTCCACAGGTCTACGAATTGTCACGCCTAATGGGAATCAAGGATTACAAGGGTATGCTGGATTTTGCCATCAAGCGCAGTGGACTAGGCACCACAATGTTTTTGCCAGTGGGATACGACTGCAATGGTTCTATGGTTTTTGTCCTACCAGGTGCGTTTCAGAAATATTCGCTTAGTAATGAATGAATTAACTTCTTATATATTCTGTGTCATTATTACCTTAGGTGATGACTTCTTTGTTCCAGAACCGCATTTGGTTCACGAAGTCATCAGTTTTCCCGGCTCAGAGGATGAGTTTAGAGCTCGCTCAAAGCGCCTACATCGCTACTCCTATGGTCCTTCAATTCGAAACTTGGAGCTGAATATTCCCCCGCCCAATGGACACTTGAGACCGCTGAAATTCCAACCGGAGCGCCAAAAGCTGTAATCACAGTCCGCAGCTGGCTGGCCATCGACGCGAGTGGTGACCCCAGCTGCTAAGCTCTGATAAGATGCTAAATGTGACCTCTGAAATAAGGCAGTCACAAATTGTTGTTTTGGAATTATTCTAAGCGGCTTAGCCATCAAATTATCAAGACGCTGGACCCAAAGGTCATTAGTTATTATTTTATGAGAGAAATTTTAATTAAAAAATGTACAGTTTAAGCTAAAGTTGGTCGTAAGTTAAGTTAAGACGAAGGTGCCCCTTTTCGGTTAAGCTTTCTTGATGGGTAGCACATCAAAAGCGCAAATCCATGCATATTCATTTTCCCCCCTTGAAACCACAAATCGGAGTGGGAATGGGACTAGTACTCCAAGCTCAGACAGTATATAATTTCATCCCATTATAAATGCATTTAAATCACTTTGTGGGCCGAGATCCCCACCCACTCTCGGAATGTTCACCGCCACCTGCCGTGTGACTTTGTGCGCTTTACAGCCTTGTCTTTTGAATCCCAACCAGTCGGCACATCCACCCCCCGATGGGCCGTTTAAAAATCAAAATCTCAACGAGCTTCGTTTCCCCACTTCTGTTTGCTCCGTGCCCGCTCGACTGTTTATTATGCATTGTAAAGGACCCAGTCAGGACAACCCTCCTCAGGGACTTCCAAACTGCTGCCAGAGGGGGTCGATTTTCAACGGCTGTGGCTGTGTAACAATTACTTCGTTTAATTTAACCTTTTGTGGCTGGCTTCCGGCGCTTATTGTTCCACTGATGTTCATTTAATATCGATTAATTATGCTATTATGTGGCCCAGCGGAAGTAACCATTATGGAGTGTAATTAATAGAGTACCCCCCATGTACCATGATAGAGAAAGGACTGCTCCCACTCATCAGGAATAGAGCTGTGATAGTTGCCAGTTCTATCGAAAATAGTTTGGCAGGAATTTAAGAGCAGAGATTTTTACTTTGATTTCTTTGGGGGAGGATTTACTGGGTACATTTTCAAAATCGTTTTATATGGACAGTTTAAAGATGATGTTATTATCCTATTGATTTTAAATTTTGTATCTAGTTAGAAAATATGTATATCTTGAAGAACAAAGAAAATATTTCGAAGCTGAAATATCCTACATTTCAAATAAATTATATTATTACTTCTATCACTATCCCCAAAACTGTACTTCAACCGCAATTTTTACTTCTGACAACGCTGCTCCAAACTGATTTTCTAATTAACAGACATCGCAGGCGGTAGGGTCGACAAATCCGCCCATAAATTACACATTAAATTTAAATGCATAATGTGACAAAGTGTCCGGGTGAGTTATGAGCGGCAAAGCCGCTTAGGATCTACTAAGACATTTCAGGTCTCGCGTAAATTAGCATCTCAGGAGCAGGACCAGCCAGGACTCTTGATTTATGTGGGAGTGAGGACTTACGAAAGCGAAGAAGACAAGGCCTGTAATTGAATTTAGAGCTCATTTTCATTGCCCCGACATAATGCTGATTTACGTGGCCGCCGATTTCGAATTGGCTTATTAATTGCCTTGAAAGGTGGAAATGCATATCACGTACTTTCTCGCCATGTATGTGTTCTGTGAAAGCGCCCAATCGCCCAATTAGTGCGATTATTCGAGGAGGTCCCGGTCACCTGGCGGTGACATGAATGCCAAAACAGAATTTGGCCAGATCGATTCGCAAGTAATTGACAACTTCTCACCCGGACTTCCCACGGGTGTAACAAAACACACACTTGTTCCGGAGAGATTTATTTTTATTGTGTGCATTGTTTGCACTCAACTTGTGTCGCTTTTAATACCCTGTATTTGGGCGATTGTGTGTGATAAAATAGTATAAGTAAGAGAGAAGGGGTAAACTGTTTTTTTAAAATTCATTTTTGTTGTAAACCTTGAAGATTTTGTTCATAGGTCGGAACGGACGTGTTTCAATGCTTGAAGTAGAATAAAGGTTGAATTTCATTTTAATATATTTTAGATAATACATTTTTATATTTAACAGAATTTATCAGAATAAGATCACTTACGAGTATTTTGTTTGGGAAATAACACAAATCGGATTTTTAAGGGGTAGCTAGTAGCTATTGTACTTTGAAGTACTGGGAATCTAGTAGTCCGGTCCCTTGACTGCACAGTTCTTTCTTCTACTTTTTTCTTCCCCTCGGGGCAGGTTCGCTAAATGAGTATTACCGCAATAAATCGCCGCAATTCATTTAAGGGCGAGCCGGCTGGCTGGCAACCCTTAAATCACCAGCAGAAGCTGCTAACTGTTGATGAGAGCAGGCGGTCGGTTTCACCCCCTCTTCCTCCCTTGCCCACTTCCGTGCCCCTGCACCCCCGCAGGCCACCACCCACTATTCGTCAGACCGTGAACCTGTTACGGCATGTCACATTGTCGCTGGGGAAATTGCCCCTGGCCCGAACCGAACGAAGACTCTCCTCTCCGGCTGGTCGGACAAATTGCATCAATTGACTTGCGTGTTCAACATAATGGCAATTGCGGCTGCCCCCCGTAGTGGGCGGGGGTCCTGGGCGGGGGAGTGGCACATGGAGTGGGGGTGTGGCGACGACAGTTCGACTAATGCACTACATGATTTTCTAATGATGTCATTTTCTTTAGCTTTCTTATGGGAAATTATTCCGATCAATCTCTGTGTAAACAGGATATTATTTTGAAAAAGGATTCTTCAGAATATATAAACGCGAAATTATATGGTCTTTTCTCCTAGAATATAATAAAACTAATAATAATGCTTTGACGTGTCCCATATCATTTAAAAACCAGAAACGTCAAGCATCAGTTATTTTTATAATTGCCAGTAATTTCAATATATTCGGCGATTAAAACTGAGTACAAATTGATTTTTTACTTATTCATAATCAAACTGTTCATCGGTGAAGTCGAAATGGGTTCACGACTTCGTCTGCTTGTACTCGTTCTTCTGGCTTATTTAATCAAGCAGGTACGATTATGCTGTGAAAAAACCAAAACCGTTTTAAACTAACTCACGCAATATTTTAGATTGCATCTAAAGTGGAGTTTACCAACGTTCAATGCACGTCCCACGATCCAGAGTTTTCCACCTTCGATTATTGCTTTTTAAAATCAGTGAATCGTTCCTATAAATACCTTTCCTTAAAAGTGAAGTTGCTCAAAATACCCGTTACCAAAATTAAAGTTTGTACCCTTCCTATTCCATACTGTTTATCAGCACTAAACTGTTATCGTTTCAGATTCACATAGCACTGCTGAAGCGATTAAATGGTTACAAGCCGTTTCTCTATAACTTTACAGTAGATCCCTGCAAATTTATAAAAAATCCTAAATCTAATCCCATTGCAAATTACGTTCACGGCTTCTTTAAGCCTTACTCCAATATAAATTCTACGTGTCCCATTGATGTGAGCCCAAATTTAATTCCGGTTTAACTATTTATTTAATAAGATATAATTTTTGATTTTTTTTCAGTACGATCTTATGGTTGAAAAACTTCCAATATCTCACATCAATACGCATGTAACCGATGTTCTGCCGGTGCCTCATGGGCAATATTTGTTTCATTCTAACTGGTATGCCTACGACATAAACCGTGCTACGGTTAACGTATATACCACAATTTATTGAAAAAAACATATTACCTATAAATATTTGCTGTTTAAAGAGGATGTTATTTGAAAAAGCACTCTAAAACATGTCTTAATACGAAATTATATTGTCTTTCCTCCTTGATTATAATAATAATAAAGCTTTGTCAAGTTTTAAGATATGATACATAATTAATGATACATAATTATATAGATGACCATAATTTCAATAAATTCCAAAACATTTGCATAAAGTAGATAACCTATAATGATATATAAATGACCGTAATTTCAATAAATTCAACGATTATAACTGTGTTCAAAGTCATTTTTTAGTTGTTGACAAATAAACTGCGCATCATTGATGTCGAAATGGGTTCCCGATTTCGTCTACTTGAACTTATTGTCCTTGCTTGTTTAATTAATCAGGTAAGAGCATCCCCTAATAATCGAGAAATATTTTTTTTACTCACAAGTCATTGTAGATTACATGTAAATTGGAGTTTACCAATGTTAAATGCATTTCCCACGACCCTGAGTTTGCCAGCTTCGACTATTGCTTTTTAAAATCACTGAATCGCACCTATAAATACCTGTCCTTAAAAGTGAAGTTGCTTAAAAAACCCATTACCAAAGTAAAGGTTTGTACACATCTATTTCTTAATGTTTATCACGGCTAAACTGTTATCGTTTCAGGTTAACGTGGCACTGCTGAAGCGGTTGAATGGCTATAAGCCGTTTCTCTATAACCTGACAGTAGATGCCTGCAGATTTATAAAAAATCCTAATGCTAATCCCGTTGCCAATAACATTCACGGCTTCTTTAAGGATTACTCCAATCTAAATCATTCTTGTCCCATTGATGTGAGCACCGATTTAATATTCTATTTAATATTACTCAGATAGCTTCGTTGTTTCAGCACGATATTATTCTGGAAAAACTGCCTATCGGTCATCTGAATACGCAAGTAACAGAAGTTCTTCCGGTTCCTCATGGAGACTACTTGTATCATTCTAACTGGTATGCCAACGATATCAACCGTGCGACGGTAAATGTATATGTCACAATTTCTTGAAAGATTAAAAAATTTTAAATATATTTAAAATATAAAAGAAGTTGTAATTTGTGTTCTCAATATGCTGAAGTTTAATGTCTGTACTGTATATAACAGTATGTAAAAGAAATTGAAATCACAATTACGTCATTAAAAACATTAAAAACACTACATTTTAACAAAATGGATTTAAATACCTATCAAGCACTATTAGTTATGCCAAATACTATCTATGGTGATCAACAATGTTTGTAATGTTTAGTATTTATAAAACCATCTCGTTGTTCACGCAGGTTATGTCGGTTAATATGTGCACTTTGTTCTATTAATAAAAACAAAAACAGTACTTTTTAAGGGAAATAGAATTAAATATTCATCAGAGATCATTAGCTATACCGTGTACCATTTATAAAAATAACTCATCCATCACTCAGGTTTGATTATTCGCAGCACATGCTAGCAAATCTATAATTGCCAATTATTTATTGATCAACTACCACTGTGGACTTTCGATTCGGAAAACTGCCATGAACGACTATATTTGAAGGTCAATTTAATTATTGATAAGTGATTACCATTTGCAACTGCAAGTCATTACGAAATTTGCATTAAAACCTTCAAAATCCTGGCAAAAAATCATGCTGTTTTTCAAAAGTAAAACTTCTAATTTGCGTGGCTACTTTATAGTAATTTATTTGCCTTATGTGTCTAGGATTCATCACAATTAGCAATGTAAATAAATGAAAACATATGTAGAAATCTCTTTATGTGCTAGGGTATGTATACCTGTCTTTGCAGATTTCACACCTAAACAACGGCCACCATTGCAAAAAGGCACACAGACGCACACACAGACTCCTCGGAGAAGGGGATTCCCCCTCTTTTGGAGGACACTACGTAATTCATTTTCCAGTTTCGGACTTGCGCAAAGGAAAGGTTCCGCTGGAAAATGGAGCTTTTCCTGGTGTTTTTGTGGTTGTTGTTGTTGCCTGCATTGGGGTAGGTGTATGGAGCATTATGTTGTCACCGATTTCAATTGCATTCCACAGATATATATATGTAGATACGTAGGTACATATACAACACAGCGTTGCATTTCGGTACATGTGCAAAATTTGCAATTTCGTTAGCGGCGCCACTTTTTGCATTTTTCTGTTATCTTTGCAAAAAACCAGTGACCTTGTAACATTGTTTTAATTGCAATTGGCAATGCACATCGGATTCTCGTGGTAACAGAAGCCGCAGGAAAGTAAATGTGTAAAAACCATAAACTTCAAAGAAAAGTTTCCCTCTATTGTCTTATCGCTCCACCCAATAAACTTTACCAGCTGTCGAACAATCGGGAAAATAGATTCAACTGACTTACTGAAGAAACTCCGGGGACCCTTATCAAAATCGCAGCTACCATCTCATATTTCCATCCGGGAAGTCGAGGTCCATCAGCGGATGGGGTGGCATTTAAGAAACCATAAATTTGACGGCAATAACGGATAAAGTATGTTTATTTGGATATTAGGCTAAGCAGAAACGGCGAAACGGAAAGGGCTCATAAAAGGGGTAGCAAGACCGAAAAGAAATTGCGACACAAGATGTGGAGAAGCCAGACGGAGATGTCTCTCAAAAAACTCTTTAACACTTGACTTAACTTGTACACCTACAGTGCGAGGCATATATGTATGTAAAGTTGTTATACTTGTTACTCGTAGAGTAAAAGGGTATATTGTATTCGTGCAAAAGTATGTAACAGCTAGAAGGAAGCGTTTCCGACCCCATAAAGTATATATATTCTTGATCAGGATCACTAGCCGAGTCGATTTAGCCATGTCTGTCTGTCCGTCTGTCCGTCTGTCCGTATGAACGCTGAGATCTCGGAAACTATAAAAGCTAGAGGATTGGTATTTGGCATGAAGATTCTTGGAGCTCCTACGCAGCGCAAGTTTATTTCGAAAAGGTGCCACGCCCCCTCTAACGCCCACAATAGTTTATAAACGATTTAAAAAATTTAAATATTTCGGAAAAGTAAAAATGCAGTTTTGTTGTGTTTATCAATACCTATCGAAATGTAGAAGAAATTTTTTAAATCGGACCATTCGTTAAAAAGTTATTGCTGATCAAAGTTCATATCTCCATCTCCATCGCACTCCCTTTAGCCGAGTGACGGGTATTAGATAGTCGGGACACCAACCCGACTATAGCGTTCTCTCTTGTTTTTACTAAACCCATTGAAAACTTAGAGGGTTGAAAAATAAAGATTACTTTAAAAATCAATCAAAAATAGAAAAAAAACTTAACAATTTAAGATAGAACATAAACATCTAATTTTCTAAGGAAAATCCTATTCCTGCGAACCGCACTGTTTTGCCCTCCCAGCAAATCAAAATTTTCAGAAGGGGAGGGTGGCTATCAGCGTGCTCGGCATATAAATATGAATTGTAATAGATTTAGATATGAATCAGACATATGTACGGATAGATGGCTACCGAGGGACCTCCAACAAAGGTCTGGTCAATTGAAAGGAGCAGTCCCAGCGTAAAAGCCAAGCAAATTGATTGAAGATACCGCTTTCTTTGAGCAACTCTAAGGAAAATTACAAAAATGTACTGTAAAATGACATAAAAAGAAATATTAATTTTCCATTTGCTGGTGAATGGGGATAATACAATTTTAAGCCAAATGAAATGGCCGCTTCTGCGGAAAGTCTCACACAGAAAACGGGCGACGAAAAGTTTAAAGTTTCGGCCACTGAAAAAATGTTGAAAAATTCTTGAGCAGATTGAGCGTATCGAATTCGACACCTAAGCTTTTGGGGTCTCCTTTGCCCTTTTTTCGCTGTTATAAATTATATGGCACTTGCCACGTGTCGCTGATTTGTACGGGCGAAGTGTGAAATATCCCGGAAAGGACTCTATAATACGGCTCACCCTCCATTCCCTCCCCTCCAATCGTCAATCTGTCGAAGCGTGAAATATTCTTCGCTCCTTCGCTTGGCAGGAAAAAATTTAATTCGTGCGGAAATTCAACCAATTTAAAAGGCGAACACACACGACCAGTAAGGGCACGCCCTCTTTTCTCGGTTCCGACTTCATTGTATCCTTTTTCCAGCTCCAAGGAAGGGCGAGCTGCTTAATCCGTTTTATTGTGGTAATAAAACTACGATACAAATTGTTTGAATGAGATTGAACAACATTTGAATTGAGCATGAAATGATGCTGGGTCTTTCCCCATATAGCGACTGCTCCAACGATTCCGAGTCGATATTTATGGATTTTTTGTGGCTCATTTTGGGGGTACATTTGTTAAAGTATTGTCTTGAACGATTCTTTAACTTGTTTGCCCTTGAATTGTATTTTATTTGATTTATTTTTAAAGGGATTAGAAAAAGGAATTTTAAAACCTATAAGGAGAATATCAAGCACCTTCAACATTTTTCAAAACTGCTTTTTATTAAAGCTTCGATTTTATAATGGTTACTCCCATAAGTATGCTAGAAAATAAACTTAATAAAATCAAATATTTTCCCTTGATCCATTATTTCAGATCTTTGCTGTGCATAAACAATCCATAAAACTAGACTTTTAATTACCAGGAGTCAGGAGATTTATATGCAAATATTCGCTGCATTGTGTGGACGCCATTAAAGAGTTTATACCTAATAAAACTCCCGGAAGAAACAAGGTCACACCAGAAGCCATGTGGTGATGGGACCTGGTCAATGGGGATTTAATCTACATGTTTATGGCTATTTGCGTTTTGACCTCCGCCAAGTCGACACCCATCCGAGAGATAAGCCATAATTTGATTAAGCCGGTCCACCTCCCACCTTCCCGCACATATATCTTCGCCCTTGCACCCCTTTTTTGTGTTAAGTGAATAAAAATATGTAAAAGCATAATTCAAACAAGGTCCACAAAGGGATCCGGATCCGGCTGGGACTTAGGAGCTGAGGGCCGTAAAACCCCGGGCATAAACTGCGGTCAGCTTGACCAGGCATGTGTGAGCGGTCTTGTTTAACCAACGATTATGGAAATTGTCCGGACTTTGGAGCTAGGAAGAGCGGGCAGCAGCGGAAAGATTTGCTCGACCAGATAGCACAAATGACACGTAGCCGGGGCTGGACAACAGGACACCAGGACATCAGGACACCAGAAAGAACCCGCATAAAGGGCGGACACCCTCTAAAAAATATTTGTTCACACATGTGGGCGAAAAAAGGGCAGGGGGCGGTAGCGGTGGGTGGCAAAGGCAACGTTCACTGCAGTCACGTGTGACTCGGTTTTTTTTTTGTGTGCTGCCCTTTCCTCAAACACATAAATTGCATTTTCCGGGAGATGTTCATACACTGAAAGTTTTGTATTTAACTGAACTTCAAATGAAAGTCCCAATAGATGCCCATTTAAACCTTAACTTAGGTTATTAGCTAGACAAAACATGATGTTACCCTCTATAAAAAACCCAAAATTGTGCCAAAAGATATTTTTTCCATCTTTTAAAAAGTGACGTGTGTGATGTGTATTTTAACAGAATTACGAAAAAAAACACACTACAATATAAATCCTTAATTTTAAAACAATGCCCCGAATTACCAGAACATGAAAAGTCATACTGCGTTGAAATTGTAATTATATAATTAAACATGTTCTAACTCATAACATTTTAAAACAAATTTTATTTCGATTATATTTATAGTATATTTTTTTGTTGCGATTTAACTTAAAACTTAAGATACTCTAATATTTTTTCTAGCTCTTTCAAAATAAATTGTATTTTTCCTGAGTGTAGTGGTGACTCGTCCTCTATCTCCCTCAGCGCTATTTAAACTAAATCAAGTCTCTGTATATATCAGCGCCAAATTGGCAAGCCAAAGTCGAGTCGAGAGTCGAACGGATGAAACATAAAAATAATCATAAACGTTTATCACATGACCAACGGACAAAAGCAAAGGATAAGGAAGACGGGAAGGACGAGGAGAGATTTGATGAAAAGGATAGCGACAATTTGAGTCCAGCAACAGGAACAAGAAAGCAAGACGGAACGTGATGTTTGGTCTCATGGAGTTAAGGATTCAATGTGGGTCACTTTCCTATCAGGTTGACCGGAAAGTTGATTGGGAAGGATGTATCAAACGCAAACGGAAAATATTATACTGGGCAGGAACTGTGAGGTATATTTATGATTTATTAATAAGAAATATAAGAAATTCTCTTGGTTAGCTAATTTTTTTCCTAATTTTTTATGTTTTATTCTAGGATTAAAATATGAAACATATTTAACTTTTTTTGTAGATTTTATTTAGCTTTGATTTGAGCATTTTCAAATCTACTTGAAAGTATTAAAATATTACTGTCTTTGATAAACTTTGATTACCATTAACCACCAACCCCACCACCCCCAAAATTCAGTAATTTCAAAAACCGAAATTGCACTTAAGTGACTTTCAACTGGCAACTTCCGCTTTGCATTCGCTTTGCATTGAGACAGTGGCAGTCAGCACATCTCATCACATGTGGCTGCTTTTCAAAGGGGCCCGTCAACATTGTTGGCGAAACAATGAGCACTTAACAAGCCAGAAGCAACAGTGATTTCACCTTTTCACACACGAAGACCCATCTGAGTTCTAACCGCATGTGAAAAGTCTCCTTTGGCCGGCAATTAAATTTAACCAGAAATGGGCAAAAGGCCCAGACCACCAAGTTACAGCAAATGAGGGTCATTACGCTGGCCAGTTCTGTACGGTTTATCGATGGGTATTGGGTATTGGGTATGCGTACTGGCCAGAGACATTGTTGTTCCTGCCTCCATGTGTGCTAATCTCTTAATGCGTTTAGCGCACATTTCTATTTGCTTAATGAATTGTTACCGAACACATTCATTTCGAGTTGCCGACTTACTGCTATTCATTTATTCACTGCGCCGGGTCATTTGTCGACGTTTGTCTTTTGATTTAGAACGGTTTTGGGTTGAGTTTGGATTTAGGTGGGGGTTTGTGGGTGAGGATGGGAAATGGAGAATAGGGGATTCCAAGGGGAAAAAGTCGGTGGCAGAAGTTGGCCATTGGGGCAGCTCAATTAGGTTGATTGCTGAGCGTGCAGCATGGTCATGGTCAAGTTTTTAATAAATAAAACACAAACTAAATGTAATGGATAACATATAATAAACAACATAGTCTAATCTTAGCAATAATACATTTTAGATTTATTATTGGCCAAACTAAAAATAGGTGGACAATTATTATAAAACTTAAAGCCTGTTTTAGTTACGAATGAGATCTACTTAACTTTGAAATCAAAGCGTTATTTTAACAAACAAAAATATTTTAAAAAAAAAGTAACTTTAATTTAAAAATTATCTTAAACTGGATGTTATTTCACCATTAGTACTCTCAATATTTCTCAATAGCCAATCTGCCAGTCGTATAACATTGTTAAAGCATTCATAAAAACGACATTTAATAGCCACAAATCCATATTATTCGCAAAGACAAGTTTTAAAACAATACTTTCGGAAAAAAACATAAATCCAGCTCCATTACCCCCACTCATGTACATATGTATCTCCTCCTCCCGAAAAGCGATTTCCATTTCAAGATCACGCTCCACTAAACAGGAAGGAAAGCTAAAATAGCCAAATCGAAATTCGCAAGTGACTTACTTTCCTCCCAGTTTGTGTTGCCTTTAACTGCAGCCGCAACATCTATGTATCTATAAACAATAATTTTATTACCCTGGCTGAAATGGGTGGGGGCATGTTATGTGAGCGATATGCAGCGATTGGCTACGGCATAAATTACATTCAAAATGAATTGATATGCGTGTTAATAAAGGGGAGCCGGGCAAAGAGAAAGGCAGACAGGACTGAAACAGACACAGGAAGTAGTCAGCTTGGCAGCCACCACGGATTGGCGGCATTTCGATTTTACGCTTTTATGATTTCCCGATTTCCGGTCGGGGGGATAGGGGGTAACGCCATGGAGGACACAGAGGAAACTGTGTGCGTCTGAGTCTACGGGTCTCTTAATTAATAAGTCCGGGCAGAAGTTGTGTGTGTTTGTTGGCTAAATATTTGCCCTGGCATAAATTAAGGCAAGCATCCCGGCCAGGTACAGTCCCACCCGAAACATTCGAGCGTCGATAACAAAGAGGGAGAAAGGAAGAGAGGACGAGAGGCAAACAGAGCTGCTTTCCCGTCCTGCAATCGAATTTCTCTGCTGCAGATTGTATAATTATCGAGCCGCTCTTAATGGCAGTGTAATTCAATATTAATTAAATCATCAAATTGCATTTACAGCCGTCGACGACAACAATAAATAAATTAAGCGGCGAAATGACGGAATGCTGATCCCTGCAATCGATTCACTTTTTTCTTTCTCGAGTTTATTGCCAATTCAGCAGTTCAATTTTGCGCAAAAGTTGTTATTTTTTCAATCATTTTTTAAGTTGGTTGCTCTGATAACAATATGTTGGCGAAAAACGCAAATTGATTTATTAAAAAAAAGTGTATAAATTGTTTTGTAACCTCATTATGAGCGCTAGTCGCGCGTGCAATTTATTGTTGTCTTTTCGCAGAGAAAGAGCTCGACTTGAAATCGCCATTTCGCTAAGGCAATCATTTTGTTGTTATTTTTGTTCAGTTTTCTTTTTTTTTAGTTTCCCGCCTGGGGTTCATCGACCGACAGCGGCGACCTCAGAATGCTGACACGAGCGGTTGAAAGTCCCCCTCATACGCCTCGTGTTGCAATCTCCGGTATTTTTCATTTCGCATTTATTTCTAATCAGCATTAATCAAGGAATACGGAGGTGATACTTTTCGTGAGTAAATTAGTCTCAGGGAATTCTATATACGTTAAACGGTGATCTATCAATGATTAATTATAATCGGACCGGGAACCCATAGCAATTTAATTTAGTTGAAATCTATAGCAGTCTTAGCTGATAAAAAATTCAGATTTTCTAATATATCCCAATACATCCATTAGCATGCCTTCTTATTCTCGAGTCATCAAAAATCACATGATTAAAGAATCACCTATAAACGAAATCCGAATATTCCCCTGTTGAATTCAGCACCCTGATTGACGATCACAAAGCTCTAATTGCACTTGTCTGAGTTGTGTAATGTCTTTGGGTTTCACTTATACTCTAAAATATTTATATATGCAAACGGAACGTGAGGAAAGCCGTTGTTTATGTTCCCACGGTTGTTGTACAATTTTCGAGGTAACCGAGTCTACAAATAATCAGAAAAGTATTATAAGACATTTGTTTAGCAGTCTAGGTTTGGAACAAAATTGCATTATTTTAAATATTTATTTTGGCATATTCCATATTTAAAAAAACCGTATATTTTTAAGATTAATTGATATACCTGGAATATTTTCGCTCGTTTCCAAGTAAACTCGTCAGGTGACTCCAATAAGATACCAAAACTCTACTGTCTAGACCCAAAACATTCTTATCAAATAAACTCTGGTTTATCTGTGAAAGATGGCCTGCCACATTCCATGCGAGATTCCAGGAACCTCATTGTCATTATACCACAGCTCTCGTAAAACATAAATATGCATATCCGATCTTAAGCCATGTACAAGAGTACTCATTACTCATCTAGCTTTTAGCGGTTGCACTTTGTTTGTCTTTTTGCATAAGCCACTCCAAAAAAAAAAGAACAACACAATAAATCCGCTGAATCGGCGGAAAGAAAACACCCAGCTTGGAGCGAAGAAAAAACAATAATACCAAAAAAGAATATAATACACCGAAATGAAAAGCGAAAAGAAAAACTTAATGGAGGCAAAAACAATTTGGATGCACCTGTGTCGCCAGCACTACCTGGTTCTTGCTTTTCGGATCTAGATTGAGGCTTCGGCGGCGACGGCGGGGCATTTACCAACTGGCTCAACCTTCTGCTAAAACCCACAGCTCGCCGAAGGTTGCCCCAGAATAGTTTCGCCCATCACCCATCGCCAACCCATCCCAAACCCACCAAAGCCAACAAAACCATCCGAACAGTGGACACCGCAGCTCGCTTTTTTGGGCCAAAATCAAATTCAACCAATTTGTAATGGCCCGGAGTCGAAGGCGAAGGCAAATGTCTTCATATGCTTTATGCTACGGAATCGCCCTCCTCCACTTGCCTCTTTTTATGGGCCACAGCCAATGAACCGGAGAGACATCATCCAGGCCCACACACATGGACGCACACCAAGCGCCCTAAAAAGAAGGGGATGTTACATTTAAGCCGACGATTTAAGTTCCCTTCCTTATAAATATTATTAATATTAATATTAATTTAAATCATGAATTTAAGCCAGAAGAATTTATTTTGTATCAATATTTCGCCTACTTCTAAATAGAATTTGATTTTTATATAACTACTACCACAAAATTTGAGAAAAATTCATACTAAAGAGAAGAACTCAGCATGATTTGAAGATAACTCATTCTTGATTTGAATGCTTGATTCGCGTATAACTAGAAGATAGAAGATTATACTTTATACCACTTAATTACATATTTTATTGTTGTTATAAAACATTACATTTGGATTTTTATTTTAGACCTACCTTATCTAATTATTTTATTTATTAGTACTTACATAATTTGTATATCCCTCAGTCAGGGTATAGCAGAAAGAAAAAACCCGAATGTGATTTAATTTATTATTACAAACGTTAAAGGAGTCGAAGTCCAAGTCCATGTCCAGGAAAACTCGGAACTTGAAACGATTTACGGCAGCGCATCAATACAACTGGGCGCCCAAGAACGCGGGGAATGGCAAATGAGTTCCATTTATATCATTGGTCATTACGGAAATTATGCGACGCCGAAGGAGTCCCCGTCCAAGTTCCGGCCACGGAAGCGGTATAAAACGATAAAGATACATTGCAAACGGATGTCCATGTATGAAAATCGCCTCGGGGACGACCGCTGAAGCTGCATGGCCAAGGATGTACAAGGATGTGCGAATGCCTTTGGAACTGGATTGGAACTGGGGAGGGGATGACACTGAACTGACACTGACCATTCACCAAGCGGCCGGGGTGAAGTCGTAAAAAGCAGTCAAGGCAGCCCATCAATAAAAAACGCAAGACAATGGACCCAGGCTCGATGGGGATGGGAAAAGCCGATTCCGTGCAGAAAAGGAAGAACTTTTAGACTCGTACAAGATGCCAGCCCACAGATTAGAAACGGGAGGAATCCAGTGAGGAAAGGAGGTGACAGATGTAGAGACTACATTTTGCCGATTAACAATGGATGTTAAAACTTTGCATTGGTACAACTGTTTTTGAGTGTATAAAGTGAAAAGAACTTTATAAAATTATATATTGTATTTTTAATATCAAAGTAAAAGACAAAGAAAATTCTTATTAAATTAATAAATTTTTAGAAATCACCCATCTTTAATTAATTAAAATCTAACCATTTAAATAAAAATTATTTAATTATCAATATAAAAACAAATATATAAAAAAAGTAGTACACTTTTAAAAATCAGACATCCTTTAATAAGCTAAATTACTTAAACAATGTAGCTCTAGCTCCTATAAAGACAACGATTAAGCCTTCGATCTCATCCCCTTTAATATCCACACACATCAATGATTGATAGGCTTTCGGTCGAAAACTTTTTGGCACTTGTCCTTTGACGCGATAAATTTCCCTTTTTCAATGCTGCCAGAACGAGATTTACGAGCATATTTTGGTGAAAAACTTTCGAGGACCGAACAAAGCGACAGCTAATGAGGTTCTGAAGGACTTGGTCGCCGCTCTTCATTAGGCTAATGAGTAGGGTGACGCGGCAAATGCTGGAAAACTAATGCGTTAACGATTTAAGGTTAAAGTCAGATCAGAAAACGGGAACAAAACACGACCCATTCCCCTTTCAATGTCAACGCTACGTGTTTGGCATGCAAACCCAAAGAAAAGCGGAAAATCGGGGTAAAAGTAAAATGCAGGAAGAAGCCCCCCAATCATCCGTCCATGCGATTACATGTGTGAACTATCGATTGAATTAAGACCAGCCAGAGGGGAAGGGGCGTAAGGCGAGTGGCGTATGCGAGCCACTTAAGCGTGTCGCTCGACGCTGCTTCATCCTCTCGTCCACTTGAGGAGCATCATAAAAAACGCACCACCCCCGCCAACCAGACAGGCCAAGAAGATATTCCCCATCCCCTGGCAACCGATCCCAGCGCTACACCTAAAGAAATCCAGGTTTTGAGAACACTTTGATCATATCTCATCTCATACTAAAGATCCTTAAAATAATGATTTTTGTACAGGATTCAAAGATACTTCGGAAAGGATTTTATTCTGAAAACTATATAATCTTTAAATAACTATTTTAAAGTTAAATTTCCTATGGAAATGTTGAATTTTTTATTTAATGATTTTCTTAGAGATTAAAAATGATACTTTCTTCTTAATATTTTTTGTGACAATACATGTTAATGTTTATGATTTTTTCCCGCAGTGTATGCCTCATCAAAGCCTTCACACGTCGCAGTGCAGGCATAAAAAGAGTGCCCCGAATGCGCAGCATAATCAAACGGTGTGTGTGGACCATAATAATGTTGACAATCATCCCAGTTGTCCGAGATGGTTTTGGTTTGGGCAAGGACAAGGGTAAGGGGTACGATTACTGTCCTGCCCCTAAGCACTGATTATGCCCAAGATGAACTTAGCCCCTTGGCCATGACAATTTACCGATTGTCATTGCCGTGTCTATAAATTTCATTTGACAAGATGCCCGGCACTCAACGCCTCTCCCCGAAATCCCACTCCGCCGGCTCATCCACTCTTGACATCCACTCAAGCTGCCTGTTCCCTGGATTTCGTTCGTCTCCTGGCCTGCGGCTCAAAATATGAAAGGGAGTCGGGGAAGGAGACTTTCTGTCGCCGGCGATTTGCATCAGAATTTCATAATTATTGTTTAATCTGCACTCGAAGCTGAATCCCAAAATGTCGCAGAACTCGACAGAAATCGGAGTTGAAATTGGCATCGGATTGGTTGTAAGCCAAAAAGTCTCTAGTAGGCGATCAATGAAAGTGAAATGGGATAGGCAGGGAATATTTTGAAGTATTATAAGTATGTTCCACCCAGACAAGACTAGCAAATAAATGGCAGGCAGAGCAAATAATGTCTTATGAGAAGAAAAAATAGTTCAATGCTCCAAGGAAAATTCAATTAAATATTTAAATGCTATGCATACCTACACAGAGAGAATTCTGACGTTCTGAAATTGAGTATTTGAATTCTCATTTTCAGGATGTACTGATTTTGAGTACAAATTTTGGGAAGAAACTTACATTGAGTACAAATTGAACTCACTTTAAGAAAAAAAACTTGAATTGATCACAAAAATCTTAATTTTAGGAAACAAGTTCTTCAATTTCCAACTTGAGTACAAATATTCTCATAATGAGTATGACATTACTCACAGGAAC
This sequence comes from Drosophila prostipennis, assembly GCA_037075205.1. Lineage (NCBI taxonomy): Eukaryota > Metazoa > Arthropoda > Insecta > Diptera > Drosophilidae > Drosophila > Drosophila prostipennis. The sequence goes on from JBAMCJ010004477.1 coordinate 1,335,619, forward strand.
CTTCTAAAAGGCTGGCCTAGGGAGTAAATGACTCTTACCATCAAATATTTCATAGCTAATGTCGTCCGGGTCGTGAGTTCAATCCCCATTCCGGTAAACACAAATATTTTTGTTTTTGTTATACTGCTTTTTTTTTTTTTTTTTTATTATTTTATTATTTTATTATGGTATAATCAGCCCAATTCCATTTAATGTTTAAAATCCAATTGATTGCAAGCATAACAATTTAAATCTTATACGCGGTTCGGACATTGCTGAATGTGATGCTTGTTTGGCTCAGCCGGTTAGTGCGCGCGTGAATGAACACAAAGGTCTGGGGTTCGAGTGACGAAGAAGGCGTCGACTTAAGTCGAACAAAAAGTAAGTTTGTTTTATTTATAACAGTTTATTATTCACATAATTATGAAACAATTAACATATACTGTATGGCCTTTAAAATAATGTGTAAGTAAGAAAGGAAGTTCTCCGGATTGAGAATTTTTTTCTCAATTCAATCATTTTTCAGTACTCAATTTGAGAAATGGCAATACTCATTTTTAAAATACTATCCAAGTAATTTCCAAAAATGAGTACAGTTTGTACTCATTTTGAGGAAAAATGTACTTAATAAATGTATTTTGTACTCAATTTGAGTAAAAAAAATTTGACAAATTTGTACTGATAGTTAGTATTTTGTACTCAGAATGAGTATTTGTGTTCATGCTTAATTTTTGAGTACAAAAATACTCAATTCGAGTACAAATTACTTAAATAATTCTCTCTGTGTAGACAGTTTTATTATTAAAGTAGCCATTGTTAAAGTGTATCAATTGTTGTACATACTTATTGCGAATTTTACTATAGATTAGCTTTTTAATATTTGAAATAAAGACTTTTTCGTCTGTCTTTCGGCTTATTCCCATTTCGGCTATGGCTTTTTCCAACATTTTTATTGCATGCACAGAATGAAATCGAAATTCGACACTTCCTGCTGGCCGAGAATTAAGCTAGAAACAAAATAAATAAAAAAGGCAAAAGAAAACAAAGTAAAATGGCCACTTAATGGCGATCGCCATCACTTGGGCCAAAAAAAACCCAATTTCAACAAAAATTCTTGCGCAACTCTTCGATCGAGTGGTTTCGTCTGGTTACATAAACTCCGCGGAGCCAATTTTCGTAGGGGAGGAGATTCGAGTTCTTGGTAGGGCAGGAAATTCATAAAATCAAAATAAAAATAATAAATTCAAGACCAGATTCTGAAAAGACCGCCGCAGGCGACACCGAAAAAAAGAATGAAATCAAAAATGCAATGAAAACAAACAAGCTCGAAGATCCAAAGTTGTATTAATAAAGATTTACAAAGCAGGGCGGTAATAATGTGGATTGGGACCTCCAGTCGTTGCCGAATTACGCCGCCTCGGTCGAGTCTTGGACTGCTCCATAAGTATCCCCCACTTTGAGGGCCGGCAGATTGCGATTGCCTCTGATGTTGATCTCCATGTTGACGATTGTAATTCAATGCTGCAGTTCGGATCCGACTCCTCTATTGCTCCTGCATGCGCCGTTACGCGACCAAAGATTGTTGACGGAGTTTATCGGAGGCCCCAGAGGGATCGAAATGTTTATTTTGATTCTTAAACTGTTGCCCGCGGTGGTCGTCGTCGCTGGAAGCCCACTTATCCATGCCGACAGACCACACAGCAAATGGACTTCTCGGAACTCGACGAGATCTGACACAATCTATGAAGAAAACTGAGATCTAATCCAAAATCTGAATACAGAATATTTTGCAAGTACGGTCGGAAAAAAAAACTAAAATAAATAAAACTAGATCACTATCATTAAAAATTGTGCTTACATATTTTTTCCAAACCATTTAAAAGTAAATAATATTACTATTAATATTAATATTACAATTATGAGAGCTCTGTAAAAATATTTTACAAAAAACAAAGTTCAACAAAGATATCTTTACAAATGAAATCATGATAATTCAATGGTCTAATATAGTAGTCCAATGAGTATCGATCTTACAGCGTCTTCCAAAAACTGTAACAAACTCGGATTCGGAAAGGATTACAATGCTCCATTTACAAGAAAGATTTTCAGAAGTTTTCAATATCTTTATTCTAAAGCTGAGCTAAGCCTTTTGGATCTTGAATTATAAAATTCTTCCACTAAATCCCATAAATGAAAATCTTTTATTCTCAGAAAAATTGCTGTAAAAGAAAATACCTTAGAAATAAAATAAAAACACACGCTTTTCAGTTTATGCTTTAATTTAGATTTATTTATTACTAAATTGTTTTATGCACACTTATAAACTACTCACAATTGTTTTTAGTCATTAAATTATCTTATTTTTTTTGAGTTCAGTATTCGTGTTGTTCTTCTAGTTTCACAAAGACAGAAAGAATTCCTTCAAAAAATCTTAAAATTTACAGAATCGTCTCTTTTATACGTAAGAGTGTGGGTGTATTTACATTCTCTATTATCGTTCTCAGTGCTTATTACATTGTATAGGACTTGTTTGTTTAGTTTACTTCAGTTGAGTTTTGCTCTTAACTTCACTTCGTTCCAGTTTCACTTTATACAACATCGGTTTTCAAAGTTTGCGGTAGTTAAACGTAATACAACCTTTAGTTTTAGTAATTTTATTGCTTACTGAAGGGGTGGAGCGGGGGATGTGGCTTAAACGGAAACGGAAACACGGCCTCTAAGAACAACTATCGCATCTATGATATTAATATTTGCTTCTGCTCTCGCTTAATACTAGTAGAGAAACTAAGGCTAGAACTAATCAACAAATAAGCGTGTGTTACTAACTCGTAATTTGTAATAATGTAGCGATCGGTAATCAGAAGCTGCTAGTTTAATTTACTTTACTTTTGTTTTTGTTCCTTTGTTTTATACAATGTTTGTCCTTTATACATACGAGCTCGAATTAGTTTTATTTATAATCGATCTTTGCCTTAGTCAGACTGATAATCAGCAAAAGTTCCATCCAAACCGGCACTCTCTCTTTCTCACCTTTCTCTCTATCTATTTCAATCTCTGTCGATCACTTTCGAAGTTCTCAAACTGATATTTAATCGGAATTTATTGTCGTAATCAAAATTAAATGAGAATTAAACGCTAGAAAACCCCATTCAAAACAAGAGAGAACGCTATAGTCGGGTTGGTGTCCCGACTATCTAATACCCGTCACTCAGCTAAAGGGAGTGCGAACTCTGTAGTCGTGTTGGTGTCCCGACTATCTAATAAACGTAACTCAGCTAAAGGGACTGCAAGGGATATAAAAACTTTGATCAGGCATAAGTTTTAAACGAATGGTCCGATTTAAAAAATTTCTTCTACATTTCGATAGGTATTGATAAACACAACAAAACTGCATTTTTACTTTTCCGAAATATTAAAATTTTTAAAATCGTTTATTAGCTATTGTGGTCGTTAGAGGGGGCGTGGCACCATTTTGAAACAAACTTGCGCTGCGTAGGAACTCCAAGAATCTTCATGCCAAATACCAATCCTCTAGCTTTTATAGATTCCGAGATCTCAGCGTTCATACGGACGGACAGACGGACAGACGGACAGACGGACAGACAGACATGGCTAGATCGACTCGGCTAGTGATCCTGATCAAGAATATATATACTTTACAGGGTCGGAAACGCTTCCTTCTACCTGTTACATACTTTTGCACGAATACAATATACCCTTTTACTCTACGAGTAACGGGTATAAAAATTCGTAGTAAGAAGGTTCATCAGCATTCCCGGAAAGGTCTAAGTTTTCAGTTTTTAATTGCTATTTAAATGGAAATGTTTTAAATAAATGGGAGAATGCTAGTTAATGTATTTTTTAGTTTTCCTATTAACTATTAAAATAGTTTTTTAGAATAGATGAATAAATATCAACAGTGGTGGTAATAGGAATGCTTTACTTAAAATCAAAATCAAATAATCCTGGTAAACTAAGGGTTACATTTTAATGTATCACCCCTTAGAACCCCATAACAAACTCTTTGGAAAACTTTAACTATTTGGAAAACAATAATGGAATTGTATCAATTTACTTTAAATTATTTCTAAGAAAACCTCTGGAAACTACCAACTCTTTGGGGAAATACCTTACACCCGGAACGCTTGTTTCGCTTAGTTGACCACCTGCTGGGGATTCCACTGCGGACCCCGATGCTGGAGATGGAGTTGCTGGTGGTGCTGCTGCGAGGAGGAGGACGAGGATGCGGAGGAGCCGCTGGCCACCGCCAGTTGGCGTCAGAGGTAGAATTCCGGGGAGCTCTGGCTATCGCCGCCGGCGGAGGCACCTCCTCCTCCCCCGTTGGCGGCGCCCACGCGCTGCAGGCGCTGCATGAGGGCATCCCGCTCCTGGCAGACCCTCGAGTACTCCACCTTCAGGCGGTGCAGATCCTGGTTGAGCACCCGATTGGCCTTCTCCAGTTCGTGGCGCTGATGGAGTCGCTTGGACCGGCAGTTCTGGGCGTAGCCGCGGTTCTTCAGGGTGCGCCTCTTCTGCTTCAGACGCACCACCTCCTCGCGCGGGCAGCCGTGGAGTCGCTTGTTCAGCTCCCGCACCGTCAGCGTGGTCAGCATGTCGTCATTGAGGCAATCCTCCAGCGTGGCATTGCTGTAGGCACCCGAGCAGGTTCTGGGTGACATGTTGTTCGAGGATCTGGTCGAGCTGGCGGAGAGTGGACGGCAGGGTTGCAGGGCAGCCCGGGTGATCACGCAGGATCCGCCACCCACGCTGCCGGGCCCTCCGCTGCCGCTGCCACTGCCTCCTCCGCCTCCGCCGCTGCTGCCACTCCCATTGCTGGGCACCTGGGGCAGACAGGTGGGCGTCAGGGCGCCCGGGGCACTGCCATACGAGTTCGAGTGCATATTGATGGGCGTCAGATCCAGGTTGTGGAAGTGGTGGTGATGGTGGTGCGGATATTTGCCCTGCTGCAGCACCACCTGGTGCGGATGTCCTCCATGGCCGTGCGGATGATGGTGGTGCTGCGCCTGCATCAGCGGCTGTCCGTGGTGGTGGTGATGGGCAGCCGCCGCCTGCAGGGCGTAGTCCCGCTGTCTGTCCCACTCCTCCGCCTCCTCCTGGGAGCCCGGATAGGGCAGCGGTCGCAGGTCCAGCGGCTGTTGCTCCGCCCGTATCGAGTTGGTCAGCCACATCATGTCGTGGCTCAGGCCGGCACTCACCGAGGCTGCTCCGGCGGAGGCAGCAGCAGCAGCGGCGGCGGCTGCTGAGGCGGAGGCGGATACGGAACTTCCCGGAGTCCGGGCATAGTGGTGGGCATAGGTCTGGGCCGGACAACTGCTGCTGCCCGTGGGTGAACCCACCACTGGTGGCGTTTCCGGCGGCGTTGAGGGCACTCCGCCCGGCACCCCCGCTCCCGCGGCTCCAGAGGATGTATTCACCAGGATCGCCTGTCCGGGCAACGGACCATACTGCTCCGGCGGCGGAGAGAGCGGCTGCAGGCGCCGTTCGTCCATGTGCCACTGGTGGTGGCCCGAAAAGGACCTCAGCTTGATGTGCGGCGACGGAGAGACCTCCACGGCTCCGGCGGGTTCTGGTCCCGAGAGGGGCAGCGAATCGGGTTCATCCTCCGGATTGGCCGGTTCGCCGTGGATCGTCGTCCACTTGACCGCCACCGGTTGCGGCGGACTGTGATCCTCGCGCTTCACATGCCCAATGGTGGTCACCTGTGATGGGCCACCGTGTGCGGGGCCGGCTCCATTTCCGTTTCCGTTTCCATTGACGCCCACCTCCAAGTGGTGCAGATCGAACTCCTGCACGTACGTGTCGTTTATGGTGGGATCTTCCATTTTCATTGGATCGACCAGGGACCGGAGAGGGTCGTTTGCGGGTCTCACATGCAAGGGAGTGGCTGGCTACGCGATCAGGGGCTACGGAAACTGGGCTTTTTTTTACCCTTTATTATAAGGTTTTGAACAGTTTTTTGTGAAAATTTTTGAATTTTTCGGTTTAAATATTTTTAGAATCTATTCAGATCTATAGTTATTTGGGTTAGTTCCCTGGTTTTTTGTGTTTATGATATTAATTGCTTTAATTTTGTTTTTTAAATATTATAATTTGAATTTCAGCGATCACTTTCCGCACTTTAGGGCTTTCTTTTTGTAATCTCGCTCGCTCTCTCTCTTTCTAACTCGCTCACTAGTTTCGCGAACGCGCTTTTCGCGTCCAATTTGAAAGAGTTAACGGTATCGACTGAACTCCGGATCCGGTTCAACTGCTACAACTGCCGGACTGACTGGAGGGTGGCTCTGCTCTGGAAGCTCTGCTCTGGATGCTCTGCTTCTGCTCCCTGGATGTCGACTGTCTGAATGGCAGCGAATCGCGCGCACACCCATTCCCACACCCGCACCCACACACTCTCACACCCGTTCCCCCAAAAGCCACCAAAACGACGACAAAAGCGAAAAGCCGACCAACACAACAACAACCAAACCGAGCTCGAACGCCATTCGCTGATGGCTTTTTGCTCCGAGGGCTCCTGCTGGAAATGGAACTGGCAGTGGAAATGGAAGTGTCGGTGGATGGGAAGGGAAGGGAAGGCGAAAGCACTTGTCCCCGAGAGAGAGAGAGCAGAGAGCCAGGCACCCTTTCACAGTGTGTTTGTTGTTGTTTTTGCCCTCGCCGGCTGCTGTTCTCGCACACAACAACAACAAGTCAAGCCGGGAAAGCTTCGCAGACTCGGTGCACTGCACAGTGGGATTAAATGTAAAAAAAAAACAAAATTTACTTTAAAATTAAAAATTAATTGAAACCAGATACTTTTTACCCAAAGTTAACTTCAAATCCTCAGGAAACTGTTCACGATACGGTTTCTTTAAAGCAAGTTTTTATTATAAGCTTTTCCAAATTTTCCCTGAGTAATTGATATAAATGAATTGCGAAAATGTGTTAACCATAATGGTATTTAACCACTTATTTCTAAATTAATTCAATATCTTGTTGTACAAAATCAAACCGTTATTTATTTACATCGATGAATGGCTAAGGATCTTATCCAGAAACCTTTGACAATGGCGACGTAAATATATAAAGGTTTAATATTGTAGCACAGGGTAAAACGTTTTTCTTTTAGAAACATTTTAAAACAGTTTGAATAGCCGTTTTTAATTGTTTCTCAAAAAACAACAATCTTGAGAAAGGGGGCTATATTTAAAACGCAACTACAAGCGAACCTATTCTTACTTCAAGTGCAACTCTTTATCTTTCGAATCCCTTTCTAGTATTTTCAATAACACATGCGGAAACTGCGCAACAAACCCAATAAGATCCTTAACCTTTCATAAAGGTAAAAAAAAAACATAATTTACTTTTAAAATAAAAATTAATTGAAACCAGATACTTTTTACCCAAAGTTAACTTCAAATCCTCAGGAAACTGTTCACGATACGGTTTCTTTAAAGCAAGTTTTTATTATAAGCTTTTCCAAATTTTCCCTGAGTAATTGATATAAATGAATTGCGAAAATGTGTTAACCATAATGGTATTTAACCACTTATTTCTAAATTAATTCAATATCTTGTTGTACAAAATCAAACCGTTATTTATTTACATCGATGAATGGCTAAGGATCTTATCCAGAAACCTTTGACAATGGCGACGTAAATATATAAAGGTTTAATATTGTAGCACAGGGTAAAACGTTTTTCTTTTAGAAACATTTTAAAACAGTTTGAATAGCCGTTTTTAATTGTTTCTCAAAAAACAACAATCTTGAGAAAGGGGGCTATATTTAAAACGCAACTACAAGCGAACCTATTCTTACTTCAAGTGCAACTCTTTATCTTTCGAATCCCTTTCTAGTATTTTCAATAACACATGCGGAAACTGCGCAACAAACCCAATAAGATCCTTAACCTTTCATAAAGGTAAAAAAAAAACATAATTTACTTTTAAAATAAAAATTAATTGAAACCAGATACTTTTTACCCAAAGTTAACTTCAAATCCTCAGGAAACTGTTCACGATACGGTTTCTTTAAAGCAAGTTTTTATTATAAGCTTTTCCAAATTTTCCCTGAGTAATTGATATAAATGAATTGCGAAAATGTGTTAACCATAATGGTATTTAACCACTTATTTCTAAATTAATTCAATATCTTGTTGTACAAAATCAAACCGTTATTTATTTACATCGATGAATGGCTAAGGATCTTATCCAGAAACCTTTGACAATGGCGACGTAAATATATAAAGGTTTAATATTGTAGCACAGGGTAAAACGTTTTTCTTTTAGAAACATTTTAAAACGGTTTGAATAGCCGTTTTTAATTGTTTCTGAAAAAACAACAATCTTGAGAAAGGGGGCTATATTTAAAACGCAACTACAGGCGAACCTATTCTTACTTCAAGTGCAACTCTTTATCTTTCGAATCCCTTTCTAGTATTTTCAATAACACATGCGGAAACTGCGCAACAAACCCAATAAGATCCTTAACCTTTTATAGAGGTACGTTTTTGCCGAAACCCAGTCTAATCATTCGATTAAGAAGAGTGTTATATTAATATTGTGTTATACAAAAACATAGATAACATTTAATTTTATTGAACATTTTCTAAAGAGAAACCCTTTACTGCAATCATTGAGCCACTGTGCAGGAGCACAAATCTATGCTCTAGTCTTCCACTTTGGTGGTGGAATCCCATCCGTTGTTGTTGCTGCCGTTCGGTTCATTTTGGCAGAGCTCTTGAAGTAGGCGTTTTGAATTGCCATGGAGCGCATAAAAAATGGCACACACAGACACACCTTATGCTGTCGTCGGCTCCGCCCACTTTGCCAACGTATGCGTGTGTCCGTGTATCGGTGTCGCTCTCCCCATCTGCAGCTGTATTGGGGCCTGAATATTTATGAGCAACTACCACGGAAATTCCTACATAGCCCCATTCGCCGATTTCCAGTCTCATTTGGCTGGCCATCGCCACAAGAAGTCGGAGATGGAGGTGGATATATCCACACACACATATCCATGGAGGAATGTTTCCGCGGGAGTGTGTCGCACCAAGACCAACACAACCAGGAAATATCCACATCCACTGTTCCATTTTCCAGTGCATAAGTCAATGGGAGATGTTTTAGCCGAGATAAGTCGCTCGATTTGTTTTGGCTCGTATATAATACACTCCCTACTCTATGTGGCATGTGTGTTTGCTTTGGCCAAAGGATTCCATGGTGCACAGGTGCATTTTGTTGCTGAGCCAGCGAAAACGGACATGCAGACCTTACCAACCTCCAACCTACAACCTCCAGGAACCCATCTTGGACATGGGATGCTCTTGTTTTACTTTAATTTGGTCTCCTTTTTTTGTTATCCCCAAATGTTTTGGCTTTGTTGGCCAAACAGATTTCTCTGATGTAATATTGTTGTGCGATATGAGCAGATATTGAGAGGCTCCTGCTTTGTTTGTGCAACAAGTTCTGGGTCGCCAAAAGGTGGAGAATGGAAATTGGGCTAGCAATGCCAATAAAATTTCAAATTTTAGATTCATTTTTATTTATTATGCCATATAGAAAACAAGAGAGAACGCTATAGTCGGGTTGGTGTCCCGACTATCTAATACCCGTCACTCGGCTAAAGGGAGTGCGATGGAGATGGAGATATGAACTTTGATCAGCAATAACTTTTTAACGAATGGTCCGATTTAAAAAATTTCTTCTACATTTCGATAGGTATTGATAAACACAACAAAACTGCATTTTTACTTTTCCGAAATATTTAAATTTTTAAAATCGTTTATAAACTATTGTGGGCGTTAGAGGGGGCGTGGCACCTTTTTGGAATAAACTTGCGCTGCGTAGGAGCTCCAAGAATCTTCATGCCAAATACCAATCCTCTAGCTTTTATAGTTTTCGAGATCTCAGCGTTCATACAGACGGACAGACGGACAGACAGACATGGCTAGATCGACTCGGCTAGTGATCCTGATCAAGAATATATATACTTTATGCGGTCGGAAACGCTTCCTTCTAGCTGTTACATACTTTTACACGAATACAATATACCATTTTACTCTACGAGTAACGGGTATAAACAGCGCTAAGGAGTAACAAAAATTACCTACGTTTACAAAAACTATAAAATTGTTAAGTTTTCCGCATTAAAATGTTCGAGAAAGGGTCATATTTTAAATTAAAACATTTGAATATTGTTTAAATGGAGTTTTTGTTTAGAATTACAACAGTATATTTAATAGAGGTATTTTATTGAATTAAATATATGTACATATATATAAAGATTTACACGTAAGCTCACAAAGTTTTTGCTCAATTCTTATGATTTTCTTAATACTTAAAATATAGATAAATAGTTAAATGTACAAATTTTAATTTATTTAGAACTTAAAAAGTTTTAAGTGCAATTTTTTTGTTAAATCGATAACAGCAAAAGGGGAATGTTTAGTTTAATAAATATTTTAGAAATATACATTTTCTTATGTGCACATCTTCAAATGGTAAACCTACATTTTAATGATTTAAACCAGACTTCAACTTTTTCTAGTCTCCAGCATAACATTTCAATGAACCACCTACTTCCCCCAGAGAACTATTCTCGTATTTGGTTGACTTGTGAGCCACAAAAGTGACCACAAAAACTTTGTTCCACTTGCTGAGACAACTGGGTTTGGTTTTTTTTGGCCGTAACCCCCTTCTCCATCGACATCCCCTGGCACACCCATTCTCCACGCAATTGTTGTGTCGAAAGGAATTGCGAAGGGGGCGGATGGAGGCATAAAACGGGATTCTTCTTGGGCTCACTGCCAGCAGGAAAAACATAAAACAAAATCAAATCAACTGCTGTGGGTGGGAAATGGGAAATGCAAAGGAAAATGCGAGGGTGGAAAGGGGAGTGCTGGGCTTCATTGAAGCTTGTCAAAATTAAATTGAACACAATCGAATTATCCTCTGTATGCTCCATTTGGTTGTCTGTGCTGATTTCCAGCGATGCGGGGGTTTGGGGGATTAACCAGAGCAGGACAGAAAACCCGACAGGCAAAAGAGATAGAGACTGTTTGTCTGGTCAGGCAGGAGCAGCACTTAGGCATATTAAAAAGGGTTAAAGGTGAGCAAATATTTAACTGCGGCCAATTAAAAATATTTTCAATAATAAACTCGAGAAGAGTCTGGGTTTCAGCCACGTGTTAGCCAACTTATTTTATTTACTTATGCCTGAAAGTATGCTATGATACCGATGCAAAGAAAGGCAGTCATATGAAATAAGGGAGAATACAGGATTCGTTTCCATCGAAGAAGGATGAGACCTAAATCAGAATCTCCATGACAAACAGTTTATTTTCTACAGCTTATACATTTTTATTTAGAATAAAAATATGAAAAGTGGTTCAGTAAGTATTAATACTTTATGAGCTCATAATTATCTACCTACATTTCTTAAAAGAGATTTTTCAATTATAATTTATTATTTAATTTTTTATTTCTTGTATACTACCTGGGTATACCTGAGTCGTATTATCCAGCCCAGAGTTACCTCGACTGTATATCTTCTCATTTGCATCCATTTCGAAGGGCTCCCATTGTCAACCGCCGTTGAATCCGAGTGCAAATATTTGTACGCGATTCCTTTCAATTGCATTTCAATTGTTGGCGATGATGATGATGTGTATGTTGATGTCAATAATGATTTCCTCCCGCATCGATTGAACGCATTTGACAATGTTTATTACGCCGGATTAGGCAGCATTACAACTTACGGGAAAAAGGCGCTCAAACGTGGTCGCCATTCTGCCATGTGGTGATGTGATGTGATTGATTGTACCCGGCAGCCCATCCCCCCAAGAGTTCCCGCAGATCATCGTCTGAAGTGCACTTTAAGCACGAAGTAGAGCCGTGTTTTATCACAAACAATTTCTGGTGAATCTACAGAAAATCGATTTTGAAAAAAATAAAAACAAAAAACGTTCATATCAATTTACCTTCCGTACTCCAGAGAAAAGCCAGCCGACCTCCTCCCTTTATCCACATGACTCAGTGCACATCTCAGCGGGAGTGCAACTCGATTGGGGGTCGCCTGTTTGATAGGCAATGATTTTTGCCCCTAACTACGGGTTTAATGACTTGTGACGAGAACTCGAAGAACAGCAGCACATTTAGGCCGATTTTGCCGCCCGCATGGTAAATTTAAAGTAGGCAACTGCAAGCCTTGTACACCCAGAAAAATGTAGTACGAATAATTTGAGAACGAACGTTCTTAAACCAATACCGAATCGTACTTGAAATTTTTAAAACTTTCGTTCTTGAAATAAGAACTAGTCGTTCTTAAATATAAAAATTCAACCAAAAAAGGCTAATTCCCAGGGTGGTGCAGCTGTTAGAGGCGCCTGCACAAAGCAATTTTGTAAGTAAAGGTAAATAAAAGTGCGGACATCGAATCCTCGTCGCGACAAGTCCTATAGTAATTCTTTTAACAAATGTTTATTTTTGTTTTTTTTTTTAAATTATCTGTTAATTTTTTTTATTTTTGTTTTAAAAACCCTTAATACATTTTTTGAAAATAAATAAATAGAAGTTGTACGCTAGCCCTTTCGTCGAGAGTTTTTGTGCCTTCTTTAGTCCACGCACTTTAAGAAGCGTGCGTGGTCGAGTTGGTAAAGGCGTCTGACTGCAGAGCTGGTGGTCGCGGGTTCAAACCGAGGTCGGGGTAAGAGTTTTCCTAACTATCACTTAAATCATTACTAAAAGTTTTTTCTGAATTTAAATTACTTTAAAAATATGTTATACAGTAAAAATAAGTTAAATACATAATGATGTTAAGTAAAAGCTATTAAGTAAAAAAGTACTTAAATTAAGAATTTTTCATTCTTAAATGTAGAATATTTGTTATTAAAACAATCTTATGTCGTACTTATTTCAAGAACGTTCGTTCTCAAATTCTTACTTTCGGTCTTGAATTAGTCGTTCTTGGTTTGAAATATTCGTTCTTGGATCAAGAAAATTCGTGCTTACCCAACTTTCGATATCGTTCGTACTTGATTTGACATCGAAAAACCCGAATTTTTCCCTGAGTGTAAACCTTGAAAACGTACGGGAATTCATAGTTTTTAAGGCATTGTAAAATGTGTAAATTGCATAAATTAAAATAATTAAAATATGCACTCTCATTGAGAGAACCGGAACCCATAATTTTCCTTCTTGATGTTTCAATATCGCATAATACTATCGTAATTCCCATTGGCACACACAGTTGGCAGTCGGTAGTGCAAGGAAAATAAATTTCGCAACCATTTATCACTTGGGTGGCCCTTGGCTGAGCAAACAGGCTTCGTCCTGCGGCTGGATGAGCGGTAATCGGTGTCTGTGGCAACAGGACCATAACGATCCACCATTTATACGGCTTACACCTTCGCCTCGGGCCCGGAATCGTCGTCTTCCGGAGTCAACAAATTGACAGCAAATATTTCAATTATTCTGCCCTGGTCCTTATTTATGGAAATCCCCCAAACAAACCCCATTCCGCGGGGCAGGGGCATATTGACCCCCGTTTGGACCAGTTGATGTTTGTTTACAAATCGCTGGACATAATTTATTTGTTCCCATTGTTTTGCTTTTAGCTTTTGGATCTGCCTGCCAATCGCCGAGTGATAAACTGCTTTCCACGATAACGAAAACGCAAGGGGTGTGAGTGAGGGGTGGATTTGGTCGGGGTCACCCTGGCCAGCTCATTAGGAAGCAATTATCCGTTTAGGGTTGCAAACACACCCACCCCTTTTGAGTGAAGGAAAAATTGAAGGTCAGGTACACTGTCAACGGATGTCAACGACTGTCAGTTTGACACTGCCTTCGGTGACAGTTGACAGCCGGAGAAACGCCCCCAAATGTGTCGTCTGGATAATATGGCCAATTTCGGAAGTGAACTGTAGCTGAGTAGAAAATAAGGAAGTTCTTAAAGGGATTCGCATTGTATGTCCATAGAATAATAAATCAGGGTTAAAGTTGAAGAGCAAATTGATTTCAGCACCTGCTAATAATACAGATTATTTGAGAAAAAATATTAAACAGTTTTTTATTCAGATAAGGTACCAATAATTGTATTACATTTTTGTTGATTAATAAATAATTAACAAGAACATTTTTTTTTTATATATTTGGATGAAAGGTAATTATAAATTAGTTAACATATATAAACTGGATATATCCAGTTTACAGTAATCTCATTAATAAAACAAAATGTCTTAAACATTTTCCAAGATTTTCAGTTTAGAAACTTATAAATGAATTTTTTAGATAAAGATTTTGGGACGAAGAGATTTAGTCATATGTCTTTCTTCGAATGATATGTATTTAATTTGAAATCCGTTATTATATTGACTACTTAGACGCTTATGAGTTTGCGCCACATGTTGGAGAAGGCGAATCCTTTGTCCTTCTCTCCTTCCATTTTTCCTTCTTTGTTTTTCAATAAAATACGAATAAATTCAGTTTGCAAGCCATAAATTATGTCCAGTTCGGTTTCGACTCACACACGTGTTGCCAGAGGCCAGAAGCCAAAAAGCCAACTAATAACGCGCATCGCATCGGTCGTGCCTCCCAAATGTAGGCTATGTGTGATATGTGTTTTTTGTCTGAATGTTTGTTCCGTTCTGACTGCCACTGTGTTACTGTCCTGTCCCCCATAAATATTTGCGCAATAAATTTTTTAATCTTGTCGCTTTAATCGCACAAATGTCGCTGCCTTTTATACGCACCCACACAGATGTCCAGCACGCACACAGATTATGGACCCCCCCTCCCCGTAACCCCCTCGCCCAGCCATATAATGTCAACCTAGACCCCCGGTAGCAGCAAAATCAATTTCACTATCGTTGACCAAAGGGCAAAGCAAGGCCACAGAAGAGGAAAGTGGGGATCGCAGCTAGACTAGGGTTACCCTGCAGTCAGTTGGTTGTTTATTTGGAGGAAATCTATCATTTCAATGAGCAATCCATTTGAAAACTGTAGATATTGTTGATGATATGAAGTCTAGCCACCAAATAATTATTTTTCCTTTAACAAAAGTGTTTTAATTAAGTCGTTTAAGGCCTCAAAACAAGAAATTTCAGGCAAATATTTAAAAAATAATAAAAAAATAATAAAGAGTTATATTTTCTACAATTTATAGAGTACCTTATAGTCGAACTTGTTATTAAATATTTCCAACTTGTATTTCCTTACCATCTTTTTTTAAGCTGTACGCAGACGGCAACGACTTCCGGAGGTCGAGGGATGATGTTGAGACAACGGGATTCAATAAAAAATATCAAACATATTCGTAACGGTCAGGAGGAGGAACTTGCCCTTACAAATTCCAGCTCCCCCCCCTTCATCGCCCCTCTCGCTCACATCCGGTCACAGGACGAGTGCAAACATATTTATGGCCGCCGACTGCATTTTATGCGTTGTCCAACACTCAATTACCATAACGGGCAATGGTCGTGTGGCTAGTCGTCTCGCTCTAGCACCTAACGCACTTTGCATACGAATCACATAAAACTAGAAGGACCAATATGCTAGACTTCCCTGACCGGAACGAATCTTCTGCGGGCTCGTTGGGCCATTTGATTCGGTTGGGCCGAAATTATTATTGCCCCGAGCTCGGTCGTCATCGGTCAATGATGTGGCCGGCAAATGTGCGAGATTTATGTCGCTTCTAACCTCAAATGGTGGGGTCCTAACCTCAAATAGGGTATCACATTTGAGGAGATCGAATAAAGATTTTCAGATAACAAAAAGTCAGTGCAGACATTCGTCTTAATCAGAAGAAATATAAATATAAATATAAAACATATCCTATCATCGCAACCTAGACTAGACTAGTTAGGTGAGTAATACTGAAACCATCTGATATTATATCCAATTAATATGCAATTTATCTACTAAAGTTGTTTAATTCTTAGAATATCACCTACTAACATTTATGTAGATAAAATATGGTTTGATTTCCATAAGAGTACAAAATTACAAAAAATATTATAATTTCCCTTCAATATGTTGAAAAATCAACTGAGAGACCATCAGTGCCTAGGGGCGCCTTTGCAAATATATAAAACTTAACTAAGCTCGATGCCTAGTCAAAGATAAATCCCAATTGTTCCATATCCTTTTGGACACCATTGCTTGTGCACTGCTCCTTCAGCATATCCAACCAGAGCGTATAAGAGTAATCTTCGTGCAAGCCACCATAACTGAAAAGGCATTATACAAATTAAACATATGAAACACTAATAGAAAATAACCTTGAAACTGACCGCTTGGGAAGATGTTCAGGATTTATGTGCTTGTGCAGGGAGGACATATCGCTGCCATGGATGTAGAGCTTTTCTCGCATGGCGGCATTGAGGAAAGGCTTAAATATCTTGAATGCCGCATTGAAGACCCAGTTCTGGTTCACAATATGGAGGGCAGATGTCCTTATAGGCATGGAGGTCTGAAAGAGCACAATTATGTATTTTACAATTATTAAAATGTACAATTTTATTTGATGATCTTGGTATTACTTACCACTAAAAGAGCTATCATCTTTTGAGCCACACTAGGACTCAGGTGGAGTATGTGTTCCAGACCCAGATCCTTCAGGTCAAAGATTCCCACTCCTCCGACGATCTGCGAGATGGGTTCCAAGCTGCCCAGCTCCTGCAGGACAATGGTGGCCCGGAATATGTCGTCCACGGTCACTCGATTGGGTCGCCAAAGGCCGAATCGATAGATGAGTATGCGGTGGCCATGTTGATCCCGATAGGGCGTCACAGTCAATATATCCGACTGTCCAATGTGACGCAGATCCAGAGGACGAACTTTCTCGTAGAAGCTCTTGTTGTGCTCCCGAAATTTATAGTAACTGCAGAGCTGAAATTATTTTTTTTAATTATTGATTACAATAAATAGTTTGAGATCAATGATTAACAAACAACTTAATATTTATTTGGTGGAAATCCTTACCGAAGATCATAAATATTAAAAGTCATTTTACAAATATAGCTTACCAATCTATAGCTATTTTCGATTTTCCAGTATCGAGCTCTTAGAAATTTTTCCAGATATTTCGCATCGTTGCGGTGGGGCTGGCACTCGTTGCGTTCTGCAAAGGTTTAATTATAATTTTATTCCAGGGAATCAGAATGTTAGCCAACCTAATATGTAGCTGCGGAATTGTTCGATGATCTGGTCCTTGGAACTGGAACTCTCGCCCTGCTCCTCAGCAAGTCGACGGATGTGCTCCGGAACCTCCTCCTCCGTGATATTTAGTTTGTGCTCGATTGTGGGCATGGTGCGGGATCCAATGCTGGTCGTCTAAAAACGAGCCACATAAACGTTAGATATAATACGGCTATAAAGTAAACAAAGCTCCGGTTGTAAATAAAAATCGCATATGATTAATCGCGACCTCTCGATTCTCATTGTTAGCCACATTTTCCCCCACAATGACATTCCAATTCCAGTCTATTGATGGGTGATTTTCTTGTTACCATTTGATGAGTTGCGATCCGTCCGACTTCAAGTGTGAAACTGAGCCTCAGAATCGGACCAAATGTTCCCAGTCCCATGCAAAATGCTGTTTGTCGTTACACATGTATGCGACCATTAAATATTAAGTAGAAACCGAACAACAATGAACATGACAGAGCTCCGCGATAGCGCGAAGGAGACAGCTAATCGGCCGATAACAGTATGTCACAGAACTCGAGTTATTTTAGGAAATCCCAAAGCCAATTGATGATGTACAATAATAGTGAACAAAACTATTAAAATAAACATTTTAATTGTTATTAAATATTATTTAAATTTTTCAGTAAACTTTTTTGAAACATTTTTTCACCGATAGAATAATTAAATTGTTTAAGCTTCAATCAGAAATGGTATATTTTTAATAACTATAATTCGCAATCAATGGTAAAAACCATTAATTATAAAACTGTTTTAATTAACAATAAAACATAACATCAAAAGTGTAAGATAATTGTAGCACATATTAGAACAAAATGTAACCAAGAATATTCCTTTGTTCAATACTTAATTGTACAACAATTTGCTCAATTAGCACTTGAAGACCCACAGCAACTAAGTACATAATTGAAATTATTAAGTACTTATAAAATTGTTTTGTCGCAAAGTGTATTTGTTTGGTTTCGTCCCGCCCTTGGCCGGCATCCCCGATCCCTATTCCCAAATAGCCTCGCCCTCTGGTGAACCCCGCGATTACGTTATATTGGAGCCGGTCGGTCCCTGATAAGCCCCCATCCCCATCCACTCGGTTCGTCAGTAGCTAATCGGGTCGCTTGGGGTCCGGTGCAATGTTGCGACTTCGACACGTACTTCGAAGATAATGATGATGCCACCGCGATCTCAAAGTGCGCGGCACACACAGAAATATCACACGTGGTTGGCCGTGCAAAGTGCCTGGGTCAATATGTAATCATATTCAACAAATTCCGACTAATTACACAGTACGAGGCGTTTTCGAGGGTGTAACCAATTGTTATGGTAAAACTTCACTGCGGCGGCACTACTTCGGTTCAAATGTTAATGAACTCGCCATTGTTGTCGTTAATTGTCTCCACACAATTGAAGATAATCCCAAGAATAGTGAGCTCCATTAGCGTGTTTGATAATAAGCAATTATTTCACTGGCCCCGCCTGCCGGCCAACACCTGTTTTATCACCCCATTAGTTCGGGGTCTCCACTTTCATTACCAGGTAATAATGCTCCGATCCGAGCTGTGGGTACTGTTTCTGGTCACGGTTTTCAGCTTGTAATACGGGGAAGCCGGCTCCTCAAAGATCGCACACAAGTGGCATCGCAGAAGTTTGCGATGAAACTGAACTGCGGATCGTTTAGAACAAAACTTTTTATGAACAGAACTCTCAATGGAAAAAGTTGAGAAAAAGCGCAGCAGTAATGACTACAAACCAGTATGTGAGACTGAGCAAGCAGCATCAGAATGGGGGGAAACAATTCGACGAACCGAATAATTTAAGCACTCTTGAAGACGGACCTGTTTAAAATATGCATATTTATCCGTATTAGCCGAAACAAAATGCTCTTAGCTTATTGCTAAACAAAAATAATTTTTCTTTATATTTTTTTAAAGAATTTATAAAGCAAAGTTATATTCATAATCTTGTGAGTTAAGGTTCTATAATATTTGTTTGGGAATATCCTAGCCCATCAGTATTTTTCCACACTTATATTAGCTGAAATTCCCAGCTTGTAAGGGTACAAACTGCACTCCGCGCATAGAAAGATCTTAAGTGAAGCTTGTCAAACGAGAAAATAACGCATTTGAGGGGGAGCAAATATTTTTGAACGATATTTAATGCGGGATAAGTTCAATGAGCTCCAGTGACGTCATAACCTGAAGGGTTGATCAGTTCGCTACGCCAAATTTTGAAGTTTTTGGATCAAATAACTGCGGTCTCCAGAATATTCTCTGTCTTTTGTTTACAATTTAAAACTTGTTTCTGTTTTGCAGTGAAAATCGCAACGGGATGGAAGGAACATGCCCCTTTATGACGTATTGTTGAGCAAGGTCAGTCGACAGCACAAAGAAAACCTGTTGGCTTTTAGCCATGGTCTTGGCTCTGACCACCTAACCAATTGGCTTTGAAATATTCATATTACCAGGTGGTTAATTGAAAAGCAATCTGCATTTCAACGGTGCGGGATATAATTGTGCAGCTTTATGTAACTGCAACATTATCTCTAATCTTGGTTTATAAACCAATTAGCTATAATTAAGGAGATAAGGCGATTATATTTTCATTTTTTAATCCTGTTGCTTTATTAATCAAAACACTATGCAACTTAAAAATGTACCTCGATGAATGCTGTTGTTTTGAATTCGTTACGAATTCCCAGAAAGTTCATTTTTTTTTAGTAAACGCACTCAATCCATTTTCATACACAATACAGTATGAGATAAAACAAACTAAAAAAAATTAACATCACAAAAAAATATTATGTCCTTTAAGATTTATGAACCGTAAAAAACTGCAACTTTCGGAGGCTCCCACATAAACGTTTATCAAACAATCGATTAAAAAAATTCTATTGTTGTTTTAAAAATATTATTTTTTAACTTGTTTAATGTTAATTTGACATTTTCTGAAGTCATCATCCTGTTTTATAGATTCCGGATCTAAACTATATAAACTTTATAGATGTTAGTCACACTATAATCAAATTTGGCGCGCAAAATGTTCACTTAAACCTGAAGAAAAAAAGGACGGCATACTTTTGGGCTCTCTTAGCAAAGCTCAACAAAATGGCTCGACTTCGAGTTAAGCCTTCATTAAAACTTAAATTACCGAAAACTAAGGCAAAACCGCATCGAGTCGGCGGTATGCCCTTTTAGTAAAATGATCGACGAATTTTTTTTTGAAGGAATGAACTAATTTGTGGATGGCAATCAAAGGCACTTGAAGAGCATAGTACTCATTTGCTAAAAAAAGACGTAAAAATCAACAAATACATTTATTTTAGAAAACAAAAAAGACATACCTCCTATATTATATTTTTATTTTGTTGAAAGTAATCCCATCTACAAGTTTTGTGAAGAGTCGAACAGCTACATCAGCATCTTTGACTTCAAGATTTTTTTAATTTTCAACAATATTTGATGAATTTCCCACTTTGAAAATACGGTAAGGGAAAACTACTTGCCCGAATTCCTTAAAACTCTGGCATAAATTAGTTTAATGTCTTATGAAAAGGATTTCAAACTTATATTGGTCATTTTCTTAAAAAAAAAATCGTATTTATAATAATTTTAGGATACTTTTTATGGGAGAAATTAATTAATTGTGACATAGCCATAAACAAAGGAAAATGCTCCTTAAGGACTTTTACCAATTTGCCCAAACATATGCTCAATAAAATAGATAAAATAAAGCAGTTAGCGTAGTCACAAACCTAGCTATCACTTTTCTAGTTCATCCACCTTCCTTAGCTAAGGTATCGTCCCGACCTAGAAGAGACCGTTTCTCTAAAATTGGTGATGTGCCAAAAACATCGATTGTGGCAAAAAAAAAACATCGATGTTTCTAAAAATTTCTAAAACATCGATGCATCGATGTTTTCATCGATGTTTCTCCACCTCTATCAGCTATTTTGTTGTCGTTGTAGGGATGTCAAATATTTTAAAAATATCGTATCGGTGATATATTTTCTTTAACAAAAATATCAATATGATATATAATATATCGCCAAAAAAACATCGATATATCAGATACTTTTAATTTTTTTTCAGTTGAATTTCAAAATTTTAGCCGCGTAAATAAAAGACCTAAGGTCACTCTACTGAGAGAGCCGCTCCGCTCTCAATTTAACATAATGTTAAGATACAACGTTTTCTTACATTGGCAGAACTGTTGCGCCTCTGCCGCTGCTCTGCCAATGTAAGAAAACGTTGTATCTTAACATTGCTGTTAGAAAAATCATGAAATCTAACATTTAGGAGCGCCAAATTGGCGGAAGGGGGAAACTGGTTTAGGGAAACGGGCGCCCTCTATGGAATCATTTGTGAGCTGACAATATTTTTTTTTAGCAAAAAATATCGATATATTGATATTTTGATATTTTTGACATCCCTAATTTTGTTGTCGTTGTGAAAAGTTGGAAATTGTGCGTATATTACTAGTTACCGCGATCTGAGCAAGTTTTCCCGAAAGGCCTTAGACGCGAGGACGCACATTAGGGATGTCGAAATATTTAAAAATATCGTATCGATGATATTTTTTATTGAAACAAAAAATCAAAATGATATTTGATATATCAGAAAAAAAATATCTATATATCGGATATTTTTGATATATATTTTTTTTTATTTTTTTTTTTTAATTTTAAGCTGCATAAGCAATAACCACTAAACATTAACCCACATACGAGCTTAAATTATATTATAATAATTTTTAGTTTATATTTATTAATAAATGAAAGAAAACAATATTTATTTTTGTTTTTTTTGCTTTTATTTATAGTAATCAAATCAAATAAAAGTACAATGTACTTACATATGCCGCTATTTCCCGCGCATTTTTTTAACGCGTACTACACACATGTACATATGCATATGCGCTCTTTTATGTTTTTATCACAAATGTTGTACTTGCCAAAACCATTTTCACTTGCCGAAAAATAAATTTTAGCGGCGCTCATATGTATTAAAATTATCAAAAAATGTGCAAAAAAATCGATGATATCTGATAATTATTCAAAAAAAATATCACGATAAAAATATTTATTTTTTCGCAAAAAATATCGATATATTGATATTTTGATATATTTTCGACATCCCTAACGCACATACACTCCGAAAATTGTAGTGCGTCGCCTCGTTTTTTGCCTGCAACAACAAGTTGGGCCGCGCTTCGACTGTAGGCGGCTGCTGAAGAAATCGCCAAAAACTCAGCAATTTTTTAATCAGGTAAGAAGAAAACGGCATTTGTGAATAAAAATGGGAAGAAGGTAGGAAAACTGTGAAACTAATCCAGGCATTTTTGCAAAATAGTGGACATAGCAATTTTCCGGTCGCGTCGCTTGCAAATTAAAAATGGCGCTACCGGTATAGATAGCACATTTCACTGATTTTAGGCTGCTTTAAAGTATTCCCACGTGCCCTTGGCCAAGCCAAGCTGAAACGGAGCCCTAAAATAGTTTATATCGCAGGGGAAATCGGGGTAAACGGTAAAAGTAGTGATTAAATTGCAACTATTACCGGCAAATGCCAATGAACACGCACACAGACGCCGGCACAAACGCACACAGACAGGCGCACGCCAAGCGTCCCTGCAAGCAAAGAAGCGATATTTCTATCGCCTATCGTCCAGAAGTCACTTCTTAGTAACTTCTGGAAGATAGAAAGACGACAGCACACATTTTACAAAAACAAAATATACATCTATCGCGAAGAAGTCACTTCTTAGTCACTTCTGGAGGATAGAAATACGATAGAACACATTTTACAAAAACAAAAAGGGTCACGATCGTGGAGAAGTAACTTCTAAGACACTTCTAGGCGATAGAAATACGATAGAACACATTTTACAAAAACAAAAAGGGTCGCGATCGTGGCGAAGTAACTTCTAAGGCACTTCTGGACGATAGAAGGACGATAGAACACATTTGACTACCTAAAAAGGGTTGCGATCGTGAAGAAGTACAGTCCGCTCTTGGCTCTCTCTTTATACCTGAAAACTACCCTTTTTTCTCTTTGACCTACGCACTTTGTATTTCGAATTCAAGCGTCAGTTCGTTTCGAGATTTCTTTGTGATCAGTGCGTTTTATTCTGAATTTCTGTGTTTGTGATGAAATGCGGAGTGAACCTGCTATTTTTTAAATATTACATACCGCTTACGGTTGAAAATTAAAAACTTCAATACTTATTTACATCAAAAATAAAAGTGGTTAAAGAAAACGATGTTTAAAGGAAACTCTGGGCAACCCGAAAACTTAACTATACGCCACTTATTTGATTATATAAGGTAAGTACTTTCTCCGATTTTTATGACATAATATTTATTATTTTTTTGTTGTTTTAGAAATGTTCATAGACCACGGAACTGGAATTAAATTAAATAATAAAACACCATTTCCTACAAGCTTATGGACAGTATTCACATGCCGCAATGCTTTTCTAATTATATATTTCAACAAATGTGTTGAAAGAATAAAAATGAAAAATGAGTACAAAAAACATATTTTCCTTTTAACCATTTTGTAATTGGGAAAGGGTCTTCTAGGTATCTTCTACAAGTGTCTTCTGAGTAACTTCCAGAAGTGACTTCCGCGATATCGCATTCGGATCGCCGAAGTTACCCCCTTCGGGAAGAAATGTTCCACTACGGCGGCACTTCCAGAAGTCACTTCTGAGTGACTTCCAGAAGTGTCGCCGAAGTCACTTCCAGAAGTGACTTCCGCGATATCGCATTCGGATCGCCGAAGTCACCCCCGTCGGGAAGAAATGTTCCACTACGGCGGCACTTCTAGAAGCGTCGCCGAAGTCACTTCTAGAAGTGTCGCCGAAGTCACTTCTAGAAGTGACTTCCGCGACACTTCTGGAAGTCACTCAGAAGTGACTTCTGGAAGTGTCGCCGTAGTGGAACACTTCTTCCCGACGGGGGTGACTTCGGCGATCCGAATGCGATATCGCGGACGATCGTTTTCATCTTCCAGACGTCACTAAATAGTGACTTCCGCGATAGGAAATGCTTGCAGGGGTTGCCGCCAAAGAAGCAGTGTTGTTATTTCAAAATGTGCCTAACATCTGTTCCCAGTACAGTAACACCAGGCGAAATAATATGTTCCCAGCTCATTAATAGTTTATTGCTTTTGCGGGCTCAAAGATGGTTTTCATTTAACGTAGCCAACGCATTTTCATTTGTCCTAGTCCCATTCCAAATTCGTCTGGATAGAATACTCATATTGCGCCTGCGCGCGTTTGTTTTTTTTATTTTGCTGCGAGTACAGTGTGCCTTCATTAAGGGTGATTTGAAGCAGCAAAAAAATATAGTACCAACAAAAATTTCTACCACCTTTTTTAAAAAGTATCCAATTTAATAAACAAAAATACCCGATACACAAAAATGTTTTGTTTAATCGTAACTTTTAATTTTTAAACAATTAAAAACAATTTTTTTTAAAATTAATATATATTGTCAATAAATTAAAGTTTTATACTTCAACATTCCTCCCAAAAAGTAAGCAATAATGTTTCTTAACTGTAGTTTTTTGTTAGTCGGTCTTGGACAGCAAACGAAGTGATTAATAGCGCCTAAGGTTGTAGCTATGAATAGTTCCCCGTACAGTCGCTTCAGCAAACTAACAAACATTTTTGTTGTACCTTCCCAAGATCCAGCTAAAGCACAGCGGCAGTACCATCATGGAGAACGGAAGCAAGGGCGGCGCCATGTCCATCGAACAGATGTACCAGAAGAAGTCGCAGCTGGAGCACATCCTGCTGCGCCCGGACTCGTACATCGGGTCTGTGGAGTTCACCAAGGAGCTGATGTGGGTGTACGACAGCTCGCAAAGTCGGATGGTGCAGAGGGAGATCGCTTTTGTGCCCGGCCTGTACAAGATCTTCGACGAGATCCTCGTGAACGCGGCGGACAACAAGCAGCGCGACAAGAGCATGAACACCATCAAGATCGACATCGATCCGGAGCGGAATGTGGTGTCCGTGTGGAACAACGGCCAGGGTATTCCGGTGACCATGCACAAGGAGCAGAAGATGTACGTGCCCACGATGATCTTCGGTCACCTGCTGACCTCCTCGAACTACAACGATGACGAGAAGAAGGTCACCGGCGGCAGGAACGGATACGGAGCGAAACTCTGCAACATATTCTCCACCAGCTTCACCGTGGAGACCGCCACGAAGGAGTACAGGAAGAGCTTTAAGCAGACCTGGGGCAACAACATGGGCAAGGCCTCTGATGTGACGGTAACTGTTAACTACAATTTTTAATTTGAGAACACCATCTAATTTTTGATAAACCCACAGATCAAGGACTTTAGTGGCACCGATTACACTCGCATCACATTCAGTCCGGATCTGGCCAAGTTCAAGATGGAAACTCTCGATGAAGATATTGTGGCTCTGATGTCCCGACGTGCATACGATGTGGCCGCCTCATCCAAGGGCGTTTCCGTCTTCCTTAACGGGAACAAGCTGGCGGTGAGGAACTTCAAGGACTACATCGATCTGCACATCAAGAGCACGGACGAAGACTCCGGTCCGCCCATTAAGATCGTTCACGAGGTGGCCAACGAGCGTTGGGAGGTAGCCTGCTGTCCGTCGGACCGCGGCTTCCAGCAGGTCTCGTTTGTCAACTCAATAGCCACCTACAAGGGTGGTCGGCATGTGGACCATGTGGTGGACAATCTCATCAAGCAGCTCCTCGAGGTGCTGAAGAAAAAGAACAAAGGCGGCATTAACATCAAGCCCTTCCAGGTGCGGAATCATCTGTGGGTTTTCGTCAATTGTCTGATAGAGAACCCCACATTCGACTCGCAAACTAAGGAAAACATGACGCTGCAACAAAAGGGCTTCGGCTCCAAGTGCACCCTCTCGGAGAAGTTCATCAACAACATGTCCAAGTCGGGCATAGTGGAATCCGTGCTGGCGTGGGCCAAGTTCAAGGCCCAAAACGACATTGCCAAGACGGGCGGTCGGAAGTCGAGCAAAATAAAGGGCATTCCGAAGCTGGAGGATGCTAACGAGGCCGGTGGAAAGAATTCCATCAACTGCACCCTTATCCTCACAGAGGGAGACTCAGCCAAGTCTTTGGCTGTTTCCGGTCTGGGCGTTATTGGCCGAAATTACTACGGAGTCTTCCCGCTTAGGGGAAAACTTCTCAATGTGCGAGAGGCTAATTTCAAGCAGCTGTCGGAGAATGCCGAGATCAACAACTTGTGCAAGATCATCGGGCTGCAGTACAAAAAGAAGTACCTCACCGAAGATGATCTGAAGACGTTGCGCTACGGGAAAGTGATGATCATGACAGATCAGGATCAAGACGGCTCCCACATCAAGGGTCTGCTGATCAACTTCATCCACACCAATTGGCCAGAGCTACTGCGTCTGCCCTTCCTTGAGGAGTTCATTACGCCGATTGTGAAAGCAACCAAGAAGAACGAGGAACTCTCGTTCTACTCACTGCCCGAGTTTGAGGAGTGGAAGAACGATACGGCCAACCACCACACGTACAATATCAAGTACTATAAGGGTTTGGGTACTTCGACCTCCAAGGAGGCGAAGGAGTACTTCCAGGATATGGAGCGTCACCGCATCCTGTTCAAGTACGACGGCTCGGTGGATGATGAGAGCATTGTTATGGCGTTCTCCAAGAAGCACATTGAGTCGCGGAAGGTGTGGCTCACCAACCACATGGACGAGGTGAAGCGGCGCAAGGAGCTGGGACTGCCAGAGCGCTATCTCTACGCCAAGGGCACCAAGTACGTCTCCTATGCGGACTTTATCAACCTGGAGTTGGTACTGTTCTCCAATGCGGACAACGAGCGCTCCATCCCCAGTCTGGTGGATGGATTGAAGCCAGGTCAGCGCAAGGTGATGTTCACCTGCTTCAAGAGGAACGACAAGCGTGAGGTGAAGGTGGCGCAGCTGTCTGGTTCGGTGGCAGAGATGTCGGCTTACCATCACGGTGAGGTGTCGCTGCAGATGACCATCGTCAATCTGGCCCAGAACTTTGTGGGCGCAAACAATATTAACCTGCTAGAGCCACGCGGTCAGTTCGGTACTCGATTGACAGGCGGCAAAGATTGCGCCAGCGCTCGTTACATTTTCACCTTAATGTCTCCACTGACCAGACTCATCTTTCATCCCTTGGACGATCCGCTGCTGGACTACCAGGTGGATGATGGCCAGAAGATCGAGCCTCTGTGGTACCTGCCCATCATACCGATGGTGCTGATAAACGGAGCTGAGGGCATCGGAACTGGTTGGTCCACGAAGATAGCGAATCACAATCCCCGCGAGATAATGCGTAATCTGAAAAAGATGATCAACGGAGAAGAGCCAACAGCGATGCATCCGTGGTACAAGAACTTTAACGGACGCATGGAGTACGTGTCGGATGGCCGGTATGTGCAGACAGGAAACATCCAAATACTGCCCACCAACAAGGTAGAAATTACCGAACTTCCTGTGGGCGTTTGGACGCAGAACTACAAGGAGAACGTCCTGGAGCCGCTGGCGAGTGGCACCGAAAAGGTCAAGGCCATTGTATCCGATTACAGGGAGTACCATACGGACACCACCGTTCGCTTCGTAATTACCTTCGCGCCCGGTGAATTTGAACGAATTCAAGCCGAGGAGGGTGGTTTCTATCGAGTGTTTAAACTTACAACGACGCTCTCCACCAACCAAATGCACGCTTTCGATCAGAACAACTGCCTGCGTCGGTTCCCCACATCGATCGATATCCTCAAAGAGTTTTTCACGCTGCGCCGTGAATACTACGCCCGCCGCAAGGACTTCTTGGTGGGCCAGCTGACGGCGCAGGCTGATCGGCTCAGTGACCAGGCGCGCTTCATTCTCGAGAAGTGCGAGAAGAAGCTGGTGGTGGAGAACAAGCAGCGGAAGGCCATGTGCGATGAGCTGGTGAAGCGTGGCTACCGTCCCGATCCCGTCAAGGAATGGCAGCGCCGCATCAAGATGGAAGATGCTGAGCCAGCTAACGAGGAGGACGACGAGGAGGAGGAGGCAGCTCCCAGCAGTAGCTCGAAGGTCAAAAAGGAGAAGGAAGTCGATCCGGAAAAGGCCTTCAAGAAGCTCACAGATGTCAAAAAGTTCGACTACCTCCTGGGCATGTCAATGTGGATGTTGACGGAGGAGAAGAAGAACGAGCTGCTCAAACAGCGCGACGCCAAGCTGGCCGAACTCGAGAATCTGCGCAAGAAGACGCCGGAGCTGCTCTGGCTGGATGACTTGGATGCTCTTGAAGCGAAGCTAAATGAAGTGGAAGAGAAGGAGCGCCTCGAGGAGCAGGGCATCAATCTGAAGACTGCTAAGGCGATGAAGGGTCAGAAGGCTGCCGCAGGCAAGGGCAGAAAGGCTAAGGCAACGGGAAGCGCTTTGGGCACAGGCGACATTTATCCCGATCCCGAGGGAGAGCCTGTGGAATTCAAGGTAACCGACGAAATAGTCAAGAAAATGGCGCTGGCTGCCAAGGCAGCCCAGAAAGATCCAAAGAAACCGAAGGAACCCAAGGAACCCAAGGAGCCCAAGGTGAAGAAGGAGCCAAAGGGCAAGCAGGTTAAGGCCGATCCTGATGCCAGCGGTGACGAAGTGGACGAGTTTGATGCAATGGTCGAGGGCGGCCCGAAAGCCTCACCCAAGGCCAAAAAGGCGGCTGTCAAGAAGGAGCCGGCTGAGAAAAAGCCTCGTCAAAAGAAGGAGAACGGCGGTGGGCTCAAGCAGAGCAAAATAGACTTCAGCAAAGCCAAGGTAAGTTCCATATAGTAACTTATTCTACGATAACCACTAAAATCGATTTTTGTTTTTAGTCCAAAAAGAGCGACGACGATTCAGTGGAAGAGGTAACTCCTCGGGCGGATCGGCCGGGACGTCGGCAGGCCAGCAAGAAGATAGACTACAGCTCGCTGTTCTCCGATGAGGAGGAAGGCGGCGGCAACGTGGGATCTGATGATGATGCCAGTGCCAGTGATGGGGGTACGCCCAAGCGTCCAGTTAAGCGTAGTCGAGAGGAAGATAACAGCGGAGGAGCCAAGAAGAAAGCACCGCCGAAGAAACGGCGCGCCGTCATTGAAAGCGATGATGATGAAGTCGGTGATGATGATGGGGATGATTCTGATTTCCAGTGTTAGGCCTAAAAGATATTGGTAGCAGTATTTAGCAAGCAAATCGACGATTGCAATCAGAATTATCCGTATCGATAATCTCGAGGAGGCGTCTTCATATGCGGACTTGCTGGCTACGATTGTTTATAATTTCACAACTTCAATGTTCTCTCGAAGTTCACGTCAATGTTTTATTTTCCATGTTTCAATTTTACTTTAGCTAACAACTTCACTACATTCGTTTACTCTAGCTGATTCTGTGTTCCAGAACAGCAAGTTAGGCCACCAAGAGGAATTCACAAACATAATATCGATGTATTAACATGTTTCATAAACATAGTTTGTAGTCTCATACAAGTTTTCTTCATGTAAATAAATCAATTTTACCTAATGACTTTAACTTTGTTTTTATTGGTTCTACTTTAGGTTTACTCGTCCGCGTTGTATAAAAAACCCGCACGTGAATAATCAAATTTTATTCACCAAAGTTGCAATGAAATGGAACGTAGAAAATATAAATAAGATCTTAAGCTTCTACAAGGTCTACACATCGACACTCTCTAGGAAGGTCTTAAAGGAATTCTTGATGTTGTCGTTGGCGAACTTCGGTTGCTTCAGGGCCTCGCGAAGAGCGAAGCGACATCCCTTGACATCGTAGTCCGATTGGAATGGCTCCTCGCAGCGAAGCAGACGCAGCTGCATCAGCACATAGTTGACCACACGGGTCTCCTGCTTCGTCTCAATGGCGTAGTCAAAAACGGCCTGGTACAGGGAGACGGCCAGATCCAACGCAGCCTTCGACGATTGCGACAGATGTGCACACTTCAAAGTGGTAAAGATAAGCAGCAGCAAATGATTGTCGCCGGTGAATTGCTATTTAAAGAAAAAAAATGGTTTAATTAATTTCAAATATGATTTTCAACCTGAATAACTTACATTGACAATGGACTGCAGGGCCTCGAACTTGTTATCCTGATCCAGGGAGTCGAACTGTTGCTGCGAGCAGGGCGTCTGGCTCAAGCAGAACTCCTCGGGCGTGCATTTCTGGCTGATCGTCTTGTTGGCGACCGCAAAGGTATCGCTGGAGTTTGCGTTCGTTGTGTCGTTAAAAAGCTTCAAAATATTTAAAGGAATCGATTTGGTTTAGGAATTTTTTACATTTAGTAGGGTAACTTACCTTGGTCGTATAGGCATTGGTAGTGACATAGGCAGTCTCCTCAGCCAGGGCGTTATACTCCTCGTCGTCCTCGTCGGCCTCCTCGGTGGTATCATTGGCATGCTCGTGCTCATCGTAGTCCTCATCCTCGTCATAGTCGGCCTCCTCCTCCCCCTCCTCGTCACCCGACTCGTCGTCTTCGGAATTCATTTCCTCGAACGGTTGCAGGGCGGCAGCATTTGGCAACTTATTCATTTCGTTGATTACTTGCTCAGAGCCTTCTTGACCAAAGTTGTTGCCATCGAGGCCGAAGACGCGCAACTTGGGCTTGTTTTGCATGGCGGACACCAAGACCATCCCACCGTCGCTATTAATTTCATTGAAGCCCAATTCGACAACCTCCAGTTGGTCGTTGGAGTTCTCCAGCGCCTCGCCGAAGTGGTAGGCGCCATTTGTGCGGATCAGGCAGTCGCCGAAGTTCAGTTCCCGCAGCCTGCAAAGTAAAAAGCAATTAAAAGATGTACTCTTTACAATTTCTTAGCAACCGACTCACATTGGCAAGAAGGGCAGAATCTCTGCGATCTTCTCTGCTCCCGTGGGTCTTAGGATGTTGTCGTTCATGTTTAGCACCCGCAGATGTGTGTTCTCCTTAAAAGCTTCGGCCAGGGCCTCGACTCCCTCAAAGAAAATGGAGTTCTGCTGCAGAGTAATCTCCTCAAAGGTCTTGAGGGTCTTAAACGCGGCAGCCAGCGACTTGGCGCCCGCATTCTCGAGACGGTTACGTGAGCCCAGAAAGATACGTAGCTGGAGCGGGGATCCCGCCTTTTTGGCATTGGCATGCAGATCGATCAGGGCCTTGGACAGCATGCTGCCGCCCTCGGGACCCAGGCCACAATTGTAGAGGAGCAGCTCCTGCAGCGAGTAGCAGGCAGGTGATCGCAGGAACTCCTCCAGTCCCCGCATGCCATTCGGTCCCAAGGCATTGTCGCTGAGATCCAGGACCGTCAGCTTGGCACCGGCCACATTTAGAGCTGCTCCCAGATGCTTTAGCGCCTCCGGAATCTCCGATTTGAGGCGACGCGTGAATAGGTTCTTCCACAACGCCTTGCGAAACTCCGGGTGACGCTTCAGACCCTCGCCAATCGCCTTGGCCGCCTCCACGCCCAGGGTGTTCCCGTCCAGATTGAGGTAGTGCACCGTGGTCTGTTTGTTTAGGGCATCCACGACGTCTTGGACTGCAAAAGGTATTAAAATCACTATATTGTGCAGTTGAAGCGTCGTCCAAACTTACCATCGGCAGCTGTGTCCCAGGTGCACGCCTTGTCCTGGAAAGAAATGCCCTGCTCCTGGCCCAGTTGGGCTGCCATGCTGGCAAAGTTGAAGTTGGACATGGCCATAGTAAGTCTACTTTGTACTCTACTCGATTAAATAAATTAACAAATGGACACTGTACTTGGCAAACGCAGCCGGCTTGCGAAATTTCTTTTAACCTCGCAAAAAATGGGCGCTAGAATATTGGCATTGCTTGGTATTGTAAGCCGGCAGCAATGGTCACACTAATCAGAGGTGCTCAAAGCGCAACAGGGTGACGAGCTCTATGAATAATATCTAGCTATTATTGCCTAAAGAATTAGAAAACACCAAGATTTGTTTTTAGGGCGAAATTTGGTTGAAATATGATCCGGCTGAGACTTTGTTTGAGTTGCAAACTGCTCATCCCTGCTGCATTTGCACTTTATCTGTCATCTGGCATAATCTGTCTCTAGATTGGAGCACCTGTAAAGTTATTGCGAAATTTGGGACACGATTGCAGAAAAAGGTCTTCTTCTCTTGAAAATTGTAAGTCACTTGCTCTAGACTCTAGAGTCTAGAGTCTAACTCTAAAATATAGATTTAGCTCTGCCAGTAGCTTTATGATTGTCGCTCCTAAAGGATCTTCTAAAAATGTTGTTTACACAGAGGTTTTAAGGTAATCATATGAAAGAAAACACGCCAATTTCTCTGGAAATAAGAAAGTCTTGACAACTGTACTCCAAACTAATTTTAAGCGAACGAAGGCGCTCCGGGTATAGTTAGTTTAACCATTTAATAATATAATAACTATAAAACCCCATACTCCTAGAAATATAATTAGTTTATTTGTGAGTAATCATTTGTCTTGTAATCTTTCTTTTTGAATTCAATTCAACTTTTGCGCCAAAAAACTCGAACTAAACAGGCCAACAGGGTGATTCGTACACCCTCCCAATTTATGACTTATTTTTAACAGGTTGGCGACGTTTCTGCGCGAATGGTAATGGTTTCGTGTCAAACAGAAGAAGAAGAATATCGCTGCAGCAGAACAGAAAAAAACAACCAAAACGGCCTGAAATTATGCTGAAATAACTCCCCTGATATGAGCTGCCCTGCTGAACTCTAGGGCAAACCGATTAGAGGCATGTTTAGGAAGCTGCTCAAGATGTGGATTCTGCTGCGACCAACGCACTGGCTGATTCTGATAGCCCTGTGCGTGCTGACCTGTGCAGGTTACTGGTTGCTCTGGTCGGAGATTCGCCTGGAACATGGTAAGTAGAGTCCTGGAAATCAGTTGAGCGATATTGGTTGCTAACCACTTCCAATCCACAGCCTTCAAGCCGCTGTCCAAATTGGGGGAATCTCTGACCCCCGATCAGCATGCCTCATCGTCCACCGACGACTTCGACTTCGAGGAGCACCTGGTTGTGCTTTACAACCGCGTTCCAAAGACAGGGTCCACCAGTTTTGTCAACATCGCCTACGATCTCTGCAAGCTAAACAAATTCCACGTGCTGCACATCAATGTGACTGCCAACATGCACGTCCTTTCGCTCCCAAACCAAATCCAGTTCGTGCGAAACGTTTCCAGGTGGCACGAGATGAAGCCAGCACTTTATCATGGCCACATGGCCTTCCTAGACTTCTCCAAGTACGTACATCACACACGAAGGAAACCCTCTTAAACACCCTCACTTTGCAGATTCCAAATCGCCCACAAGCCCATCTATATAAATCTGGTACGCAAGCCTCTGGACAGACTTGTCTCCTACTATTATTTCCTACGCTTCGGCGACAACTATCGACCGAATTTAGTACGCAAGAAGGCGGGCAATAAAATTGTAAGTATATTGGTAAGGTTGCGATTGAATTTGACCATAATCCTATCCTTTTTGGCAGACCTTCGACGAGTGCGTGGTGCAGAAGCAACCCGACTGTGATCCCAAAAACATGTGGCTGCAAATACCTTTCTTTTGTGGTCACGCCGCCGAGTGCTGGGAACCCGGCAGCAGTTGGGCCTTGGATCAGGCCAAGCGCAATCTAGTCAACGAGTACTTCCTAGTCGGAGTCACCGAGCAGATGTACGAGTTTGTGGATCTGCTGGAGAGATCCCTGCCAAGGTGAGCATGGAAATCCACTAAGAAATCAAAGATGTAATTGCCTGGGTATTCCTCGCTAAGCACTAAGCACAACTGATTAATTCCCATTAATTTACCTCTGTTTCTTTCATAGAATTTTTCACGGCTTTCGTGAGCACTATCACAACTCAAACAAATCTCATCTGCGAGTGACATCTTCCAAGCTGCCGCCGAGCGAGTCGACAATTAAGGCCATTCAAAAGACCAAAATCTGGCAAATGGAAAACGATCTGTACGAGTTCGCGCTGGCCCAATTTGAGTTCAACAAGAAGAAACTCATGCAGCCGGATAACAAGCACGTGCAAAAGTTCATGTACGAGAAGATTCGGCCCAAATGATTGCAGAGAAGGCGACGGAGTCGCAGAGCAAGAATTCGGCCGGCTTAAGTGTTCCAATGTCTGCCAGGAGTCTCCGATTTTTGTATTGTAAATACACAATTCTCCCACTTAGATTTGATCTGTACTTAAGAGTAACTAATCCGTACACCTAAGCGCTACTAAAGACTTCAGCAGTGAATATCGTTGACATATTAATAATCCAACATTTTGTATGTAGTCTAAGCTTTAATCTTGTAAAACATCGGAGAACGCTTTTGTAGTTCATCGTAAGCAATATCTAGAAACAATTGTATGCACAATATCTCTTCGTTTAGTCAAATGTACGTTTTATACTCGACAATACAATGGAATGAATGGATGAATCTAGATTCTAGACCATAGATCGGGTTTTGTAGAACCTATAAGTGTATATTCATATGTAAACGACTCTCATTAATTGTAACTCATAGGCTAAGCTCTAAATCTGAATTTGACATTCAAATTAAATGCATGTAAATAGTTGATAATTGATTGTCCAAACGAAGCGTTGTGCGTATCAACAGCTGTCGCGGGATTGCGTGTTCGTAAATTGATTAATGCCATCAGTGGGTTACTTTTAACTTTCAGCGCTCTGTACTTTGACTAAGCTAATTGCAATTGACTGCTCAACGAAAATCCGGCGGACTTTAAAGGCTGACGTAGCTCCATGGGCGAAGGTGACTGACTGGCGGTCTGATCGACTGGACGGAACGACGATCCGACACGCAGAATGGGCTCAAGCAAGTGCAAGAAAATGAAATTGAAATACATTTGGCAACGGCAAGCGGTGAAATACTTAATTAATTGCTCGCGCTTGAAACTAAAAGCAAATGAGTTCGCATTACCCACAGCCCCCGTCAGTTGATCGCTTGATCGCGAAACGCGGACACGCAAGTCGAAAGTAGCTACTGCCTGCCAGAAAATCATTGTTGTTTAAAGAGTGATAACCAAAGTATTAAGTACCCGTATAGCTGGCAACATTACCGACCCGCAAAAGGGATTTAAAACAAGTTTTTTACTCAGTCACAGTGGCGATTAGTCTTTAAACTAGTTGAGAACGGAGCGTTCAAAAGTTCAAGTCTAATTACTGCCAAGTCGCGTAACCATCTGAAGATTAACCGCGATACACTGTGCGAAAATGTAAGAACATTCTACTTCTCTATCCCCCGATAAATCCAAGTCGAAAGCGTTGTGAAACGTGGTAAATTACAATCGAAAACTGTTTACGCTATGGGATTTTACCACAAAAATACTTATTGCTTTCTCGAAAACTATAAAAATGTTCCTCGGTTCACATTCTAAATTAAATATAGGATGTGCACTTTTCGCCAGTGCTTAGATGAGTTTTTCTTCGAAAAGCAATTATAAATATCCTGTGAAAATGCAGATCAAAAAATGTGGAATATACCTAAATGTATTGCAGTATGTTTTGTTGAATTCCAAATGTCCAATGGATTTTGAATAGTGCACATGAAGTGGAAAGTTCAAGAACATTAGAAGGATAAATGGATTTTCAGTGCATTCCCTTAAACATTATATTTAATAATGTTAATTGCTGTAGAAAATCGATTAAGTGCACTATACTGAGTACACTGTGAGAAATTAACTAACTAAATGAATTTTTTAAAAGTGCCCAATATAATGGGAAGAACATAAAATTTATGCTGAGTTCACACAACTATTTTAAACTTGACTTATGCAAATAAACCCAAAAAAAGCAAAGATCTCAATAGGCGATTCGCAACGTGATCTTTAACGCTCTTTGACTCGACTCTAGTTGTTTATAATGACCTATTAAATCGCGTTGGCCTTTTTTAAATGCCCGACTATTCCGGCCGACATATGTATATGTCTTGATAACTTTGCTATGTGTGTAATGGACGCAGTATATAGAAGGGGCGGCTATAAAACGATTTGACAAGCAGCTTTATATTTTCAGTCTGTAAGCACGAACCAAGCTCACTGTAACACTGTCAAAAGGGAGCCCAAATAGGATTTAAGCGCTAGCAACACATACTTTTGGATTAGCAGATTTCAACTAAGGTGAGTAAATGGAAATTTGAACGTTTCAGTCTATAAGAGTGTATTTTTGAGTGACTCCACAAGTTGAGACTTATTGATTTTTGAAACAATGTGAGCTGAAGGTACTGTTTTTTAGAACTTTTACAATCAACGCATAAATTAAGAATACTTTTCAATGCTTTATAAAAGGGGTAAGAAAATTCCAAATTCAGATATTTAGCTTAGTAGGTTAAATAAAAATGGTGATGTGATCTAGTAATATTGAAAAAATCCCTCGTCACTATCTTCTTTGTAGATATAATTAGTAGTACTATTTACAGTAGTGCGACTGTGTAACAGTGGTCATCACTGTCTGTATTTTTCGCATTGCCTTTTCCTCATTATTTTTTCAAGCATTCCTTTTATGCATTCGGCGGTCGAGAATTTCAAGTATAGTTCAGTAACTCGCCGACATTGACCCATTTACCGAGCGTCCTATCCGATGCTCCCGGCTCGAACAGTTCAAAAATATATTAATTTATTTGCATGAGCAAAACTCATTGTGTTTAGCTGTTTTTTGTGTGCTTGTTTCGTGTTTTCAATTTGCATTGTCATGACAATGCTGACCACTGCATCTGCGATAAGGTGCCTGCCCTCTGAGGCAGCCCCCTCTTTTCCAGCAAAACCCGCTCGATTTGGTGAGGAACAGTGAAAACTCGCTGAAGCAGCTAGTAATACATATGTACTATATATTATAGACGATAATTTATATATTTCCCTAGATTTATCAGCACTGCAGTAGTCACAAAGCAAAGCGTGGGCGTAGATAATACGCATGCCTACAGTTATATATGTTCAAAATAATGTCACTATAATTCAAAATTCCCTGTGAAAATCATTGTCCTAAATCATCCTGACAAGTTTCTTTGTATTTTTGACATTTCTAATTTTAATATTCGTAATTCAATCAAGGGACAAAAGGAGTTACATAAAAAGGTTATCCATTATAATTTTAAAATCAATTTTTTAAACAAACTTGATTGTTTAAAGTTTCAAGTGTGTAACTTTTCTTTCTGTATGATTTCAGTAATGGTTTACTTGTACTTTTTATTAGCTTTAGTGTAAGGTCAAAGCACTTTATACATTGGGCTTGCCTTGCCATTGTCAGGTTTTTCAAAATCAAGTTTCTCATGTAGGGTTTTTTGTTCATTTTTTTTGCAAGAAACCGAAGGGCGAAGGTTGACATTGCAACGGGTCTTAACCCCAGAATTACTCATACTGGCATGATGATATACGTAGTTTTTGTTTTTTACCAGCTCTATAGCACTCAGTTTTCGTCAGCATCCGCTTCAAGAGCGTAAATAGACCAATAGTCCAAAACAGTCCGAAACGAAATCGAGAGTATAACGAAGCGTAAACCGTGAAACCATGAATGGCCGAAGTCTTCACACGTGCGATTTGTCCAAAACCGGGCGGGTTTTCTGTCCACAACGCACAGGTTGCTGAGCTTTGGGACGTGTTAATTATACCAAATTATGTCTGCTATACACAAAGGGCTACGAAAATAGCATATCTATCTAATTTCTAGTCTATCTGGCTTTTAAGTTTCTATCGGTGCCTTGTTTTCATACCTGAAAACTCCATAATTAATCCCAATTAAAAATAAGAACTTTGAAGGATTTCCAAATATATAAGAAGGATATTTACTTGTGTGGTTAATTTTAAGATGCTTAAAGAAATATTGAACGATCTTCTGACTCCCTATTTATATATGTATTACTGAAATGTATTAAGCGAAGCGTCAAACTGGTTTCAGGTATTTTATTTTTTATAAGCTAATGGAGATATTTCTGAATATTAAGTGACTGCAATCCACTCCGTGGGGCAGGCCCATCGACTTGATTGACAGTGCTATTGACTTGACCCCAAGTGTACGTTTGCCGAACAGGTGTAAGCACTAATTGGCGTAGAGCGGGGCAGCATTGAAACCGGATAGCACAGAGCCCGGAGTTTCAGGGTCGCCGTAGGAAATGCCTATGCCAAGGGATTTTCGACCGCCCTGTACACTGGGGCAATTACACTCGAAGAAAACCCGAATTAATTAGGCAAAGCAGCTCAGAAAGCGTTGAAGTTGAAAGCGAAACTGAAACCGGCTTGAGGTGGCATCATTTCCCAATGACGATGCACCGAGATCAAGCTCTCTCTCTGGGTAAACTCAACTATCTCACACCTCGCCTCTCTGGTCGACACACGTGAATGTCACGCTCAAGTTCAGATTTAGATAGTGCTGTTCAGTTTTGATGTAAAAAGTATTTTGTAATAAAAAAATTTTTTTTTTTAACTTTTGAAATACTTTTTTTTACAACTGTCTTAGTTCAGTTGTGGGAAAAAATTAATGCTTCCAGGAAATTAGGTCTGATTATAAATGTCGGTACCGGAATGGATCCATTATACATTTATTATTTAAAAATTCAAATATATATTTTTAGAAAATGGTCCCATAACTCGTAAAAACTTGCATTTATGCCTGAAAATAGGCTGTTTTGGCCACTCTGGCCCCAAAGCGCATCGCTCGCCAACACCCACTCTCAAGAGAGCCCCACTCTCTTCAGAAATCCAGTTTCGATTCTTGGCCTGGCATAAAATCTCCGCCTCGCGCTTTTGGCCGCAACAGTTTCATCTGGGCTTTCGGCTCCGTTGCACGCGTAACTCTCAGCTGGTTTTGGAGACCCTCTTCGCGGATTACTGTTAGCCATTAACATTTAGCCAAACAAGTTTCGGTTTGTGTTGTGATCCGCGTGTACTATTGAAGATCTCGTAGTTTCCCAGACACAGCATTAATAATTCAAAAATGTTCAGTGTGTCATTTATGAATGCGAAAATAGACGAGATCTTTAGCATATCACCTGGCCCATCTAATCCAAATTGGTAGAAAATTTCAATGTCACCTCTTCGGATGCTAATTTCCGAGTCTTTTGTTTTCGAACCATTCAAAGCTGCGCAACCAGATGGAAAATTTATGGCGCTAATTTCTAATTCGATTTCATTAGGCTGCAAGATGGGAAAACTGAGGCGTTAATTTCAAACATATGTATACCCAGAGACCCTGGGTACTAGTTTTG
This sequence comes from Drosophila prostipennis, assembly GCA_037075205.1. Taxonomy (NCBI): domain Eukaryota; kingdom Metazoa; phylum Arthropoda; class Insecta; order Diptera; family Drosophilidae; genus Drosophila; species Drosophila prostipennis. Next base: position 1,375,021 of record JBAMCJ010004477.1, read on the forward strand.
TAGTTTAAAACTTGCCTAACTAGAATTTCGTTCAAGTAGAACGTGTCAAGAGTCTCGAGAATTCAGTTCAAGGTTTTCGAAAATGTTTTTCTGACAAAGATGCTATAGTATCTGTGCAAAAAATGCATTTGCCATGATCGCTATCTTCGAGGGCCAGCGATTTGCGAATTTCTCGCTTCGTCTTCCGTTATAAGTTGCGAATGTCAAGGTGAAGGTTGGCCAGGTGATCAATAAACTAAAGCTTGCCGATCGGCGGGGAAGTCTAGAAATTTAATGCAGTTTCTCCCTTGAGCCGGTTCGGAGCAACTTGTGTCTCATTAATACATTTAAATATCTACCCTCCTTCCTATAAATAGAGTGCACAATTTGTCATTAGGCAAACTGAAAGCTGAGATCGCACATCTCAAACGCGAACCGCTTAGAAAATAAAACTGAGAATTATCGCAGATTAATTTCAGTTGAGCAGAGCAGCAACAATTGCAAAATGAGTAAGTAATTGTGAAGTACTGCCGTCATTATATGGCCAACTAATTGGCAATTGTTGTCAGTTGGCTTAAGTTATTTAGTTGGCCGAAGTTCCAAGTGCGCTTAGTGAAAAAAAAGCATGTGCCTCGAGCTCAAAGTACAGAAGCTATTGCTAATTAAATCCAAATCGCTTCCCTTTCAGGAGTCCCCACAATGCTGTCGGATATAGACCAACTGCCCACGCTGCAGGTGGGCGATTATTTGCTCCAATTCGAGCTGGGCGAACCCACAGCCCAGGGAAAGGAGGTGGCCATCAAGGAACTCCGGGAAACGCCCGAGCGCCAGAAGGAGGCCGCCAAGGAACTGGCACGTCTCCTGGAGGGTAAGAAACGATCGGGATTTGCTTGAGAAGTATAAACTTCTAAAGGCCTCATATATCATTTGCTTACATATTATTTTCGTGATTAAAGTTCAGGGATCTCCGCTGTGTCAGCAATTTAATTTTGCATATATTAAAAACCGATAATTCCCACTTGTTACCTTTCAAGAATTAACAATGATCGTTGAATAATTTGATCAAGTACAGTTGTTTATTACATTTTTATTATTGCCTTATAAATATTTAAAGTGTTTTGCTTTTCTAGGTGAGCCCAAGAAATTGTATACACCACTTAAAACTGCCTGCAATAATTTAACCGCTCGTTAAACATTTAAAAATCAATTCCACACAATATCCAAACTAACAGTTCTGTATTATTAGTTTGCAATTTCGTGTCACTAATAACAGACTAAAGTCGAGAGGATTATATTGCATAACTCAATCATACGCTATTGCGAAATGACATTTGCTTCTTAATTGCAACTTTATACCTTCAACCTAATGTCAGTGGATGTATGACTTTTAAGTTTTAAGTCTATTGGAGGTGTGGCCGATTAATTTATTAATATTATTTCAGCGGAAACGGATTTGCTCTATCCCAAGGGAAACGAGGAGTGGCTGATCAGATATCTGCGGCCCTGCAAGTATTATCCGGAGAGTGCTCGCGATCTGGTAAGGTTTGGATTAATATAAAATTAAATTTTAATATTAATACCATATGCCCCGTTAAAACAGATTAAGCGCTACTACTCCTTCAAGGTGAAGCACTCTGATGTGTACAATAACCTGAAGCCGTCGAACGAGGCCAACATTTTTAAGCACAATATACTCACCGTCTTTCCCAATCGAGATCAATGTGGGCGACGTATTTTGGTTCTGGAACTGGGCAGTAAGTACACAAAAAACCAGATTATTAAAGCTGCGTTTAATGAGAGGAATATTTCGGGGATGTCCCCCTTTAAAGTAGAGTTTAAAGTAAAGTTTAAGGTCTAAACCGATTTACAGATTCATTTGTTGGCATTTTAATTTAAACGTTTTTATACATCATTCACGTTTTATTATCTCTCATTATAGAACGCTGGAAGCACAAGCAGGTCACCCTGGACGAGGTCTTCAAGGGCGCCGTGCTCTTCCTGGAGGCGGCCATGCTGGAGCCGGAGACGCAGATCTGCGGTGCGGTGGTGATCTTCGACATGGATGGCCTCAGCCTCCAGCAGACCTGGCAATTCACTCCGCCCTTCGCCAAGCGGATTGTGGACTGGCTGCAGGACTCGGTGCCGCTGAGGATCAAGGCCATTCACATTGTGAACCAGCCGAAGATCTTCCAGGTGGTCTTCGCCCTGTTCAAGCCCTTCCTCAAGGAGAAGCTGCGCAGCAGGATTATATTCCACGGCACCGATCGCGAGTCCCTGCACAAGTACATGTCGCCCAAGTGCCTGCCGGCGGCCTACGGGGGCTTCCGGGAGGCCAGCCGGATCGACAGTGACCAGTGGTACGAGTTGCTGCTCAAGTGCGACGGCGAGTTCGACACCATCAACTCGTATGGCTACAAGAAGAAGTGATCTGTGGCCAGCGGCCGCAAGTGATAGCAAACTTCCCCAAGTTTCAATTTTAAGCATAGTTGTGCTCAACTCACGCACACGTTATAGTTAAGCACTCGATCTGTCATACGCTTGTCCTGCTAGTGAATAACGCCTAGAGTTTGCCTTAGTCTTAATCGGGATGCGCGCGTCCTTGATCGCATCCAGAAAAAGTGTTATACCTACATATTGTAATTAATCCGGGGTAATCGTATTTATATCATTTTACTATTGTACATTCTTAAACCAATTGTTGAAATATAAACACACATTCGTAAAGACGTGCGGTATTGTATTTATTATCTTGCAGTGTAGCTATAATTTTAGACAAATTATTTTAAAGCACACTTACATTTTGCAATATTTTATATATTTATTGTAAATATTTTCGTAATTTAGCTAAAGCAAAACTGGCAAAACTTTGTGTGCCTCAAAAATTGTATAAAGTTGTTATATTTTTAAACTATTTAAGACACTAGAAGCTGTTTTTCCTAAGACACTGGTTTTCACTGTTATACAGTTAAAAACTATGAAATCAGTTAGATGATTTATACTGTATAACAGTTACATTGTTCGAATTGGCCGAAAAATAGTTTTCATAATTTAACAATAATCTTTGAAGAAAGTATTCGTTGGTATAATATAACCTAGTTTCGTCTTAAGTAGTTCGCTTAAAAAACAAAGTTCCTTTAGAATATCATCAACTTCAGGGTAATCGCTTTGGATGCCAACAGCATCGCTGGATTACTTTTTGGTCTGAGGCACTTTCCCCCCGCGGAAAATAACGGAATGCATTGGAATCGAAGGTCAACCCGGTTAAATTAAGCGTAAGTTCCCTGACAGCTCCAGTCTGTCTGCTCATAGCCTGTAATTGGTGGCTGGCGCCTTGCCGGCGTTGCGCTTTGGTCCGAACAGTTTCTTTCCCGGACTTTGCATGGCGGCATCGTTCGTGTCCTGCCCCTCGCCTCCGCCCCCTCCGCCGCCCGTGCAACAGATGCGACGCTGCACGAGGCGAATGGGGCTGGTGAGGTCAATGGTGTCGCCCTGCTGGCGCAGCTCCGCCTCCGCCACGCACTCCATGTGCCGCCACTGACGGAGGCCAAGGACGAAGGCATCCGTCACATTGGTGGCCGCCTTGGAGGACGTCGTGATGTGGCAGGCGATCTTCTGGTCCGCGCACCACTGCTGCACTGCCTCGGAGCTCACCTGTCGCTTCTGCTCTGGAATGTCGTTCTGAAATGTGGAATCGAGTTTAATAATAGAATATTTTAATATTTATTTTCTGTTTTCTAATATTGAAATTTAAAGTTATAGGTAGAAATGTTAAACGTTCAATTAACAAGAAAGGAAGCTAGCTTCGGCCAGCCGAAGCTTATATACCCTTGCAGATAATTCCTATTAATGACTAATTTTCCGATCGTTCCTATGGCGAAATTCGAAAACATTTAAAAAGACTCATATCCCAGAGTAGAAGAGAATACAATAAAAGTCAACGAAGCAATAATTTATTTCCTATTATATTTCCATTAATTTTCCGATCGTTCCTATGGCAGCTATATGATATAGTCGTCCGATTTTGAAAAAAATTTATTCGAAATTCAGGATTAGATAAAAAATGGCATTTCCAAAAGTAGGAGGTTCTAGGTTCAAAAACACCCAAGATATAATTTTTTTTCATTTTTTTTCATTTTTTTTTCCGATTATTCCTATGGGAGCTATATGATATAGTTGTCCGATCCGGCTCGTTCCGACTTATATACTACCTGCAACAGAAAGAAGTCTTTTGGGAAAGTTTTAGCCCGATAGCTTTAAAACTGAGAGACTAGTTTGCGTAGAAACAGACAGACGGACGGACAGACGGACAGACGGACAGACGGACAGACGGACAGACGGACATGGCTAGATCGACTCGTCTAGTTATGCTGATCAAGAATATATATACTTTATGGGGTCGGAAACGTCTCCTTCACTGCGTTGCAAACTTCTGACTGAAATCATAATACCCTCTGCAAGGGTATAAAAATTAAATATTTTTCATAAGTTATTAAACGATCTATAATTGACACAAGAAAATAGTAAAATTGTGTTGAAAACTGCATTTTCAAACCGTCATTTACGGGGGTGTCACAGAAATCTCTTCCAACCAAGTTTCCCCCCAAAAGCAAATCTCGGTGTCACAGAATCCGTTTGAAAATCAAGTACACGGCTTTAAACCAACCGAATAGTAGGCATTGAAGCAAATGTTCCGAAAATCAGAGCAATTTTACTCCGAAACTCCTAGAAAACTCTACAGATACTGTGACACCTACGATTTTGATGGGTTGGTTTCCAAACCAACCGTACCCAAATCCGTCGCCGGTTTCTGTTACTAACTATGCTCATATTTTATATATTTGATTATTTATGTGATGTTAGTGATGCTTACAGTAAAGTACTAGCTACGAGAGCCAACCAGAATTCAAATCATTCACTAGATATTTATTTATTTTATAATGCTAACTACTAATTACAAACTACTTATTAAGAGTTGAGGATCTCTATTAGAATATGAAATAGCAGTTACAATCTGCTGAGATCCGCTTACCTTATTTCCCACCACGATGAAGGGAAACTTGTCCTGGTCCACGTCCACGTCTGCGTAGTTGAGGAACTCGTTGCGCCACAGTCCCAATCCCTTCAGGCTGTCCCGATCGTCGAGGGCGTAGCACAGCAGGCAGATGTCCGAGCCCCTGTAGAAAGGTGTGCGCAGCGCCCGGAATCGCTCCTGGCCAGCCGTATCCCATATCTAGTTCGGTGAATATAAAATTAAACACGAGCGGCAATTAACTTTAATTGAATCGGTGATTCAATTAGCGCTTTATTGAAATTTGCATTCGATTTGGCACTAAACTAGCTGAGAACCAGAGAGTTTCGCTGTCTGAAATCATGGTGTTTGTGTGCCTGACTCACTTGAGCACCTTTACTCGCTTTTTTGTGTGCTAAACAAATATTTAGCTTAAGAAGTAGCTGATAACAAAGTGGCAGTGATAAGCAAATGCCTTAAGTCATTGAATCTGAATATAGTAGTTACAGATAACAAATACCTTAACCATCTGTAACGTATTCTATTTTATTTTCTCTTTCGTGTTCCAGAACTTTTAAGTTAAGTACCTTAAAAATTAATGCTCATAAGTGTAAGATATTTTATCTAAAAACTTTTATCGACTTTTAAAAAAGTTAACACCCCCACGAGGGGTATACAAATGTTGGCCTTGAAAGTAAACTGACCTTTTTAACGTGTGAGTACTTCCCATGGTAACATGAATATAGAGACAATACAAAATTCACCCCAGTTATTTTCCTTTTTCTTGGGAAATCCCCTTTTTAGGAAGTTATTCTTCGACTCAGCGAACCGTTAACGAAAATAATTTTCTGGATTCTAGCATTTGAGGAAAATCTCGCTACAAGCCATATAAAATTCCTCTGGCATTAGTCATTCACAGATTTATTAATCCACATTCCTTCCCTTTCTATAGCCGGTAACATCGGCGGTTCAATTAGAATCATTATTCCGATTCGCGCCACCTTTGGTTCGATTTTGCTTACTCACTGAGACGCCCTTGCATATTCATAAGTTTTCCGAGCTTGGCGAACTGTGAACAACATTTTGTTTTGGCACCGATAATTTAGAAGACCAGGAGACAGAATAAATGAAAACCAATTACGAGGCAAATGAGACTGAGAACAGAAACTGTGGCGGCGGATGAAACAAAGTCTCTACCTTGTTTCGGATAGAGAAACTGTCATTACGGCTATTATTTCAGTTTTTTTGCAATGCCGAGCTCAACGTTAATTGAGTACAAATTTAATGCCTATATGTGTGTGGGGGCATCAGAGCAGATGGAAGAGATACAGCTATAGCAACATATAGCAACATGTATAGTATAGCAACAGGTACAGTGGTATTTCAGAAATTTAAAGAACCAAAAGAAATATTATTTAATCTAAAATCAAATTGTGGGTTGAAATCGTACCCCCATATCATTACTTTTCAAAATTTATTTTAACGACGTATTGGAAATAAGGAAAATGACTTAAAATAAAATGTTTTATGTTAAATTTCTGCATGACCACTACCACTGTACTACGAATGATATGGAGAGAAAACAAAGCTCAATCATTGTTCGGTTTTCAAGTGTTTACATCAACAAAATGCCGGTGGATCGGATAGTGTGTCCCAAGGTGGATGAGGGGGAGTATCAGAAGGGGGAGAGGCTTTTGCACGTAAAGGAAATACGCTTGGCTTGCCGTTATCTTGCCCAACTGTTGCATTCACAAACAAAATTGGAAAAGTTCTATGGCCCCAACAAAAAAGTTAGCGTTTAAATTTTCATTGATTTATGGTATTTACTATTGTAATAATTGCATTATGTAATAATGTGATATACCATTAAGTAGCGAACTTTACCTGCAATGTAAAGCGCTCCCCGTCGACGACTATATCCTTGTTCATGAACTCCACGCCGATGGTGTGGAAATTGTTTTCCTCGTACCGATTAGAAACGAAGCGGGTGAGCAGGGCGGATTTTCCGATTCCCGATTCGCCCAATATGACGACCTTCAGCAACTTGGATTTCTGCGGTGGCCGCATATTTGTCATTTTGGATGTGTTTGTTTATTCCTACAATTAAGCCCGTCACAGTGTGTAGATTTCTTCAGCTTTTTCCTACTGCGCAGCTGAAAATTACTCGCTGTTGTGGTAGTTTCACCCACGGTTCGATTAACTTTAACTTGCTTTAGAATTACAATCGGTGTGTAATTTACAATAAAAATTCAACTAATGTTTTTCCTTCAGCGAATTTAAACGCTCAACCGAAATCCGCGCCGTGAAGCAGGCCCAATTGGATCCAATTGGATGGGCTGTCAGCTGACAACTAACAGAACCGGTGCTTTTGCGGAACATTCGTGCCTGTTAACATACCGCTAACAGAGTCCCGATTTAGGGTGACCATAACGTATCTAACCACAAAATTAAAGTCAAATCAAATCCATAGCGCCAAATTTGAATTTGAATTTAGTTATCTATTTAGTTTTTTTGTTTTCTTAAATATTTTGAAGAATATGACTCAAACAAAATTTCCAATTTAAAGCGTTTATTCGTATTTTCCCACTCCTTTTTGGAACACCAACTAATCAAACAGGATACTTAAATGCATGCTTCGTTTATTTGAATGACGAAATGAATCTTAATCGAAGAAAATGCGCAAATCTTAAATGTATGGAAATACAAGTTTGAATGTTAAAACTTAAGGTAATCTCAATAACATGTAAAATACTTATGAATTAAATGGAAGAACTTATTTGATTGGCACTTGTGGGTATGTATTTGAAGCTACAACCTATCGATTGGCGTTTATTTGTAAGACGACAATAATAATACTACGTAAATCCAGGGCCAAATAGAGCACCTCAGTTTGCATGCGTTTCTAACAAAATATGTTTGTTCTTAGCTCTAACTCAAGTGGAATATTTACAGTCTATGATCAGTATGGATGGATGCTATCAGGCGAAACTCTCCCCAATGATTCAGATTTTCACACCATTGGCCTGGCCAGCCGGAATCGGAGGCAGGTTGCTTCCGGCAGCACCATCCGAAGCGATCAGCTCCATACACTGAAAGGGCACGTGGAAGCTCTGGCCCTTGTGCTCCACCAGGAGGTGACCCCGACCGGTGGAGGCCCCCATCACGGTCACCGCCTCGCCCTTCTTCAGCTGCTGCCCCTCCGACTGGCCCTCGGGAAAGTTCATCTTCATTACGCGATTCTGTGGGTAGCCCAGCTTCGAGTTTCCGGTGATCGTGTAGGCTCGAGATGGAGGAACGGGCGGCGGACGTTCCTGTTCAGTACCAATGATTGTGATATTAATACATATTACTAGTGTTTCACTTGACAAACACCTACCAAATCCAGTCCAAACAGGTTGCAGGTCTGCTGTATGATCTTCTGGTCGCACTTCTCCTGCGGATCCGGCGGAGGAGTCCCGGCGATGGGTTGTGGCCGGGGTCTGGCCACTGTGCCGGCGATGCCCAGGTTCGTTGACTTGGCCGAAAGGCGTGGCACTGTGTTTAAGAATTACAGGGTTAGATTGGAGATGGGACTCTCACCAAATAGAATTCTCACCCGTGCTGGGAGCAGCAGCTGCCACGGCGGCCAAGGCGGCCATTGTGGAGGAGGCGGCCTTGTTCTGCGCCGCGGAGTTCGGCGAGTTCTTGGCCACCGGCAGGGGAGCCACACCTGTGGCCCTCGATGAGAGCTTGGCTCCCCTACTGCCCACCTTCTTGCGCCACCACCAGCCGCGCCAGGTGGCCTGCATCAGGGTGGCGCTCTTGTGGCGAATCTCCGTCCGCAAGTGCTCCAGATGCTGGCGGATGCCCTCGCTGAGGAAGACGTGCCGCTTGCCGGGAGCCCAGGCCAGGGTGACGGAGCCATCCAGCACCGGCGGCTGCTCCATGGCGTACTGCAGGATCAGCTGGCAGTCCTCCAGAGCCTTGTCCTCGCTGCGTCGCAGGAGGCGAAAGGGGGCCAACATCCGGTAGCGGGCGTTGAACTGCTTGAAGCGCATGCGATGCGGAAAGCCGCTGGCCATCAGGTTGACCGTCTCCAGGACCTGCAGGGACCTGATCTGGCGCACCACCGTGGCCCGATCGAAGCTGCCGGCCGCCTCGCTTCCGTTGCTCCGGATGCAGCGCACGAAATGCGGCCTGGCATGCACCAGGGTGCGCAGCAGGTTGTCCAGCCGGGTGTGGAAGTCCTGGGTCAGCGTGGACACCGGCTCGTCGCCGTTCAGCAGATCCGAGTGCGAGGTGGGCGAGATCCGGAAGCTGAGGCCCCGCGGCGCCTGCTGCTGGGCGTACAGGGCCTTCAGCTCGGAGCCAAAGAGATGGGTGGCGAAGCCAAAGTTGCAGGTGTGCTTGTAGAAGACGGCCACCAGGTCGTCGGGCACCACATCCCGGTTGGTGTCCAGGAAGTCGGTGGTGTCGTACTCCACGCGTCCGGCAAAGTGACGGATGAGGAACATGCGCGGGTCGTGCGGCTCGGCGGTGGGCTTCGTCTCCAGGCGGGTGGAGCAGCGGTGCTGCACCTTCAGCTTGGCCACATAGCTCTCCGCCGTTCCGCGCACCGAGCACTCCGCGTCCAGCATGCTGAGCAGGCCCGTGCGCAGCGAGGATATCAGGTCGATGCAGGGCACATTGTCCACGTAGTCCACCTCGGTGTCGCACACGATGCCCTCGTCGCGACAGGACTCCACCGAGGACTTGAAGATGTGCGTGTTGTAGAAGTGCTGCATCGTCTCGGCGCACAGGTTGATGCACAGGTGCTCCAGGTGGGCGTGCGGCGAGGGCTCCTCGAAGCCGAACATGTCCAGGATGCCGATGAACCCGTCGGTGGCGTGTCGCACCGCATTGTTCAGTGCGGCCATCGACTTGGAGCCCGCATTGCCGCCGCCGATCGTGGAGGCGTGCTGGGAGGCGGCGTCCGCCTGGTTGTGCACCGATTCGTTGGAGTCCGAGCTGAGGGTTCCCAGCGTGGAGCCCAGCCGCTTCAGGCTGTTGGCCCGGCGCACAATGGTGGCCACTGTGCGGCAGTAGAGCGCCTTGGCCAGGCAGTCGCGCGTCATGTTGGCGTCGCCATCGCCGCACACCGACTTCACCAGCTGGCCACGGACGTTGTGCGTCCGGGTGGTCAGCCCGCGGAAGAGGGCCGCCGGCGGAACGCCCAGCAGGCTGGCCACCGAGTTCAGCTCCGTCTCCCCCTTCACGTCCACCTCCAGGCCCTGTGAAGTATTGTATATACAAGTCCTTAGTTGATGATCTCAGAATAGTGCCATGCGTAAAAATAACCCCACCAATGTGTCTAAAATAACTCCAAGATGTCAAGATAAAAGGGGGAGCTCTTCGATACTTAAATAATAATAGACAATGCCCTATTTCTTAGGAATCAAAAGGATTGGAATAATATTTGTTTCCAAATAAGAACCACACTCATAACAATTTCTTTCTAAATATTAGAAATGAGCAAAAAAAAATCTTGTTTTTAGCAAATTTGTCTTTAAAGTTTAAACCTAGAAACTTTCTGTTCATTTCCAAAGGCTGGCAATTTAAAAGCGAGATTTCTAAACTTTATAACGAAATTTTTATGATTGCAGTTGAAACAAAGTAATGTAATGAATATAAAAAAACATTTTTGAACTGAAAAAATAAATTAAAACAATATTTAAATAACATTGTATAGCTACATCCATACATTTGATACATAAAAGAGTATTTGAAATCGAAACAATCCTTCAAAATAGTTTTTATAATTTTATTCAAAATATTTCTCGCTCAGAATAAGTTGTCAAACATGTGTTTTTCAGTCGTAAATTACCTATTTACCATCAGCACGAGAAATTTGTGATGTTTTGATGAGATGAAGGCCTCAGCTGGATTCGAACCCGCGCGAACGGACTCGAGAGCCAACACTCTAACCAAAACACCAAAGTAGCATCGCCAAGCTGGGCGGCTAAAAATAAATGTAAACCGAGGCAAAACTCTCCGCTAGATGGCGGCAGAGAGTTGAAATGAAATATAGAGGGCTCTTTTAAATGATTCTTTCTATTTTCAAGACAAAAATAAATAGTTAAAATTAAATCCTAAGCTCCCTATTCTGTTTTAGTAAATGTAATCAAAAGATAAAAAATTAATTATTATAGATAGATTTAAATACATTATTGATCAAAGTACTTAAGAGCTATATACGAGTTTACCCATTATAGTTTACTATTTATTAATAAACAACCACCACTTACCCCACCATCAATGAACTGCACATTGCCCAGCAGCAAAACGGCGGCCAGGACACGGACGACGTCCAGAAAGGGGATGCCCAGGATGCCGAGGCAGGTCTTCCATGCCTGGAAGCGCACCGCATCCTCCTGCTCGTTCTGGCCGATGTCGCCCCGCAGGTAGCGCAGATTGGCCGGCGAGTAGCCGTCCAGGTGGAGCTTCTGGCGCTCCTCCCGGCTGAGCCCGGCCAGCAGCTGGTAGAAGATGTGGTAGTTCTTCTCCTTGGGCAGCGGACGGATGACGCGCGTCTGGTCCAGGAAGTAGCAGTGGATCTTGGTGCGGTAGAGGGCTCCGTCCGTGACCTGCACCTCGATGAACTGCCCGATGCGACTGGACTCCGAGTTGGTGGTGGTCTTGGCCGAGCCCAGGGACCGGAGGACGGTGAAGGCAGCCGCCAGGTGCTTGAAGGCATCCGTCTCGGGACCTCCGCCGGCGATGGCGAACAGCTGGCGCAGCATCAGCATGGCATTGGCCGTCTTCCCGGCTCCCGAGGTGCCCGACAGGATGATGGCCTGCGGATAGCCCGTCTCGCTCTGCTGACGCACCGCCTCCTGGACGATCTTCTGCAGCTGCGGGGCCAGCGGCAGGGCGCGGGTGGAGGTGAGGGTCAGCGGGTTGCCCACGTCCAGGTACGGATTGATGGACAGCAAGATGGGACCCACATTCGTCTGAAACGCGGCGCAAGATAAATGGCAGTAGATTAGTTAGCCAGATGAGTCAATGGATTCGAGGGAAAAATAAAATGAATAACTCTTTGTACAACGAGGCTATCAAACAAGTTAAAGGGGTAATTATTTTGAGAGTATTTAATTTGGAAATATGAAATGAATATAGGTTATAACATTTTAATAATACTTCTTTTGAATATCAGTTGTCAATAAACCCATATATTTTTTCTATTTGGTGGGTAAACAAACCCCGATCCAATCCCCAATGTATGCTCACACCTCATCCGCAGCTCCGTTTACCATAGCCATCACTATTACCATTCCCATTCTATCCCCCCCACTAGACCAGATCGACTTCCTCTTCCATTCCTCCAGGTAATTGTCGAAATTAGCAGTTAATCTGGGGCCGAGTGCAAACGGAGCTGGGTTTTAATGACAAACTATCACCATAATTGCCGGAGACCGGTTTCTGGTGGTTTCCGATCTTCGGTGCCTGCAGAAGTGATTCGAAGAGGCGGATCCCGCTAATACTCACAAAGTACCGCTGCTCGTTGAAGCGGGCCTGCAGCGTTCGCATTACGGCGTGTTCGGTGAGCGGTCCGGACAAGTGGATCAGGTCCTGCATGTCCTTGGGCAGGGATTTGGCCAGCTGCTGCTGATGGTGGTGGTGGTGCTGCTGCTGCAGCTTCTGCTGACCCCCGGCGAATCCGAAGCCAAAGGGAAGAGTCTTCACACTCTGGCAGGGATTCGCGTGCTTCGGCAGCGGGATGAATGGCAATTGTTGGCTGTGGGCGTGGCTGAGATGGTGCCCTACGCCGGCGCCTCCTGCTCCACCTCCTCCTCCTCCATTGGTGCCCAGGTGTCCCGAGTTGGAGGACCGCATGGGCAGCGTATTGGAGTTGGCGGTGGCCGTTGGTTGCGAGTGGGAGTGGGAACCATGCCCCAGGATGTTTCCCATGCTGCTCATGTGCGGCAGGGTCCCGGTGGACTGGCCATGACCGCTGCCACTCTGATGGTGCGACAGGCCCGTCTTCTCGCCCAGCTGGTGCGGAAGTGGGTGTGGTATCGAGGTGTTCCTCGCCGACACCACTGCTCCTCCTGCTGCTCCTCCTCCTCCTGCTCCTCCGCCTGCTCCTCCTCCTCCTCCTGAGCCCGAGTTTGCTGGCAGCGTCTGGCTGAAGTTGTGATTCTAATTGATGGGTATTCAGAAGTATTTATGATTTTGTTTACAGTAAATACTAATATTATTATATTACCATATCATAGTAACTCAGAACTCACCTTCGATGCTGTGTGGTGTCCATTGGTGTGCTGTTGCACGGCACTGGCGGAGAGACCTGCTCCGCTGGCACTCAGGTTGAGATTCGGACTGGAGGCATTCAGATCAAAGCTGGCCTTGGGAGCCGAGTTGGCCCCACCTGTGGAGCCATTGCCCTGGCTGGGATTCTGGCCCGGTCCTTGGCCCACATGGAGGCGATTTCGCAGGGTAACCAGCTCGGTGCTCAGGCTTTTGAGCCGCTGCTGCAGGTGAACAGCCTCATTGGATGAAGATGCATCTGAAGGAAAGACAATGTTGTAGAAAAATTAGTTAGTTATTAATAAATATATTTCGTAAAATGTAAAATTGATATTATTACAGAATAAACACATTAAATAGATTTAAACCAGTATATTATATAGTAGACAATAATTTAGTTCAATTTTGCGTTGGCAGAGGAGCTGAGATGCTTTTCGAATGCCATTGGGTCCACATTTCGATTGCCTTCGACTGAATGGAGCAAAGTCCTCGCAAAGGAGCTCAGCTCGCCTGCGAACGCATCGAAACCACGACTTCTAGCGAAGGAAGGATACTGATGAGGACTTGTCGTAGCGTCCACGGATCATGGGTGTAATCGGCATGCCCAGCCGCATGGCAGTGTCCCTCGAAAGAGGATAGACCAGTGGGCGCCGCTCCTCGACCCATTGGATCGGCTGCGTCAAGTGGTGGACACTGTGGTCCAGTTTGATGCCGCACTTTCCCTGGTGCTGGCGGAAGCGAGGCGGCTTGTGCAGCATGTTGTGCGGATCCCGATAATAGTCCCGGTACTTCTGGCTGTCCAGGTAAAAGTTGTCGATTCTGTCCAGATCGTCGTAGTCCACGATAACCAATCCAACCCTGGGTGCGAAGCCCAGGATGCCTTGCCGCTGAGCCTCCGCATTTTTGGCCACCGCCCTCATGTCCACCTCGGGAATGGGTTCGTTTCTCATTATCAACCCGGTGTAGTTTAAAATCAAGAGAAAACGAACTGAATGAGTAATTGTAAGGACAGAAAGCTAATAAAATATCTGTCAACAACGATTAAAAACTCTAGGAGCAGCATATGATAAACGTAGAATTCAAAGTAACACAAGTCTTTTTTCCTTTAATGGTAAATTATCATTACTAATAAGTTATTTTTATACAAAACACCCCCAGCAATACAGAAATTCTCAAACAGAACTTTTGGCCAGCGCCGTTCACCGTCCTCGATAGTATAGTGGTTAGTATCCCCGCCTGTCACGCGGGAGACCGGGGTTCAATTCCCCGTCGGGGAGATAAATGTAACTTTTTTTTTTAGATATTTGTAAATATTATTTTTTATTTTTTTTAGAATTTAAAATATAAGTATATAAAAACAAAATAATCAATTTTTAAATTCGTTTCTACAATTTGTGGCTTCTGAAAGATGATGATATTAGGAAACTACTTGTTTAGAGCTTAACAAAATTAACAGTTTGAACAAAAAATCAAGAAATAAATCATTTTAAAATATTATACATTGTATAACGTGTGCAAGACACAATAGTCGTAAAATAATTGGGAATGCCAAAGGAATTAATAAATACTTTTACTTAAGATTTGTAATAATTCCATTGCCTTTAAAACCAAGTATTAAAAACGTTAAAAACGTTTTTAAAAAAATTCATTGGTTATTTTACAAGTTAAATACAAATTTACAATGTCAGTCTTTTTGTCTTTTGTTGGAAACATGCATTTAATGGTGGCAAGATCTTCTTTAGAAACACTTTATCAGCTGACTATAAAAATCTTAATTATGGCGAAAAGGAATTTGTTTGGATCTAATTAACAGCTCAATACAACGAAAATCAATTCGCAGCGATTAATTTCGCCTAGGCCAACAGACAGCAGACATTTATGCACGCGAATCGCTTGGATGGGCTTGTGCCGATGGAGCCGCCAAAGTAATTTTAATAGAAATGGATGGTTGGCATTTACATAAAATGTTAATGAACCAATTTCGCCGGAGTTGGAGAAAAATAGAGACACCGAAAGCGCAAAGATGAAACGTTAGCTTGGCGGCAGGTGGAAGCAAGGTTTCCAAGACTTGCGTACACATAGAATAGAAGATCAATGAGACGACCAGACGAACAGCTTATAGAGCCAACTGATTTATGAAGACTTTCAAAACAGGGCCGAGAGGTCATTGTTACAGCCCCGACACCCCGACACCCCGAAAACGCTGGCCAACTAACGAGATTTTATTAAGCTAATGCCTTTTAAGAAACCTGTCTACTAATTTTTACAGTCCAAGCAAGAAATCAAACTAATTAGCTAATGAAAAACGAGGAAAAACTTGGGAGAAGTACAATGCTACCAGCCAAGGTATTTTGCCTTTGGACCAAAACAGAGAGTCGGAGCGGAGCTTACAACAAAATCGGAGTCGACAAAATACAAAAAACAATATCATTGATGACTTTAGCTCTGACAGAGGAAACCAGTTTTGGTGAGGGCTTTTTTTGTGTTTTCTGTTGCCCAAAGTTGCACTCAAGATATATAAGACAAAAGCCACAGAAAAAGGTACAGAAAAGTCTTCGTGCCAACAGTTTTGAGTCTTTTTTAGACCTTTTCCAATTTAAAGACCGACAAATCAGGCTTTATTAGACCTCTGGAGGAAAGATTTGTGCCTGCCAATTAACTGTTGATAATTTCACAACCCAAAAAAGCGTAAAAATTAGATTTTGAAATATTTTTAAGCGGTAATTATCTCTTATTGACTTTCCTCGATGTTTTGTTTTGCGTTTTAAGTCTTGCTTTTTTGCATGCTGGAGGTGGCGAGCAAATTTCTTGGAAGCTGAGTAACAAAGATGGCCCAAACTGGTCGCCAGGCACAATTTATGTGTCTTTGGCGAGAAAGGAAGGAGTTGGAGTGGAGGAACAGTCGCGTCGCACAAATGAAATGTTGCAAGTCGAGAGGCAAGCGACACCCATACCATACCATACCAAACCATACCAGGTATCCATATAAGCGGATTCGGTCTGTAGTTATTGCCGACGATTATGAATATGAATGCGATCAAATGCGAGTGCTAGTGGAGGTTGATTGAAAACTACAAACCAGCAGCCAAAGATGGTAACGACAAGTAAATCGAGAACCAATCAACTGACACCTGGGACAGGCAGTCCAGAAAAGAAATTATTAAGCTCAATGGAGAATTTGTGGAACAAAGCTTGAGTAATACTCGTATAATTATGAAAGCGTAAAGCCGCAGTTTCTTGTAACAGCTGCTTAAATTAAACGGCAGTGGGGTTATTTTAACAGAGATACAAGATTGTTGAAATTTTTAATTATGTCTTTTTAACGTTTTACTCAAGAAAAAAAACATCTAAAATTAAACCATAGTTTTAAAAATCTATTAACGAATGGTTGCAAAAAGTTAAAAAGCGATTAAGCTTGTTAAAAATGGCTTCAGTTTGGCGTTAATGTTAGACAATAATGAAAGTATGCATAACCATTCAAAAGACTTAAGAAAAAAACTTGAAAAATCCAAGATTGCTTTAATGGTTCAGAATTTTTGATAATTCCAAGATGCCTTTTGATTACCTACTTTATATTTATTTATTATTTAAGACCAACAGATATGATCCTCAATTTACTACTTTAGGCAAATCCATTCGAAAGACTTAGGCAACAAACTTGGGTTTATCCAAAGAATTGTGTATGGTACTGGTTTTTGTACGATATCTTTGAAAGTTTGAAACATTCGTTTTCTTAAGCTAATAACTCTCATGCCATCTTTCCCTACTTCCAATGTAATCATACAAACTCCTTATTCGCAGGGATAATGTCTAACTCACCCTGCAGCTTCTTCTCCGTCTCCCAAAATTTTTGCAATTCGGTGAAATATTTATCCAGTATAAAGACTTTTGACAGGCCCAATGTGGCCATCGTTGTTGAACATTTGTGTGGCCACGACGACGAAGACGGCGATTTTCTTATTTGAATAATTCCGTATTCCGAATACAGGCTCCCACCGATCGGCGGTACACTGCACTACACAGACACGAAGCGATACCCCTAACCCCCGATACCGATACCGATACACTCGCAAATGGCCGGAGGAGAGGAACAGGTTTTCGTACTCGTACTTCGTTATTCGTTTTTCGTTATTCGTTATTCGTTTTCCGCACAGGCTCTGCTGGCAGGCACCGTATCTATATCTATGCCATACAAACCGAACCCGAATCCGCGTCCGAATATGCACACATACACATTTGTAGATATATATATATATAGGGGTTTTAGGCGTATGTGCAGCTGCAACAAGTGAAGCAACCGCACAGCACACGAAAATAAGTAAACAGGCGAAAAGAATGCAGAAGGGCGAGCGGCGGCCAAAAACCGAACCAAATCACTGGGAGCCTGACGGTCAGGTTTTGGGTTTGCTTTTTGCTTTCTGCTTTTGCTTTTGGCTTTGCTTTGGTTCTGGATCTGCTTTTGCTTTTCTTTTATTATTGTGCTTTATTTTTGTACCCCCTTCTCCTGTTGTTGTTTTCTTCGCGGCCGCGCTTATTTTCTCGTTTTGTGCAGACTTTTTTTCGTCGTTTTGGTTTTGAAAAACGAGTTTCCAACTTTAACTCCAGGTCCAACAGAGACCCAGTGTAGATGTGCGCTTAGATACCTCTACCTCGAAGGTATACCAGTTGTTGTATGTTGTATGCCACTGAGGCAGGGAGATGGATGGGATTGTTTTAGATTGGATTGCTCTTTTCGGATGGATTCGCTGGTGGCACTTTCAACCGCTTGACCTCTGCGCCGATTAATTATAAACTTTAATTGGGCTTTTCAGCGACCGTTTCACTTTGGAATCTTCAGAGAGAGAGAGCGAGAGAGACAGTGAATATAAAGCGAACGCGATGCCACACGATCCGAACGATTCAAACTCCAGCCGCAGACTGATCGCCTCCGCTGGCTTCGAGTAAGATCTCCCTAAGACTGGTCTCTCTTTCCCCCCATCCCATTTACCAGCAAAATGCTCTCCCGCTCGCAGGTAACTTTTCTAACAGGTAAAAGGCTCTACCTTCCCAGATCCGAGATGCGATGCGTATACGTGCAGTTGTTCAAATATGAGGTCAAGTGTTTGGGACCTCCGCCCGCCGACTGGTCGCGGGTTAATTAGTGACGATTGTTTGCTGTTTCGCTGCATTTCGCAATTCCCACAGCTCAGAGTCAAACTCACTGCAGTGCAAAATGCAAATTGATTCACAAATATGTGTTTACATGATGGTTTTTGTTTCGGCGATACAGTACAACACTATATTAGGCCAATAATTATCAAGCTGCATAAATTATTTCTAAGTTATGCATCAAGTTTAAGATTCTAACGAAATAAATGTCTTATTCCGTTTATATTTAAAATTAACGGTTTCACTGCTTGCGCACCGTAAACTGCTTAACGGGTTTGACCGTTTAACGGTTATGTTATCGATTACCCTAGAACCGGTACGCGAAGCAGTACTTATCACTGCTTGTTCACTGCTTGCACAAAATATCGTTATTTTTTAAAAACCTTTTTTGAATATGAAAAACAATTTTTTATTAGCTGTAATTATTTTAAAATAATTTTAATGTTTGTAGATGCACATATTTAATGCTTTCCGAATATTAAAACAAAAAAGTTTAATTTGCATTTTCAGGTTATCTGTCTTGCTCAGACAATTCAAGGACAAACTGAAACCCACCAAAACTTTTTCCATTCTTCATGTAACTGATATTGAATTGGTTTAAGCCCCGGTATAAAAGAGATGGCCAGTTCTGGGGGGTCAGCTTGAGGTTCCTTATATAATATTCACCCTTTGGGAAGGGGCACAACTCGTTGGCGGGCGGAATATTGGTGTCCGTTATCATTGGTAGGAAATATTTGCCATAGAATTTGGTAAACCATTCGCAGGACTTGAGGTGTAATTGGATGTTCCCTTGGACCCACTCGCCGTTCTTAAATTGCAAAATATTCATCCAAACTTCGTAAGTGTCATCCAGGTCGACACGGTGAGTTATTGTTCCATTTAACAGCCGATCCCTTCCAATAAGTCGTGCTGTACAAGTGAAGAGCGTTTCTTCCTCACCATCTGGACACTTAAGCGATTCCATTCGGGCATATAAAGTCTTCCCCAAACACTGTGAGTCCCAGAAAGGATCAGTAAAAAAAATGGATAGTAGTTCGGGTGTATTTCTATTTACCGCTGAGACCGTCCACAGGATCAGGAGTCCTTGAAGCTGCCAACGAGGCATTTTACCGAACTTAAACGATCAGAATTGTTAGTGAAGCAATGACTTTTTCCATTGTTCATATATACTAAAATTGTGGCATGCCGATTGCCAATTAAATTGACTTTAATTGTTGGTCAATGTCTGATAACAAAGGGGAGTGGCTAAATCTCATGTATATGGAAAAAGAGTTACATATTTTATCACAAACACATAACACGTGTACTAGGGTGGTCCTTATTTTTCGACTTTTTAATTATTCCCGGGACACTTTCTCATTCGATTATATATATATAATCTATAGCTAAAGCTTTAAATATGAAACAAATTTTTTTCGTAGGAATAAGGACCACCCTAACATGTACACTTTTCGAAATATTCCTTAGTATTTTGGACTTTTCCATAATCAGAGCATGATTGATTGATCGTTTTTGAAAGTTTGTTCCATACTGAGAGTAAGTAGATGAACACATCTTTAAAATGCCCAGTAAAAACAGTCTTTTTTGGACAATTCTGCCTTTCCTTTGCCTTACACCTTTAAAATATTAAAGGCAATTTAAAGAACGTTACTTTGGAAATACATATATATTAACATTATTAACAAACCTAATAATTAGCACCTGTGCCTATTATTATTATCTTCTCAAAAAGTCGCTTTTTTGTGGACCATAATACTATATAGTTCATACTATTTGGAAATTTGTTGGCAAAACTTATTACTACACAGAGAAAATTATACGACATTTTAGTTGCCGTTTTCTTGTAAAAACGTTTAAAAATTAAAAATAAAATGTTTTAAAAATGCTTTTCAAAAGGTTTCACCCCTGGTTTTGCGCCTACACCTTTTGATAATTTTCTCTGTGGACAGTTTTTTACTCTAATGATGATATAATATTATATAATGAATTACATAGGTACTAAAGTTGGTTAATTCATACCTGTTATATTTCCTGTGGTTTTGTTGCACGCCTTCTTCCTCTTGGGCACAGGTAGTGTGTAAATGGCCGAGAACTTGGAGAACCTCTCCACCACCGCGTTTATCCTGTTGGACTTGAAGTCCTTTACGTCCGTTTTGGCGATCCCTTGGGGTGACCTGGGCTTGGACTCCGCAAGGGGGGTGGAAGTTTTTCTTTGCTTTGGTGACGGGGTAGCCGAGCTAAAAATCAAAGGGGAAAGCACTTTTGAAATCGAACCATTTAACTGGTATTCAAAAAAAGCAGCAAGACTTCAGAAATGTTCAAAGCCTATAGCCCAAGTAAAAAATAAGAATATCTAATCTTGTAAACTGGCTAAGAAAGTTACAATACTTAAACGTATTATTTCCAAGTTCTAAAACTTTATAGGTGTTGAAATAAAACACTGAAACAGAGGGAGGCTCACCTGACTGCCTTGTGATATTGGCAGAAGAAGTCGGGTCGCATGCGATGGCGACACAGGAAGTCCTCGCACAGCCGCAGGACATCGTCGTCGTCGCAGTTGTCGCTCTGACTGGTGCTCTCGCTCTCCTGATCCTCCGCCTGCAGCCCATCCTCGTCCTCGTCCTCATCCTCCAGCTCATGATTCTGGTTCTGTCCCAACTGCAACCTGTCCTTCTGCTCCTGCGGACTGTAGAGGAATGCCGGAAGGGAGTCGCCAAGGAAGTCGGGTATGTTCTCAAAGAAGTCCGCCGTTCGCTCGTAGCTGCTGCTGCTGGCATCGGAGCTCCTCGATCGCTGCAGCTTGGACCTCAACTTCAAGCCGCGACTCCTACTCTTGTGGTAGGTCAACAGCTGGTGGCGGCCCACGTCATAGTCGGCGTACGTCTGGTCCGGCAGCAACATAGCAGCCTCATCCTGATTGACCCAGCCAGTGGTCAAGAGCTACAAAGGGAAAGGATAGTAAACTTGATATGAAACGATGATCGATTTGATTTGTCGTGATATGCGGGCACCTCAATTCGATAGGCTCGAAATGTAAACAAGTCTACCAGAACATATTGACCTAAAATCGCTAAAAATGTTTATAAATTCAATATTTATTAAAATAGAACTTGGCTGTCTGGCGAAAGTGGATTTAAGCCAATCCAAAGAAGAGGATTTGGCCTGCTTTTAGCATTTGCGGCGGGCAGAAAAATCAATCGCGACATCAATTCGCATTTTAATTGCTTTTAAATCAAGTGCGCATGCGTCTGGTCGCAGGAGGAGGAGAATGAGGACGGCTTCCGCGTCTGCAGGTCCATAAACCTGTCGGTTTATTGGCGCAGCCGATTACCACGATTAGCGTGACCATGACGAAGGTGACAGACACGGACGCTAATGCCTTTTACTGCCCAGCTCAGTGCGTCGGGATGGGAATGGATCTCATCTGGAGGCGGGGCTGCCTGAGAAGATGGAGCTGAGATGGAGGTGGAGGTGGAGGTGGGACGACGACTCCATGCAACATGTTGCAAGCGCGGCTAAACAGATGAGTTGCTTGGCCAAATGAGACGCAGCGGCCAACTGGAGCCCGTGTGGTCCACCGAGGAGCCGAGGACCCTGCCTGTTGGCAATTAACTCAAATGATTGTCATAAAGTGTTGGACGTGTGCGGAGGAACATGTGGCCGCCATCAGCAGCAGAAATCGGAGACCGAGCCGCTGGCGTCGGCATTTTTCAATGTCAACACAGCGGGCGGCAGCGTTTGACCAGGAAGCAAATAATTTCAGCGAAATTGGTAAAGAAGTTTTGAAATATTTATATTATAAAGTCTAGAATCTAAGCATAAAATTATAATTTCTACAAATTTAATTGATTAAGCAAATTGACTTTTTGTATATGTTTATTTTAAGAGCATCTTTCTTATCAATTAAATGGGTCTCCTTTTTCTCAGAAACATGGGATACTCCTTTTAGTATTGCATTGTGTTTAAGATCAAAAGATCTGTGTAAAAGTTTATTGATGTTATAAAGCCACATAAATACAAGATTTTCTAGAACTGAATTTGATTTAAATGTTTATTTATTTTCATTAAAATTAAGATGTATTTCTTTCAGTGAAAATAATTAAAATCATAACCGCTTCTAAGAGTTTTTTCCATATTCAATATTTATACGATTAAGATCACCTTACAAGAAGGTATCCAGTCTGGTTTTCTCTCTCTGTAAAAGTCCGCCTGAGATCGCAGATATCTTAGCCACTTCTGGTTTATTACGCAATAAGTGAGAAGAGGCTTTCCTCACAAGAGGGGGTAACGTAAACCTGAAAGGGCTATTCCCACCGGGCCAACAATCTAGTACTTTGATTTTGTCAATTTATTGCTGCTGATTGGCTCCACTTGCCCATGAAGACTATCTCTGGCGGCTGACAGATTACACAGCGAAGGAAATGTTTGCTCATAAATCGGCTTAGCCGGCAGAAAGCGGCGGAAACGAAACGAAACGGCGGCCATGCCATCCGGAACAATTTGGCTATCTAAACATGGCTAATCGCCTGGTCCCGTCCTCTGGGAATGAATAAAATATGTCATCTAATAAATGCGCACGGACAGCAGGAGCTGGAGTATCCGTATCCCTATCAGTATCAGGTAGCGACATCGCATAAAATAAAATAAATCTCATAAATATGCAGGCTGTGGAGGGGAAGGGGATCTCGAGATGCAGATGGAGGTGGTCCGTCCAGACCCGTTCGCTGGAATACTGCGACCAACTGCTGCCTGGGCCTCCGACGGAAATTTATTTATTCTAACTACGAGTACGATATACCATTTCCACTCCAATCTGCAAAGTGCAAGACAAACGCTGCTGTGGGTCGCTCCACTCCGGGATGGTAGCTCCTCCTTCGGACCCTTCACTGTACTATGTACTTTGGTCTATAGACCGCATTATCATGTGGGGGGCCTCGTGGCAATTTGCATTCGCTGCCAGTTCAACAAATCAGCATTCGTACAACTCGGGTATGAATTAATAAGTAAGCTGAAATTTAGACAGATGCAAATGTTTCTTCTAGCTCCATTCATTTCGAGTGGGAAGTGGTTCACAGTTTGGATACGGATCTTCGGGGCACAGATATCCAATACGCCTAATGGGATATCAAATGGTAAGCCCAGAAAATATCTAAATATCTTCGATTTTAATGCATTATACATAAAAACAGAAAATTCTTTTATTTCAGACTTCATATTAAAAGACCAGGATTAAGACTGGAAATTCAAATAATTAATAAGTAATATTCCGATACTTCAATAGAGATATCCACAAAAATTTAATTTTTGAGATATACTTAAACTTAAAGGGCCGCCTGGGCAAACATTTACAATCAATTTGAAGGCATCGACTGAGCAATTTCCCAGGCCTGCAGATGATTACAGGTCTAGGATCAGGCCCTTCTCTCGGTTCTAGAATGCGTACTCCTTGGAACTCCTCCCCCGTGCTCAGCGTATAAGAAGTGCAATTTTGACTCGCTACATGAAAATTACATGATTTAACTTAATTTAATAAAGAGCCAAGGGCACTAACTCCTTCGCTGGGCCTAGTCGGCTTGGCCCCCAATAACAACAGCTGGTATCGCATCGTGGTATCGTGGCTCGCTTTTGTGATTTACCGCATGTTTCCTCCCCACTCCCCGGAGTCCCTGAATCCCTGCCAAGGTTCGGACACCGCCCCCGCCAAACTGCAGCGAAAACTACACTGGTCAACAGGGTTTCCGAACCGGTTTTTGAGCAAGTTCAAAACTTCTTTTTAACTTTATTTAATACTTCATTTTATCATGGAAAAATATGGTCGAACATAAAGCATTTTGATTATAAATTAGTATTTGTGAATTCACTTGATCTAAAACTAACCTAAATATATTTTTCAAACATATAATTTTCAAATGGAAATTTATTATTTATAAAAAACACCATAAAATCATTTTTTTTGTGTGTAGCATTAAGATAAATAAATAAGGATCTTTACTAGAACCCAAACTTTGTAGATCTGTGTAGGATGGGATGAACTCAATGTCGAAGTCGGAGCCCTGGCGTCTTGGTCGTCCATCAACGTGGTGGGGCTGCGGATGCTCGTTCCGAACTTGACCACACTCCAAGAAAGCTTCTGGCCGCCCAATTAAAGGGGTTTGAATGGCCAAAGTTCGACTGCGCGACTGTTTCTCGCAGTGTACGGATTTGTGCAGATCAAGAGATTTTGATTAATAGGTGGTGGTTGCCAGGCTCTGGACGGTCTCTACCTTTGGAGATCCGGACGACTTCATGGCCATGGCCTCGGGTTAGACATTGAGAAATATTTTTGCGAATCGAGTCGACAGACGAAGGCAGTCGAAACTCAATGAATTCAGCTGGCTTTTGGTGGCTGTGTGGCTGCTGCCCTTGTTGATTTGGTAATCGCGTTTGTTCTGCCCGTTGTTCTACCCAATTGTCTGCGTCCTTGTATTGTACTGCTGAGTCTAACCATCTTTCACTGAGACCCAAGCGGATTTAGGACATTAATAATAATTTTCTATGAAAATAAATATTTTTATGCCTTTGTGTTTCTAAGAAAAAAATGGCCATATGACATTTGCATAAATTTCGAGATATTTATTGGAATTATCTTAAAAAGTCAGAAGAACCAAATGAAGTAAGGGTCTACAGCTAAAAAACATTTAATTGAATTTCTAATCGAATTCCTTTAGTGAATTTTCTAATTTAAAATCTATGAAAGTGTTCACCTTAACCTTGAAGTGCATAAAAATTTGGTATTTTTTAAAACTAAGATATATGACAAAATTAAATTTATTTTGGAAAATCATGAACAGATTATTCGGTTCTAGATACAACCTACACAGTAGGGATGTCCAATTTTCACTGCGGGCTACAATTAAAATCGTACCCAGTTAAAACACCACAAAAAAAAAGAGGTTTATCCAGCGAGTCAGCAACTTTGTATGCGAATTTCGATTCCGCTTTGGGTTCGCATTCGACATTAATATTCGCATTCCTGCCGAACATTTTCAACGGAACTTAAATGCATGAAAATTGCAAATATCGTCACGTTTCTGGCTTTAAGGATAATTACGTGTGCATAGCTCAAGCTGCGAGAGAGGCTGTGATGTTGGGGAAAAAAGGAAAAAGGGGGCAGGCAGTCTTCAACCTGTGCAAGATTCAATTTACGAATTTCACAGCCATAAACAAAGAACCAGCAGCGAGCGAAGAAGCGGCCTCGGTCACGAATGAGCCCAGGAGCAGCGGGCGGGGCATCTGGGAGGCATCATTGGGGCAGGGACAGGGGAGCCCAGAGGAATCCCAGATGGAAAAATGGAAAGTACTTAACAGAAACCCAGAAGCGGAAACGGATGAGGAAACGGAAAGCGCAAAGCGGCAGCACACTCAACATCACGTAACGTGCTAATTTATGTGGGAGTCCCGCTCTATTCTCCGTCCCACTCGAACACCTGCCATCCCAACCCCATCCCATCCCCATACCATCGAAAGAAAGGTGTGTGAAAACTTTTAATCGAATCTTAATTGCATTAGGTCCCAACAAGGCACATCGCTCCAGCTTTAGATCCAACTCCAACAATGCCAATTTGAAGCACGACGATCGCTCCATAATAGATCCAAGTCCACTTACACTCGTTGCCAGGTAAATAGCTAATCTATACTTGTAGGATTCTTCAGTCGAAAAAGAATTCTTTTTTAGTTTTATATGATTTTTTGGTAATATTTCTGGTATTATTTGGTATTTAAATCTTCTATAATAATAATTTTTTTTACAAATAATTTTTTTTATTTTTAAGAATATTTTATTGGAATTTTGATAATCAAAAAGTAGGTGTGCAACAAAAAAATTGTTTTGATATCACCCTTACTCGAACGCAAGTGTTATAGTTAACTATAACTATTAAATAACTATTAATCTTTATAAGAAATGAATATCTTAACAAAACTAGACTGACCATAGAATCTCTACCTCTGCTGTGCCTCCAGCGATCTATCCCCATTGCGTTTAATTTCTTGTCGCGTGCAGGTTACGCAATATCGGATCGTATCATGATGCAAGTGGATGTGGATGCCAGCACGTGTAGCCCGCTAAGGACCTGGCCAAGATCACGATCGTGGCTTGGCCCACAAAAACTTGTCCTCGCCATTCCGACGGCGCTGCACATTGGCAGTGGCATTGGATCGATCGCCAATAAATGGAGGCAAACAATTAGACGGCTGCCGTGCCGGGACTTCTCTGGTTTTTAAGGCAGCCAGAGTGCCCGATGCCCACTGTTAATATTTATGAATTGCAAAATCGCAAACGCTGTTGCATAAGCCATCATCAGTCAGTTGGCGTCGCTGCGAGTGGAAGATCGATCGCCTGCCGACCTCAAGGGGCTTCAACTTGACCTCTGGCTCTCCCCTGATCTTGGATCCTAGCTGTTTAAATGCCAGAGGTAAACAAGCCAATCAGCGGAATCTTTGTGATTGAATTTTGAAACTAATTAGAGGGTTTTGAGTTTGCTGAATAAAATATATTTATTTTTTCATTCCCAAAAATAGTTATAAATCCACGAAATCCGAAGAATATTTTAGAATTAACTATTTTTTTATATACCAGACTTTATGCAATACCGAGCAAGAATATTTTTTCATTGCATTACAAACATCTATAAACATCCTCTAGCAAAGCGAATTTTAATTGGGTCATGCTTGCAGAAAATTATAAAACACACCCCTATATCATCAGGCTAACTAATCCCGACCCAATTTGATGTAACCTGTTTGCCGCCAATAACTTAAGCTAACTGGCTTACTCCAATTTTCTTATAGATATGAATTCTCCACGGTAAATGAGTTTGAATAAGTGCGTGCAAGAAACGGGTTAAACAATTTTTGCGTAGGTACAAACATGTATTAATATATTAACTCTTGAAATTTTATCTACTGCTCTTTATTTTTCAGTATCTTCAGATCTAAGCAGCTTAATTCCGCAGAACAAAGGCCTCGACAAATCTTCCAGATATTGTAAACTACCAAGAGTAAGCAACCTGCTTTGGATAAATCTTCTATTGGAAACCACATATTTATCTATCTCTCCCACGCGGCAAGTCAAAGAGCACGAGGTTTGGATCGGGACGGGGAATTCCTCAATGGGTCTTTCTGGCTTTTTGGCTTTCTGGCCAAACAAATGTGGACACGTTCGATGGGCGATGGGAAGTGACCCACGAAAGCCCCATCTCCAAGTTGGCCAAACCCCGAGGAACGTGAAATATTTTTGTAATTTGTGCAGGATGCGATAAAGAAAATGCAATCGCAATTGCCTTGGCCAAAAGAGCTATGGGCATGGCTGCGGCCAAAGCAATTGCACACCCTTGGCCACTATTTCCGCATGGGCAGTATGGATCACTGGCTGGTTGACAGCACACACAGCTGCACACCCACAACAGCAGGGGTTCTCCTCCTCCTCCTCCAAGAAGGATGAGGAGTGCCGCTTCGGGGCCCAATCCCGAGATTGGACCTCACCTCGCATCACCTGCCCATCGCGCAGTCGATCGTCGGACCAGGGTCAAAATTGCTTGTATTGTAGGAATTTATTCGCAAGGGTTCTGCGATTGCTCTCCGGATCGCAGTGCTCGATTCCTGGGCCACTAATTTGTGACTGTTCCTCGCAGACAACAGGAATTTCTCAAAAGTGGAAATGCTGATTCGATACACCAAAGCCGCGGCTCGGGCAATTTACACAATTATGGAAATCACCTGGCAGGAGCTGCGGCTAAAAATATACAATCCAAAAACTGGAAGAGGTATCAATTCGGAAATGTATCATGTCAAAAGAAAAGGTAACCCAGATCTGTCTTAAACTCGTCTTAAAACCAATTCAACTCCTTGTCTTATATTGTAACAATATGTTTTTAACAAGAGAAAACGCTATAGTCGGGTACTCCGACTATCAGATACCCGTTAGGTAAAGGGGGTGCGAGGGAGATGGAGATAGAAAACTTTGATCACGCATAACTTTTAAACAAATGGTCCGATTTGAAAAATTTCTTCTACATTTCGATAGGTATTGATAAACACAATAAAACCGCATTTTTACTTTTCCGAAATATTTATTGATCGCTCGATCCTAACCTTTCGAATCTTTAAATCTTTCTGTCCAAATCCACTGGCTACTTTGTAAGAAATATTGGTCTTATCTCGGTAGATTAATAAGCAGTTGGCTGGGCACTAAGCAGAAGCACTCACGATTGACACTGGAGTTCCCAAGGCGCTCATTAAATACGTATCCTCGACCGGCAGGCGGAGACACTAACAACTAATTAACACTTCCAGCTACTTCCACGCCCACCGAACCGGCTAACCGTTTGCCGGCTGAATTAATGAACGAATTAAAGTTTGCGTGACGACATGAAGTGACTCCGGCACTGGAGGGAATAGGGGATGGGTTCGGATGGGTCTGGATGGGATGGCTCTGTAAAGACGACGTCATAGCCATCGTCACCAGAATCGCCACCATGGAAAAATCGGAGGCGGGCGACTGCCATTCAGACAGGCCAGCAACACAACATCGGGCCAGCCAAGAAGCAAATGTCGTGCCAAACAAATACCTCAGGAGATCGCCGAGGACAGGGAGCCAAGGAACTGGTTTTTGGCGGCAACCCCATCGCGACAGCCAGCGAAAAGAAGAAAAAAAAGTGCGAAGGATTCTGATCGAAGCTTGGATCACCTTAGAAATGGAGATCATTATGGTTATCCTGTAAATTATGTATACACTTTAATATTTTTAAATCTTTTTTAATATTATACTACCTATTAAAAGATAATGTAGCTTATAAGTATGATAATATGAAAAATAAATACTTTGCAATCATGAGCAACAACTTATACTTGATGAGCTCCATGGTCTTCATGATCTTTATAAGGTCAACAGTCTAATAGTCTAATCAAGAATATTAACTTTTAACCCGGTTTGGTATACGTCGAAAGTCAAGCAAACGATCCCCTGTTTTAAAATACCCTTTGTGGGTTTATAAAGACAAAAAATTGGCATAAATGTTTATGATACAGTAAGCGGATGGGATGACGACAAACGGAGGATGATGAAAAACCGGAGGTCTAACACCGCCTGTCAGCCAAGTGGAACGTTAAACTCGTATAACGTACATGCATTATTTGCTGGATCGCATTGTCTGCGAAGAAAGTGAATTGTAAATTGAATTGCATCTGATCGAAATCAGTCGAAACGGATGTGAACCGAAAACGAGTGTCTCTCACCAGCGAAATACTTATAAGAGAAACTGCATAAAATACTTATGAGATATTAGCTGGGATGCAGTGGGGGGGATGTGGTGGTACATCGTGGACGAGGAGGAGGAGCCATTCCGCCCGAGTGACAGATGTAAAAGTGTCGTCTGTCTGGCTGACATTGATGCATTCGTATTCCCATCAGTCCATCGGCAGACGACGATTTGCAATACACGATGCACAATGCTGGGATGGGGATGGGTGAAATGAAATGCGTTGCCCCACCGCAATACTTGCGATAAGGTCTTCCCAGGGAGGGAGCCGAAGCCTGGGAATGGTGTGAGCAGGAGGGGAGCTGAAACCCATACCATATAATGCTAAATGATCTAGCAATACACCTTCTGGGAGTGGATTTCTCGGATTGGGTTCAATGGTTTTGATAGTACTGGCAGATTAATTGGGTTATCAATAAATAAATGTTTGTTTTAGTGGGTTATATTCAATGGATAGTTTTTAGCTTTGCTTAGATATGTATATATTTTACACATCAATTTTTATGTAAGTCGAGAAGTAAAAAGACTCCTTGAACAGCAATCCAATAATTATTAATTATATATTATAACCGAACTTACGAGTAGATTACTGGATTATGGTTTTCATATTAGAACATTTACAATAAACATTTGATCTCTCAAGTGAATGTTTAAATAAAAGAGTGCTAATTATGCCTTGCTCCGTTTTTGATTGCGATTCCATTCTTATGCTGCCTTTTGATGCATACTTCATACAGATCTTGTAAGTTATGTTTTCAGGGGGTGGTTCCAAGTGCGTGTAAATGGCCGTAATTAAGTTGTTACGTGGGTTGCTGCACAATAACTAAAGAATTCATTGCCCAAGGCTTATATTACACTATTCCTGTAGAATGTTCTATTTCAGTTTCGAGGTGCGTGCTAGAAAAAGTTTTCCATCAAACTTGGGCCCATTAATCTTCCCAGGAAGAGGAAGCTTCAGCTTATCGGAATGGGTAAAAATTAACCCTTTGCATCCGCAGAATTAAATTGTTTTCGCAACTGTTCGCGGGTCCCGAATCCCAGCACTTTCGCACCACAGGTGGTTCCAGTGAATCTCGTGCTATCCAGACACGCAATCCACTAAGGGAAACTAACGAGTGTATTTCACTGCGGTAGCTTATTTATCGAGGGCTTCCAGAGATTCTAATGAAAGCTGTCGAGAATTGAGAGGTTTTACTGGTTTATTGGTTTATGGCTGGCTAATTCTTTTAAGGTTTAAATGGGGGACAGAGTTAAAAACATTATAAGCTCATAAAATCTGAAAAAATTATTTTTAGAACAACTGATGGTCAGTAAATTACATTTTATGTAGTTTATATCTTTTTTTATAAATTGGTTTCAGAAAGAACCCTAGCTGACGAATCAATACCTTCATATAGGAGAACCCCTCACATTCTTCGTGTTTTAAATGGACAAAAAGCGACGACACGAAGGAATCGATGTCTGGCCACTGGCAGCTGCCTTTCATGTGCGAGTGCCTCTCGTGCCCCTTATCTTTTTGGGAATGACAAAAGTCGCTACTCAAATCATGCAAGCTGCAAGCTGAGGTTCCCCCATCCATTACATTCACATATTCCCCCAACCTTGTGAATATTTCAATTCAATCAAAGGAAACCTCTGCGGACCGCTGATCATTGCCACGGCAACATGTTCATTTGTCATTGCCGTGGATGAGTAGAGCCCGAAAGACGGTGGGAGAATGGGAACCGAGGGCGCCCAGCGGGAACGCCAACACCTAAACACCCAAGACCCCAGGCCAGAACCGACATACACATAAATCGCCGGCGAAGTGACCCTTCCCGGTGCCAAGGTAATTGCGTACTTACCGCTCTCAGCGGAACCTGAACCTATCCTATCCAAACGAACCGTAGGATGAGTTCGAATTCCCTCGATTGCGTGCCCGTTTCGGGAATAGATTTATCGTCTCGTTTGAAATCCGCACTTTATTGATGGCAGCCTGGCCACATTTCTCTGTGGATCTCCCCCTCTTATTCTTATTATTTATTATTCTATCAAGCGTTACACTGTCAGCACCAGCACAATTCACTGCGCGCACTTCGATGAGATTACGATATCTCCAGGCGATCGAGTTCCGAGCACAGACCGCGGGGACTACCGTACGAGGCGACCTCGGGAAACAATCTGCAGTGTTTTCTTTCTGAGCTTTCTGAGAAGACTGTCTTCGGATCGGACTGTCTTCGGATCGGACCATTCAAATCCGAGCGTTCCCGAATCATTTGGCCAGCTGGCTTCCGAGGGGAGATTCCTGTTTTCATATACAATTAAGTATGAGGGAAAACAAATTTTAAAAAATTTAACACCAAAAAATATTATGTCGTTTAAGATTTGTGAACCGTTAACAATTGTTAATAATGAACTTGACAAATTTTTAGTCAATGAATTTATTTTTGGCACACACTCATTTGCTAAAAAAAAGTAAAAATTAAGAAATACATTTTTTTACGAGTTATTTATTTTTTACTCACTTAATCACTTGACATTTTTTTGTTGCAGAACATTTCTTTGCAACATGGCAACAAACATGTTCTATGCCGCCAGTTGCAACAAATCCAAATTTTAAAATTTCAAGTTTAAATCTTAATAAAACAAAAACCATTTTTATATGATGACCAAATGACGCAAAATGTATTTTTATTATCTTTAAAAATTCAGTCAACCTTTTTAAAAACCAATTAGATTTTAAATGTAATAGTTAGTACCTGCACATACTTTTCTGGTTTGGCCATTTATCAATAGATCGCTATACTACATTTTGGCAAAAATTAGGCTAAGGATTACAAATTTTCGAATCCTATAATCCTTGTGAACGCCTAAAACAGCCTTGACTTTACACACTTTTCAAATCTACTTACTAAGCTTAGTTAATATCTACTCCTCGGGTCGAGTCTCGCTGTAGAAGCCCAGATTCATAGTGGGGATCATGTTGCTGTAGAACGAGAGTTCAGCGGCCGAGGGTCGCATTGGTGGCGGTTGTTCCTGGACCAACGGAGCCATCATAGCCACTGGCGCCTGCTCGGCCATTTTGAGGGGCAAAATAGAAGCCTCCTGCGCCCGCTGCGCCATTTTGTGCTGCAACTGATGAACCTTCAGGTGATTCTCGAGATCAATCTGATGGAGGAAGCTGATGCAGCAGATGCCACACGTAAAGCTGGGTCCATGGGCCTCCAGTTCATGGCGATGCAGTTGCTCGCGTCGGTTGAAACCTTGGTTACATGTCTTGCAGGCGAACAGCGAGTCCATGTGCAGTGCTCGATGGCGTTGCAGGTCCCGCTCGCGCTGGAAGCCACGATCGCAAACATCGCATCGGTGATTGCGAGAGTTTTTAGACTGTGTCTGAGCTTTTTGCTTCGCCTGGAACGCCTGTTGCTGCTGCTGCAGATGCGCCAGATCGCCCTCCAGCGGAGGAAGTAGTCCCATTTGCTGCTGCTGCTGCTCCACGTCTCGCCTGGTGTGGACTTGCTGGTGGGCCATCAATTTATCCTTGCGCGAGAACGAGTAAGGACAGCGGCCACATTGAAAAGCCTTCACCTCACCGTGAGATCGCGAATGCCTCATCATTTCCACTGCCGTCTGGAACGATCGCGGGCACTGCTGGCAGACGAACGGCTTGACGCCGCTGTGGATGCGCATGTGCTTGGTCAGATTGGTGTTCCTCGAGAAGCTCTTGGAGCACACGTTGCAGGTATAGGGTCGCACGCCCGTGTGCACAATTGTGTGCTTCTTCAGATCGGAGCGACGCACGAATCCTTTACGGCAGTGGGCGCAAACATACGGACGATCCGGATCGTGAAGTGACTTGATGTGCGAAATCAAAGCGGGCCGGGTGACCATTCTGAGGTTGCAGTAGGCGCAGCAGAACGGTGCGTTAGGATCGTGGGCGGTCCGCTCGTGCTCTTGACAGTCGGAGGGGAGGGTGAATCCCAGATCGCAGTACTGGCAAAGGAAAGCGCGCTTTGGCCGTGCCGTCGCGGAGTTGGCGTCGGCCGCAACGGTCTTTTGAGCCGCCATCTGGGCCGCATCCATGCCCAGCGGCATTTCCACATCCTCTCCATTCTGGCCATCTTCCTCGTCCTCCTCATCATAGTCTTCCTCCTCGTCCTCATCGTCGTCCTCGTAGTTTTCATATTCTCCGTCGGAACCCAGGGCAAACTCATCCTCACTAGTCTCCGCCAGCTTTTCAGGGTCTACGTCCACGATGATGCATCCCTCCTCGGGCGTAAATTCGCCTGGGTTGCCATTTAAGCCAGGCCGGTACTTGGCATCCTCCCTGATCACGTCCTTAAGCTGCTCCTGCAGCGCCTGCTCCCGCTCCTGCATTCCTCTCCGCTGCTCAAAGGCATCCTCCAGGATCTCCAGACACTCCGGGCAAATGAGCTCAGACAGCAACTCATGGCGATCGTACTGTAAGAGGGGGTGTAAGTATTGATGTGATGGATTGCCGACGGACAGGACACTCACCTGAACGCTCCACAGAGCCTGGGAAACCTCCGAGATGGACACATCTTTGCAGCACGCCACCGAGCTCTCGAAAATATTGGGCGAATTGGCATCCGTTACACGGTGGCACAGGCGGCAGGTGTTCACATCCCGATCCTGGGTGACGTCGGACTCCGGTATATGCATTTTCTGGCTCTGAGACAATCCGTATTTGCCTAAATTTACCTATTTTGGCCAATATCAGCAACAAAGCCGCGCCGGCAGAAAAAACGCGTTTTGCATTAGAGGTGGACAGAACCACTCACGATAATATCGATACACGGTGGAATTTCGCAACATGTTGAAATCGATTAGCATGAGCTATCGATATACTCTGGCACAGTGGGCTGCTTGTACCAAAATAATAAACCATTTCATAAAAAAGACTTGTTTAAATTTAATTTAAGTGTTTAAATATTTTAAAACATTTTAAATTGTTTTTATTGGTCGAAATTTAAATAAAAACTAACTTACTATAAACTTTAGTGCTCTACAATTATTTCTAAATCTTAGGACTTAAAATATGTTACTAGTTTTTGGGTTGACTTTTGTTAAAACACAGTTATGAGATGAAAGTATTTTAACTGTACCTTTAGTACTACCAGGTAGTCCCGTCGACAAGACTGCCTTGTTCAAGTGTACCATGGCTGTACCCCAAGTAAATTGTAGTGATAACAAGTACCTACTTGTACATACTTCCCATCACCGCATACAGGTTAAACGGAAACGCGGTAAACATGCGAAGCAAAAGCTTTTTCAATTGCGAACGGACTCTTGATTAAAGCGGACGTCTCTCTTGAGTGCCGGTACTCTCTCGGTTCGGAAACTCGGCGTACGCGAGAATATCCCTTTTGGTTGATCAGGATTAAGTGCTCGGTTTCTATTTAATTGCAGTGCGTTACAAGATTATTTACAAGTGGTCACGATCCGTTTAGCGGAATTTATTGCACAGCAGATGCTGTAAATTACACTAGAACGCACACTTACACACACAGCGGCAAAACAACTGTTACGCCTACGCTTACGCAGCAGCAACAACAATAACAGAGAGGAATTAGCGGCGAGCAGCAACAATTTTCCACCCAAAAGGGGCCGTAACTGTTTCGTGAGTTTGTACTATTTAAGTTGTTGTTGCTGTTGTCCTCCCACAAACATTCTGTCTTTATTATGCTCCTGTTCCTTCTCTTCCATCCGCTTGCCTTTCCTCTTCCATGCGGTTTGTGTGTTATTCCTGAAGGAATAAAAAAAACAGGCAACGCGACGCAACCCCGTGTACATTTATGACTCTCTTTCCTGATGCACAGAAAGAAATGTTGTATGTGATATGATGATCAGCTTTATCATTTTAAAAACAAGCATTAAAAGAACATTAGAACACAATATTTTATTATCATACTTCAATAAAGAACAAAATATTTTCTTTTTGGATTACCGATGTTAATATTAAAGTATTATAAATAATATTTCCTGTGTACCTTTTAGACCCCAAACTTTACCTTCGCTGCCTTTTAACTCCCATGAGTTCCACTTTTTTGGCCGCTAGGTCCGGTCCCTGTTGATTGTAGGTTATTGGGATTCCTTCACTCTCCCCAGTTGTCATAGCGTGTGAAATAATGATTTTGTGCGTTAATAATTTACGACCTTAAAGAGGAAAAATAGAATTTATAATGTGATAAAAACTATACTCATTAAGCTCATGCTTTAAATCAACGGACTATGTGCAATACAAAAAGGTTAGAAAAGAAGGTTAAAACAAGAGAGAACGCTATAGTCGGGTTGGTGTCCCGACTATCTAATACCCGTCACTCGGCTAAAGAAGTGCGAGGGAGATGGAGATATAAACTTTGATCAGCTATAACTTTTTAACGAATGGTCCGATTTAAAAAATTTCTTCTACATTTCGATAGGTATTTATAAGCACAACAAAACTGCATTTTTACTTTTCCGAAATATTTAAATTTTTAAAATCGTATATTAGCTATTGTGGGCGTTAGAGGGGGCGTGGCACCTTCTGGAAATAAACTTGCGCTGCGTAGGAACTCCAAGAATCTTCATGCGAAATACCAATCCTCTAGCTTTTATAGTTTCCGAGATCTCAGCGTTCATACAGACAGACAGACAGACGGACAGACGGACAGACGGACAGACGGACATGGCTATATCGACTCGGCTAGTGACCCTGATCAAGAATATATATACTTTATGCGGTCGGAAACGCTTCCTTCTAGCTGTTACATACTTTTGCACGAATACAATATACCCTTTTACTCTACGAGTAACGGGTATAATTATATTTTCTTATCTTTATTGCCAAAGATTGGATTTATATTTCAATAGTTCCATTGGAGCCCCCTTAAAACGAATGGTATCACAGTACTGAATCAATAAATATTCGATATAGTGAATAGCCTGCGAGACTAGTTACACTTGTATAAAGCTACTTTAAACATAGCCAATATTGCAAGTAACAGGGCACATAAAAATCGTTTCCAGTTTTGTATATTATTGAAAAACAAACAAGATTAAGGTTCCAAACATTCCACTCGGCAATTACGCGGGAGACAATGATCATTCGACGAGGAAAGTCCGATCATCAGATCTAATGAATCGGTGCCGTGACTCAAGTTGGGTCTAGTTTAGATCCCACCTCCGCTGGCTCTATACTGTGCACTCGTTGACTTTGAACTTGAACTCGAAGCGCTGACGCTAAATTGGGTGGCAAATTGAGGCTGCAGGGGAGATCCAGACCCGGGTCCGGACTTTAGTTGTTCTCCAGCCGTCACATGCGTACGATGGTTGTAATAAAATAACGCCTATCACCCTCCAGCGTGGAATCATGCCACAATCTTATCAGTAACCTGAGCTTATGCTAGCTGAATGAATCGATGTTCCGCTGTCGCACACAGAAAGCTCTGCGCCGGTTGTCAAAAAGATAATGAAAACCAAACCCCCTCCATAACCCCTTCGCGATATAGAAATTGTAAACAAAAAGTCAAACATTTGCAGTTGACAAATTGATTTCAGCACATTGGCAGGAAATTTAACCCGTGTTTAAATGGCAAGAGGGGTGTGCATAATACTTTTGTGAATTTTCTTCATTTGCATTTGCTGTAAAACCAAATGAGTAATTATACCCGTTACTCGTAGAGTAAAAGGGTATATTGTATTCGTGCAAAAGTATGTAACAGCTAGAAGGAAGCATTTCCGACCCCATAAAGTATATATATTCTTGCTCAGGATCACTAGCCGAGTCGATCTAGCCATGTCTGTCTGTCCGTCTGTCCGTCCGTATGAACGCTGAGATCTCGGGAACTATAAAAGCCAGAGGATTGGTATTTGGCATGAAGATTCTTGGAGTTCCTACGCAGCGCAAGTTTATTTCAAGAAGGTGCCACGCCCCCTCTAACGCCCTCAATAGCTTATAGACGATTTTAAAAATTTAAATATTTCGGAAAAGTAAAAATGCAGTTTTGTTGTACCTATCAATACCTATCGAAATGTAGAAGAAATTTTTTAAATCGGACCATTCGTTAAAAACTTATGGCTCATCAAAGTTTATATCTCCATCTCCCTCGCACTCCCTTTAGCTGAGTGACGGGTATTAGATAGTCGGGACACCAACCCGACTATAGCGTTCTCTCTTGTTTTCATTACATTTTTGTTAACTCTATAATAACTTTATGGGTTCTCGGTAATAAAGGCTCTACTCTTAACCAAACTGGAATTAAATTGCAAGCTAGGTTTTATTACAAAGTAAATTCAGTTAAGTTAAAGAATTCGTTTTAATAATTATGATTTTTAACAGAATATAAAAAATAAATTTAAATTTAGTAAATATAAAGTATCTAAATATGACTTACTTAATAGGAATTTTTTTGTGCGCGTGCAAGCTAGAAAAACAACACATATGTATATATTAAACAAAAGCTAGTTACGTATTAATTATTATTTCCTTGATTTTGTTAATTAGTAACCCAATAAGCCAGCAAACCCCTCCCAAAAAGAATGAATACGCAAGGGTATAAATAACGATAAATACCTGGAAATATTATCGCGAAGCGTTTGTTTTCTGCAGAATTAATAACATAAGCCATTTATGACCCATTACAGAGCCGCAATATCGGGAACCTCTTATCGCACTGCAAATTATATACAAAGTTAGCAGTCATAATATGATGTTAGAAGAAAATTTGTATAACATTAAGATTTTCGTACATGCTTAGGAAAAAATCAATGAAAATCCAAGGCAGTTATGGCTCATTACCTCCGATCCCGGCGCTTGATTAAAGCAAACTACCCATTCAACACGTAATTACTCCCCGAAAGGTCACGCCAGTATCAACAGTTTGACATCAATTCGGAGCTCAAGCAGCCTAAAGTTGTATCTGTAACGATTATTATAATTGTCATAATTGCTATTACCAACATTAGAAGTAGTTTCGTAAATAATTTACAAGCTTGGGTCTTAAAGAGTATATTTTAGGTCGACAAAACAATTGAAAATAGGCTATAATTCTGATTAGAGTGAGCGGAAGAATTTAATATTGAGATGATGTGGTCGTAAAGATAAAAGGATCATGTGACAAATTTTGAACAAGTAAAAGTCTCAAGTAGTCTTATAATTTTTGAAGTACCCTTGGCAACTGTTGAATAATACACGCAATGGGTAATAACTCGAGTTATAGTTATAGGGTGTAGAGTAAATATGTCCCCCTATAGATGAGCTTCGACCTGTATGTCAAAGTCTGAACTTCCATCCGACTTTTGCCTGTACTACTACCTTAGTTGTGTACCTATAGTTAATGAGATAATGAGTTCACTTGCTAATTAGTCAACCGAAAGTTAGAAAAGTAAAATTCAAGCACAGAGAACTTATTTCTGTTAAATTGGGTATGGTTGTACCCGCGTATCATGTTTATAAAGTTAAGATTAGTCCAGCATAAGTATTTTATTATTTTGTGTAATCTTTTGATTAGGTCGATTGAGCGATTTCATAAATATTAAAAAAAAAAGCTGTCAGTGTGTAGGAGCTAGGAGCTGTATCTATAAAAAGATTACCATACCCTAAACCAACAGTAATCTTAAAGCAGGAGTACATGCCTCTTTTGTTCGCCACTTAACCATATCGCCAGGAGTTGATTACTATTCTGATCTCATTAATCTTTGTACTATTCGTCATGGTCTTACCAAAAGCTGATTAAGAAACTTTTCGGCTCTCAATCGAACGTTTAACTTATGTATAATAAAATGTTTCAGCGAGATATCAAAGTTCAGTGCCTTAATCCAAACAAAAGCAGTTGGACAATTGTTGATAAGCCTTTCGCAATTCCCAGTTTAAACGGTTCCACCTGGCATGGGTCTCTTCAGTTTTATTTGTCCAATCGGCCGTACCGGACGTGTGCCGACCTTGTTAAGGTTGTCAAAAGGTTTGTTACCAGAGGGATATCGCTCATGAATTTATAATCGATCTTGAGATCTCAAGAAGTGCTGGCAATAAAGCATAAGAACCAGCCCACTTTGAGCGAAATTTTTGTGTGTATTCTAAGTGCTTACGTTGAATGGGCTATTAAGTTTAGAGCTCAGAAACGCGTGTATGATAATTTATTGACCAATCCAGACTGTATGCAAATTTGAGGCAATTGAATTATGAAACGATCCCGTAATAACACCAAGCACAATTGGTAAAGTCGAAATTCTTAATGGATATCATTGAAATGAGCTAAATAACGAACGTTGATTTTCACTAATGACATGAAAGTTGTAAATACAATTGGAAGTCACAGTAGCCAATGATCATTCTGACCTTAGTTTTAGAAAGCTAGGCGTTAAATGTCCAGTACCAAACATTTTATTGGAAGAGTTATCCAAGTTCTTACTCAAAATATATCTTATTCCTTCTTATATCGTATTCTTTCAGAAAAAAGGACCTTTCGAATATATCAAAATGGCTTGCACCTGCGAAGTAATTGGCCTTGCCTGCGTCGTGGCTTTAATACTGAGTGCTATGGCCAAAGCTCCCTATCAAATGCGCATGACCTTTATATTCTTTGGAGCGGGTGCTATAGTCCTGATTTGTGTGCCATTTATGATCCTGCGACCTAGGGATTACCGAAATGCGCTGTAAGTTTGATTTATCACATGACTTTACCTTTATAAACTTCTTAATCGATTATATTTTTGTACTTGCAGCTTCCCAGCTTGGTGCTTCCGGCAGTTGTGCCGCCTAATGGGCATCACGATGGAGGTTCGGGGTCTGGAGAACGTCCGTAAGGACCACGGTGCAGTGGTGATTATGAATCACCAGAGTGCTGTGGATCTGTGCGTGCTGGCCTACTTGTGGCCGGTGATCGGCAGAGCCACGGTTGTATCGAAGAAGGAGGTTCTCTACATCCCCTTCTTTGGCATTGGAGCTTGGCTCTGGGGCACTCTGTACATCAATCGGTCCCGCAAGACCGACTCAATCAACTCACTGCAGAAGGAGGCCAAGGCGATACAGGAGCGGAACTGCAAGCTGCTGCTCTTCCCCGAGGGCACGCGCAACACCAAGGACTCGCTATTGCCCTTCAAGAAGGGCTCGTTCCACATCGCCCTCCAGGGCAAGAGTCCCATCCAGCCGGTGGTCATCTCGAAGTACTCATTCATGGACGACGAGAAAAAGACCTTCCGCCCCGGCCACGCCCTCATCCACATCCTTCCCGAGGTGTCAACCGAGAAGTACCAGAAGGAGGATGTACAGCTGCTGATCGACGAGTGCCAGTCCATCATGCAGTCGGAATACACGAAGCTGAGTAAAGAAGGCCTAGCCTTGAGCTCGAAGAAGCAAGCATAGGACTGGTTAGACTACGAATAAACTCAGGTTATTATCCTGCTTGAGGATTTAATTTATAATTAATCAACAAGATTTTTCTAAGCGTGAAAAAGAGGAATCAATACGTAAGGGATGTGGAACCATTTGCCTGTTATAACGCTACACTGAATCATTATTCGGGTGTACTTTTGATTAATATTAACTGTTTTACCTCCAGCACAATCATGTGTATGCCTAGAGCTTTTTTGTGACCAAAAGAAACATCACAAAAGACATTTTTACAAAAGAAGAGAGCACATTTGTTAGATGTTTAGCTTAATGCGAATAATATATTGATTTATATGTGAATAATGAAATGAGACTATTTAATAAAACATTTCGCGATGAACAATAAAAGATTTTAAAACAAAGTGTTTTGAGGGGGATTTTCTTTTTGGCGCTTTGAAGAACATGAAATTGACGAAATAGCTATTTTACAACTTTTTAAACTTTAATTTGAGAAACATCTGTGCTGCAGACACCTGCACAATTAATAAAATCAGAATTTGTGACAGGTGTTATTTAATACTTTTAACGGTTGTTTTAAGGGCGGACTTTTTAAAATTTTAATCTGAAAATATGTGTTTCAAATGTTGAAAAACTTATCGTTTGTGTCCCATTCGCAGGCGAACAGCTGTTTCTTCCGATAGTCCTCAATCGCAAATACTGATATCGATTGGCGGCAATACAAAATATAAACAAAACAAATTGTTTTAATTTACTTTAATTTAATTTGTTTTGTTTTGTAAACAAGGTTTCCATTAAAATGTCAAATGCCGAAATAAATCCTGAATTCACCGGAGATTCACCGCCCGAAGAGGAGCCTCCCAGTGAGAATTTGGAACTCAAGAAAGCATCGGATGTGGAATCAAAGGAATCAACCGTGGAGCAGCTGGAAAAGCTGTACGACATCAACAGAATCCGAGCTTTCAAGGATGTTCCCTTTCTAATAAAACGTATGGAGACCGAGGACATGATCGTGACTTATGGCACGGCGGTAGAAGAAGTACAGATATTGCTGAATTTCCTGCGGGACAAGATTCCAGTCGGATCAGGAATTGCCCTCCGTATCACAGAGCACACGCCAGCCTCTTGTCTTCTGATTCTTGCGTAGGAGTCGTTCTATCGTTCTTTCCCTTGTCTCTTAAACGAATTAATGATTGTAATCTTGCAGGATACTCAACCACAAGTGCCACTTCTTTCCCACGGACAAGATGATGCTCTCCCAGGAGCTTCACGACCAGATGTGTTTGGCTGGAGTGGAATACATCGTGACCAACAAACATTTGTCCGTGTCTCCATTACACTTTGAGAGTATGTTTACCATACTGGTCTTAAAGGAGGTCTGCAAGATGTATATGGTGAAGCATAAATCCGCCGATCCCACTGTATCGACCAAGAAGCCCCTGCCCGCCAATATGTGCTACACCATTACTACCACTGGAAGTACAGGAACCCCAAAGATAATACATGTGCCTTACGAGTGCATCGCCCCCAACATAGTGGCGCTCAGGTAAGTGGCCATTGGACATACCAATACCCAACTAATCGTCTTTTCTTCCAAGCCAGAAGCTGAATATCTCTATGGCCGACATCATTTACCTCGGCACCCCCTGCACCTTTGATCCCTTCGTGGTGGAGTTCTTTCTGGCTCTGCAAAATGGTTCAACTTTACTGACCAGCCGCCATTCTATAAGGGAATCTCCCAGCAAATTGCTATGTGCCCTCTTTCCCGACAACATGGCCACGCCTGGCATTAGCATTCTGCAGATGACGCCGTCCTTGTTCCGGCAATTCGGAGCCACTTGTATCAGGGATCGAGTGCTGAGCAGGTCCAGTTCACTGAGGTGCGAATAGATCAGGGATATGGAATTACATCGATTTAGATGGTTTAATATATTTAAATCGTTTCCAGAGTGCTGCTCCTTGGAGGTGAACCGTTTCCCTCGAATGCCGAGCTCGTTACTTGGATGGATTCGAGTGTCCTGTTGCAGAAACACATTTGCAACATCTACGGAATCACAGAGATATCCTGCTGGAGTCTCCTGCACATCGTTCAGTCACTACAGACCCCAGTGCCTTTGGGCACGCCCATTGATGAGGATACGGTTATAAGGATTCAATTCCAGAACGATAAAGATTCGAATCAAGGAGAGCTCTTTCTGGGTAGTGCCACCCGGTGTTGCTATATACCACAAATAGATGACAAAGTGGATACGTCGAAGGACGATTCCGGCATTTGTTTCAGAGCGACTGGGGATCTAGTCACTCGAGAGAAGGATGGAACATTATTTTATGGGGAGAGATCAAACGATGTGGTGAAAAGAGCCGGAAATCGCATTAGCTTGGGTGAGTAATAATTCAGTTCTTAAAAACTATAAGTTCCCAACTACAATTATCCTACGATAATGCAGGTTTAATCACCCGCAAAATACAAAAATGCCTGCTCAGCAGCGAACTGACGACTTGCCTTTGGCTCGAGGATTTGCAAAAGCTCATCTGCTGCATTCGCACCTTAGAGCCAAAGACCAGAGTTCAACAGCGGGCCCAGACCTTCGATATACTCTCCAAGGTGTCGATTGCAGAGCAGCCAGATAGATTTGTCTACCTGCAACACTTCCCGTTCAACGTTCATGGCAAACTGGACAAACAACAACTGCTCAAGATGTGCATTCCCCTGGCTCAACCCGCTCAGCAAATACTGAAGAGTTACCTGCACGATAGACTGGAATGTATGGAACAGACTGATGACACATCGGCGAAGAGGCAGAAAATTGAGGACCCTGCTCCCTGTGGATATGACTTGAGCTTTCGCCAGGCGGGAGGCACATCCTTCCATGCCATCACCATTTGCCGGGAGATTGGCCTGCAAATGTGCATCGATGATGAGCAGCGCCACTTGTTCGAGATGCTGCTGGACGAGAACGTGCCGCTGCGAACAGTCTTAAGGTTCTTGGACATGGCAAAGTTGGTGGCCAACAGTATCAAGCGAAAGCCCGTTGAGACGGCGGCAGTTAGTTCCTGTCATGGCGGCCTGGTAATCAAACGAATTGAACAGCCGGTCCTCAAGCTTCAATTTCACTGGAAGGTGAACTTCGAGAAGTGCATAGACTCCCCAGTCAGCGAATACGAAGGACGCTTTATTTGCGTGGGCGCACATTCCAAAATTCTGCGAACTCTGGATCCCCAGACGGGCAACGAACTTAGTGTCGTCAGGCTACCCAATCGCATCGAGTGCAAGGTGACCTTTCTCAGCGAGCAGCTTGCTATGGTTGGCTGCTACGATGGTTGTCTGTACGGCTTCAATCCCCAAAACGGCGACCATGTGTTTTGCGTGGGAATTGGCGGCATGATTAAGTCCCAGCCCTTGCTGACCGCCGACGGTCGACGAATCATAGTTTGCAGCTATGCCGAGGACTACAATGTCTATTGTTTGTCTGCCGAGCGGCAGGAGGTGCTGTGGTGTCTCAAGATTGGCGAGAAGG
Organism: Drosophila prostipennis; assembly: GCA_037075205.1. Lineage (NCBI taxonomy): Eukaryota > Metazoa > Arthropoda > Insecta > Diptera > Drosophilidae > Drosophila > Drosophila prostipennis. The sequence continues at coordinate 1,419,565 of JBAMCJ010004477.1, forward strand.
CGATCTTTGCAGGACCTCTGGAGCTGGCCAGCGAACAGTCGCTTATCATCTGCACTTTGGACGGCAGCTGTTCGCGTGTGGCCATCACTGATGGCTCTGTGGAGTGGACACAGAAGCATAAGGAGCCGATTTTCTCCACACCTGTTCTTCTAGAATCCAAGTCCAACATCTTTCTGGCCGCCGAAGTTGCTGGCCGAGTGCACGCTTGTCATGTGGGTAACGGAAAAATTGTGAGTACTGCATTTCTGTTTGCACTTTTAACCTGCTCTAAGCTAAAATTTTATTTTTTTAGTTGGCCACCTACACCGCAGAAGGAAACATCTTCTCTTCGCTGGTGGTCAAGACCCCACCAACTTTCATGGGACATTCCTTTGTCGTCTTCGGTTGCATCGATAAGCATGTCTATTGCCTGCGTTGCAAAACCGGACCGGGCACGAAATCGGTTGACTTCGAGCTGCACTGGAAGACCAACGTGGGTGCTCCCATTTATGCCACGCCCAGTCTGCTTACAGTGCAACCCAACGGACTCCTGGCTTGGTGCGGTGCCACCGATGGTCGCGTCGTCCTGATGAATTTCAGGAATGGCGAAATTCAGTGGTCAGATAAACTTCCCGGCGAAGTGTTTTCCAGTGCTTGTTACATTGAGAGCCTGCGACGGGTGTACGTAGGATGTCGAGATAATTTCCTGTACTGTCTGGGCATCTAGATATTTACTAAAATTCCAAGCAATTCCATTTACAAGAACTGTCAACCTAATATGAAGATTAGGTAATGTGCCTTATTGTGTATATATTAATAATAATAATAATTAATGTGTCAAATATAATTATTAGTTAGATTTCACAATGTTATAATGTCAGAATAAGGAACATTTTAATAATATTTTGTTATTTTGTATTGAAGGTTTTTGTTAATCATTTTGAAAAATTAATTGCTGAAAACCGTAAAATTTATCTACTTCAGCGATACAATTGATTTGTTTTAAAAGGGTATTTTTCTTTATATTCCGTTTAGAAAAATCACATGATAAATTCTCATTCAAAGATTCACAATTCGGGGGGCTACAAAAAAATCGTCGAACTGAATTTCTATAGACTTTCAGTTGCAGATTTCTGCAGCACTCCGAAATATGCTTTTCCTATGAGATTCTTTCAATTTAGATACCGGACAGATGTGTTCTGCTGTTCCATCGGTGGAGTCTTCGGAACACCTCTGTGTCCAGATCAAGCCGCACCTGCTGCATTGCCGGCAACACAATGATGTTACTGAGCACTTTGACTTCCTGCCCTTCAGCTCCTCCTGGATATCCTTGATGGCTTGTTGCTCACGGTGCGTAAGCCTAGGAGCTCTGTAGAGGGCACTGAGCGACCTCCTGTGTTTCGGAATCTGCAGCTCTTGTTTCTTACGTTCCTCCCGTTCTTCCCTTTTCTTGGCAATCAGAGCTTTTCGTTTCCGTTTCCGGTTAGCTTCCAAAAGAATCTCTGTGGGAGACTTGGCCTGTTTGGCAATGAATGCTGCCCACACCTCTCGCCTTTTCTCGAAAAAGGCTTCATTGAAGTCGATACGTTCATAGTGGCAGCTGTCACCAGAATGCTTGGAAGATACTTCCTCCTCTGCTCTTTCCATTTTGATTTTGTCCTGCATTTTCTTTATTCTTTTTTCCCTGGAAAGCACCTCCAACTGATGGCTTATAAATTGAAAATTTCGTTCCAGGATTGGCAGGTTTTCTTCGTATTTTTCATCCGAAATATGTTTGCCAATCGATAATATAAGGATGTTGTAGTGCTGAGGATCATATTTATATTTCCTAAAGATCTCGAGCTCGTCCTCAGTTATAGGCACATGCCTACCCATGATCATGTGCTCCATTTGCTCCAAGTCCTTGTCAAAAAGCCTCGACCTCAACCAATCCATTTGGGAACGAATGAAGATTTCGTGAATAGGCTTAATCGGTGAAGTGTCTATATCAGATGATCTTTTTAAGACTCCTAATGATGCATACTTATTTGGTACCTGGTAACTGGCCCGAATAGACCTATACGAAATTTGAGACCTTCTAGATCCTGTTTCTGACCTTCCATCTACTTCTATGTCGGCCTTAAGCTGCTTAACTTGATTGTGTAATACCTTTTGCACATTGTGAATGTATCGCCACTTGAGAATTTTCTTTAATTTGTGAGCATCCTCAGGGGTTTTAGCTATTTCCGTATACTCCTTATATCTCCCCAGTAAATCGCACAACACTGCACTCATTTGATCCCGGTGCCTATACTTTGGTAAAAGGTTTAAAGTACTGTTTGAACGTAATCTCGTGGTATCCATTTTTTTGTGAAATCTTTTTGATTCGCCCAAAGATGTTGATTTTTGTTCGTATAAACGGTTGATAATCTCGGTGGCTGTTGATGACATGGGTAGCAGTGGCTTTGTGGCCAACCTTCCTACACCATCCAATGCTTTGGCATAGCTTGCTTCAAAAAGCGTGGATATTTTCTGCTTTACTAACGGAAGGGTGTTTCTATGAAATATAGTAGACTCGCCTACAGGAGGATTATACTTTGAAGGCATTATTGGATTGGTGATTTTGTTTTCATTTTCTAATTCCCATTTATTAAAGCTATCGTCGGACTTTTCTTTTCTTTTAATAATTGAACTTTGTCGTTTCGAGTTTCGACTATATGATCGGAATGCGGATTTTAATTTTTCATAGGTACCAGATTGGTTATTTGATTTTGTGGCTTTCGAAATATCCTTGGTAAATTCACTACCCTGCACACTTTGTTTCGACTGGTCTTTCCCTAAAGACTCCTCTTTAGGCGATGGATATTTTCTATTTGCCCTTTTGTGGCTTCCCAGCCACAATTTTATCTTAGGTAATTTACTCTTTGACAAATTTTTGTATTTGATACTTTTTATAAATTTTTGCATTCTTTCGTTTTCGTTTTCCTTTTTCTTTTTAACCTTATTATTTAATTCCTTTGGCTTAACGTTTGGGGGACTTTCTTCTTTGGAGACTGCCCTATTATTTATGTCATTTGTTGTATATTTATTGCGAGGATAAACTTTAATCTGTACCTTCGACGCGGGTAGTCCATCGGTGCTCCTTGTGTGAAGCACTTTAAAGTCGTCTTTACCTTCAATTGAAGATTTATTTGAATCCTTGTTCTTTTTATGGTTTAAATCGTTAATGGTATCCATATTCTTTCTTTTATGGTTCAATTCATTCGAGTTTTTATACCCCTCAATTAAAGAATTGATGGTATCCTTATTCCTTCTTTTTTGTTTTATTTCCTTTGAGTGCTTATTAAATGTAACTTCTTCTTTAGGAAAAATAGCCTCCGAATTCCTTTTTTGGGGAACCTTATAAGGTCCTTTTGGCCGTGGAAATTTTTCAATTTCATCGTTTTCCTTTTTTGTTACCCTCTTATTGTAGATTTCAATGGCATTAAAAAACTCCCATATGGCTTTTTCGAAGGAACTTTTTGGTATACTTCTTCTTGACCTATTTCCCCTCCTTGCATGGTTTTTCATCATATCCTTTGTAACTTTCACACATTCTTCAGCTTCTGTTAAATTTCTTTTGGCTAACATTCTTAAAAATTGTAGTTTAGTTTGTAAAGGTCCATCGTTAGTATTTGCTGGGGTTTGAATCCAAACATGCTCATAAATGGACCTTTTTAAGTTGTTTAAACTTTTCCTAAGAAATTGACTGTTGTACCTATGACTTTTGAATTTTCGTAAAAGTTTCCTTAGCCTTCTTTCGTTGCGTAGTTCTTCCGTGTACTTTTTTTGCAGCTGTCGGTTTTGACTCCGTATTAATTTAATGCATTGAGCTAGCATGGATCGACTCTGATGGAGAGTCATCTTATGGATCCTCTTAACCAAAGTGCTCTTCTCCGCCAATAGATTGTGTAAGCTTGTTTGCAATCGATGTGCTTTCGTCTTGTGCCTCTTAAAACCCTTCATGTGGAGTGATTTGTGTTGTATCCGGTAAGTAAAAGGTCGACCATAAATTCGTTTAAAAGCCATGCTTATTATGTTAACAAAAGTATAAACAAAAACAAAAAAGTCTCAAGAAAAAACAACTGATGTTATTCTCAAAGTTTCTGCGAAAGCTTAAAATATATGAATGAATTGATACCTATATGAATTATATCGAAATAAATATAAACATCTGAAGAGATTGCAAAGCTCCTTTTACAATTTCATTAAAGTTATATTTAATCGATTTTGTAAGATTACTTTTTGTTGGTTTTCGCTGATTTCTTTAGGATCTCCGCTGCCTTCGCCTTGTTAAGACGCATCTGCTCCAGGTCCTTTTCCCTCTGAGGAATGACTTCTACGGTGTTGGGTATACGAGGACATTTCTCTGGCTTTGGAGCCAACTGTGATGTAGAAGGTTGTTCTGTAACCGCCACTTCCGATTCAGCCGGAGCCTTTCGCTTGCCACGTTTGGGACGGGAGGTTGCAGGCTCGCCTTCTACATTATCACCTGCTACTGGAGGTGCCTTAGCTCGTTTGGCGCGTGTCACCTTCTTTGGCTTCTCCGGCGTCTCATCGATCTTTCCCGACATCTTGTCAATGGCCAGTTGCACACGTTTACTGACCTGTGGCTGCTGAACTCGCAAAGCACTCTTGGCCGTAAAATAATTGCGTATGGATCCCTGGATCTTCTTCTCGTTGATCTTCTTCATAACCGGCAAGAGAATGTCATCGGTCTTCGAAGTGGTCCAGCCGAAGGACTTTCGGGTGAATTCCCTTATTGATTCCACGTCCGGTGTGCCCCAGCTAAATGCATCCCGATTGTCGTCGATCGTGGGATCTAAATAAGCCTCCACCACAGCCCCATTGGGGAATCCCTCGTGCAGTTCGATGTTCTTTAGTTTCTTGCGGAGAGAAAGTCTTGCTGAGCTGCCGGGGGGAAGATTACTGTTCTTGTGTGCCTGCCACCAATCGCGAAACTTTACCAATGTCTGCAGCACCGATTGGTTGCAGGTGCCACTTGGGACACTCGCTTCCTGTCCGGAAAAGGAGGCCAAAATCTCCAGGGCCGTCACAGCGCCAATGCCATGGATTCCGGTGGTGTAGTCACTGCCCACCAAGCAGGCCAACTGGATCAGTTTGCCCCTGTTGCAGTTGAACGTTTGCTCGATTTGTTCCGCCCGGAATTCCAACACATGCTTGTTCTGGGCAAAGAAGTTCTTGTAAACAGTTCGACCGCCGAACAGCCAGATATCACTGTCATCCGTTATGGTGCCGTGGGTGAGCTCGGTGGCGTTGAGGAAGGCGCATTGCGCCTCCGCCTCCATGGGGGCAACAATGTACGGTATGCCGAAAAGGCGCAGCAGCTCCTGGCAATCGATGCTCATGCGCTGGCTGATGGACATGCCCATGCGGTCCTGCCGGTTGCGCTCGATCTCCAGTTCCTTGCGTTCCTGGGCCAAGTTGGTGGCCATTTCCTGCAACTCCTCTGAAGTCTTCTGCGACTTTAGGGCCGCGGCTGCATCCTTTATAAGTTCCTGCAAGAGTTAAGAACAATATTTAATATTTAAAAAGGGTTTTCTACATAAACATACCTCAGGATCCACAGTCTTTTTCTTTTCCGTCTCCTTCGCCTCGAAGAGTGATTTTGAAGCCTTGCTGTTTTTTTTCGCGGGCGATACATCCTCATCACTGTCCTCTCCCCCATCGTTTGCCCTTTTACGTCCAGACTTTGGTGTCCTCTTCCTGTAGAAGGGCTGCGGTGTCTTGGGTGTTCCCGGAGGCGTTTTATCCGCCGCTGGAGATTTGTCGGGCGTTCGCTTGACCACGTAACTGGTGTCGAAGAAGTCCTTAATGGACTTGTTCTTGCTGGGCGTTTTGTTCGGTGATATGCGATTTTGTTTATTATCGTCGCTGTCGCACAACTCAATTACTTCCTCCTTGGAAACGGATTTGGTGGCTTTCGAGGCCACTTCATCGTCTGAGGACAATACGATGGCACTATCGCTTAGTTTGACTTGATCCAGACTGATGTTCTTAACTTCGGCCATCTTCGTTTTTAGATCATCTAATATAGAACTTAGTTCAACCTTGGGTTCTGCTTTTGCATCCTCAGTTAAATTTAGTTGAATACTTTTAACTGCAGCGGTTTCCTTTTTTAGTTCACTTAAAATCGAATCTAGATCAGGCTTCGGTTTTACTTCTGTAGAAATATTTTCTTGGCTGTCTTTCACTTCGATAATTTCATCAAAATGTTCCCTAAGTTGACTAGTTTCCTGCATGCTTTTTTCTTTGTTGGGTTTATCATCATCTTGAGACTCCAGTGTCATTTCCTCGCTATCTTTAACCTCTATAAAGTCATCGTCATCCTCATCGCTTTCAGTTTTTTCCTTTTCCTTGGCATCCTTTTCCTCAAATATATCCGCAAACAAATCATTAGAGTCCTTCAGGTCTTTAGTGATGTCAACACAAATCTGCAGAGTCTCTTTACCTTTGGCCGGCTCTTGAGCTTCCATCACTTCCTCCAAGTCTGAGTCAGTATCTGTATCTACAATCTCCACCTTATCCTCGTCTAGACTCTTTTTGCTTTCCTCAATCGCTTGGGAGATTTGTCTGCTCTCTTCGATAGCTTGTGAAATTAGTTTGGCCTCCTCAATCGAGTCGTTTGCCATGTCAGCGGCAACAGTGGTGGTCTCGAGCAGCTTCTCTAGGCTTTGCGTGTCATTGAGCTGAGTGTTTTCCATGATGTTGCCAACCTCCTCCTTGTTCATTCCCCCGTATTCAATCATATATGCCCTGGCAGGTCCCTTGGCCGCATGGCGCAACTGTTTGCTTTGAGCCCGGTTCAGCCGCAACTCTTGGTCCGAGTCGTACTCATAGTCCTTCTCGTCGTATACCTTGGTCTCCTCCATTGACATGGACAGTGCTTTGGCCAAGTCCTCATCGAACTCCGTACCCAGTATATCAGTATGATCCTCAGACTCTTTTTTGGTGGAAGTGCTTGGCTTCTCGTCCTCCTCCTCCTCCGGCAGCTCCTCGATCATCTCTATTTTCACCTCCTGCTTGGTGCTCTCCAGAGCCTTCTTCTTAAGATCCCTGACCAGCAGAAACCGTGTGTGCTCATCCGAGCTGATCTGCCGGGTGCTCTGTTCAATGGCCGTTGGCGTGACGATGCCCTCCTCGCTGAAGAAGTCGCACAACTCCGAATAGGTGAGCGTATGTCCGCCCATCTCCTGTTCCGCCTGCTCCAAGCTCTCCTGAACGGCGCGTCGCTTAAGAAGCCGCTTCATTTGAAAGGAGGCGAAGTCGTCGCTGCGGGCGGGCAACTCGTGCAGGCGGCCCCACGAGGACTGCTTGCGCGTCTCCTTGATGTCCGTGAGGATCTCGTGCCGCACGTCGGCTGGCAGATTGCGAAAGTGCTGACTCTTCACATCGATGGCCTGCAGACTGGAGTTGTAGGAATGCCGAGCGGTTGACTCGTCAAAGGAGCTATCCGAGGCGCTGGCACTGGTGTCCTGGTCGCTTTCGCCAGTGTTATCCAGTCCCGCCGATGCAGCCGGTAGTTCTGGCAGCTTGAACAGGTCATCCTCGTCGTTCTTCTTTGCTGGCGGCGGTCGCTTCACCGGAGACTTGAGCAGAAGCTCCGCGTTCTTGCCCAGCGCTTGCTGCACCACTTTCTCCTTGGCCAGGGATTGCAGGAGCAGGGCCTGAATGCGATCCGCCTCGTTGCTGAGCTTGTTCCTCTGCTGCTGGCGGCGGGCCTGGCAAGGAGATACACAAAAGGATACAAGTTTAATGATTTATCATAGAGGAAGATGCTAGACCAACCCACAATGGTGTCCCTTTTGAGCTGCGGCACACATCCATCGAATATGAAAACCGGTCGCACACGATAATAGAGCAGCTTGCAGAGGCGGTGGAACAAACCCAGCAGGTGGGCATTACTCAGGGCCGATCCCTTGTTGTCCTGAAAGCCCTTCACAACCTGATGCAACCATATAGAGATATCTGCAGGACAAATACAACTTCAATGAGAAACTATTTCATTAGACGACGAAATTGATGCTTACCCACTGCCAGGATTTTACCCTCCAAAGTCTCCACGGGCACTGGCTTGCCGCACGGCTCGATGAGCTTCCACAGGCCCGTAACACCCATTGCTCCAGTAAATATTTCCGATATAAAACATGCAAAATAATAAAATATACATAGAACTTTTGCAATGAGCTTGAGAGACGCGGCTTCGATCGGATTACAGCTGTTTGCAGTGTTGTAAAGACACGTGCAAGAGTAGCAGTGATGCCCAATGCAGTGACTTTAAAAAGGGTGATTTTGTAATCACATTATTCTTATCTTCCCAGTTTTTTCAAGAAAAAATATGTGATATGAATATAAAAATATTGATTACTAATTAACGATCCATCTTTTCAATTAACTTTTTTAGATTGAGATATAAAACTGGTTACTCAGATACTGATAATATTTAATGTTCTTCATGTATGCTTAATACTAGCTTTGTGCTTAAGGACTAAAGATGACAATGCTTCCGGTTTAGTTAGTAAGGATCTTTACGATCACTCGGTCGCTTCCTCGGCGGCTGCAGTGCTGCTGGCGTTGGCATTCTCGGAGCTGCTCGTGTCCTTCTTGCTGGCCTTGCTCTCCTTTTTATCCTTGACCATTTTGCGGTAGACGTCCAGGTCCTGCGTTAGCGAGGGCACGAAGCTTTCAAAGTCCAGCTCGGTGAGGGTCTGCAGGATGTCCTTGGCCGTGATGGTCTTGTGATTCTGCTTGTGGGCCAAAGCCGTCGATGAAGAGGTCACAAAAATGGCAAATACGGATGCTGCCCGGGCGATCGCGCCGCGCGCCTCCTTGCTGACGCTGGCTGACTCCGGCAGCGCTTCCTTGATGAGCCGGGCGATCACGGAGTTCGGCAGATTGAGGTCCTCGATGCGCTCAACCATTTTGCTGCTGTTTATCTCGTTTCAATTGATAAGTATTTCCGTTTTCCCGTGGCGGCGTCGTTGCTTCCCGCGTAAAGAAGAGAAGAATAATCAGCTGGGCGGCCAGTATTGGCTAACGACCGCATGCACGCATCTACTGCGGCGAAGTGGCAACGCCCCAATGTAATTCTGTTTGCGCCCCCTCGTTCGCGTCAATTGTTTACACACATTTTCATAAATAACAGCCAATAATCCCGGCCTAAATGTGCAAGGAGCGGTTCGGGCCAAACTTGAAGCTGTTCCCCACCGAACTCACGTGATACGAGCCCTGTGCGTGCGCCCGCGACCACGCACATGGAGCAGCAACAGGCGACGCCGCCAAAGAAGCGCAGGCACAGCGAGTACCACGATCCGGACTATCACCAAACGGATGTTCCCAGCCAGGATGAGGCTGAGACCAGAAGCCAGGAGGATGACGTGTCCCTCCAGGGGAAGCGACCCAAAGTGGAAAAGGCGGCGGCGTCTGAGGAGGTGCCTCCGCCCGCTGACAAACTTCAGCGCATCCGGGAGCTCCTGCGACTGGAGTTCCAACGCGAAATCAGCCAGAAGGTGGAGCAGCTGGCCGAGATCGACCGGCGACTGCTGCAGGGACGCCAGATGCTGGACAAACTGCGCTATCAGGTGGTCAGCGAGTACTACCGGAAGCAACAGGTTCCCCTCACCGCCGCCGACGTGGCCAAGGTGCGCGGCGACAGCCTGTTTGCGGACGATGTGTCCGCCCCCCAGCTGCCTCTCCATCCGGCCATCAAGAAAATCGTTGGCAAGCGCCCGGTTCCCATCCAGAATCATCTGCCAGAGCGCACGGCGGCCACCTTGGCCAAGCAAACCATTAGACTCCGAAATCCGGCCCATCGACGTGCGGAAAGGAGGCGACAGCAGAAGATCAAGGAGCAGGGAATCGTAACCGATCACTCTAAGGACCCCAAGGAGCAGGCAGAGCAGGAACGTCCCATTGCCGTTAAGCTGGAGGATGAACAGCCCTGCACCAGTCGCCAGGCCCACGAAAGGCAAGTGGAGCTGAATGCTTCGCGGCTGAACAACAAGAACAAATTTAATTTCGTCGTGGGAAACACCTCCAAGTACATTGGCGAAGGTTCCCGAGAGAAAACCACAGGTGGGCAGGCTTTGATCTACAAGTGGTTGGTCTACGTACAAGGCAAAGGGCTACCCCAGCCACTGGGGACATACATTAAGAAGGTAAGAATTCCGCTAGAAACCTGAAGAGTTATTCTATAAACCCATCCTTCTATTGCATTTTTAGGTGCGTTTTCACCTGCATCATTCCTACCGACCCAACGACATTGTGGACGTGCACAGCCCTCCGTTTCAGCTGAACCGACGTGGCTGGGGCGAGTTCCCCATGCGCATCCAGCTCTTCTTTCAAGACCACTTGCAACAGAAGCCAGTGCAGCTGATGCACACGGTGGTTCTGGACAAAACCATGTGTGGTTTGCATACGATGGGCGCAGAGACCACTGTGGAAATCTGGCTGAGGGCGGAGCAGGCATTGACGAAACGGAAAAGTGTAAAGCCTGCGCCGGCACCTGTCATCCCTGCCTCTCCTGTGGCGGCTGCTCCTCTTTTAGAGCCTCCATCGTTCGCCACTCCCGTCGAATCGTGCAAGCCGCGAACCATTTCCATCACTCAAAATAAGGAGGAACTGGATGACAATCTGTTTGCTGGCATCAACAAAATTGAACTGAGCGACGACATCGAGCAGATCGAACCGACGGTACTGGTATCGGAGCCTTTGAAGCTAAGCTACAGTCCCAGAAAGCCGCCATCGACGCCTCCGCGGGCTCAGCTTCGATTAAACGCGGCTCCGGTAAGCGCGTCTCGACCATCGGTGGTGTATCTGCCTGTAAATGGCAGGAGTCCAAGACGGGAATCGATGCCAGAAAGGCAGCGGCTGGAGTTCTCGCCGGTGAAGCAGAGACCAGAGGCTTCGCCCCGAAGCGCGTGGCAGGAAACCTCGCCCATAAAACCTGTGCGCAATGGCCACCACCAGGGCCAGAAGAACGTTGTTTTCCAGAGAGCAGGAAAGCTGTACATCATCGATCCTTTACAGCGGAAGCTTAAGCAGGCTGCGAAGCAACAATCGCTGCTGAAACCGCAATTGAGTCTTCTGAAGCCGCCATCGCTAACGCGCTGGCATCTGCTGCAGTGCATGCAGCACGACCATGGCTATGCCAACATGAGTGGCGAGGTTGAGGAGAAGCCACTGCTTTCATATATTTCGCATCCAGTTGGGGAAAAACCCATGCAGGCGCGTCCCCGAAGGCTGGAGCAGATCTTTGGCAGTGCCCAGTTCCGAAATATGCGCAGTGCCGTGGAGTTCCTCCTGCGTCGCCTGCCGCTAGCAGCGATCGATCAAAAGAAGGAGTACCCTTTTACATGTACCACCCTCGACGAGTTCCACAAGCTAACTGCTCTAAAGCAGCGGTGTTTCGAGTACCTGCGGGCACGCCTCCTGCGTCGCTGTCTTATGCAGCACCACAAGCTGCAGCAGCTGGATGTCAGTGGAAAGGAGCACTACTGGAGTTTGCGGGAGATTGTGGGCTTCGCCAGGGTCCATGGTTACACGCCGCCTCTCAAAGTCGTCTTGCCCAGCTTGGAGAAGAAGCGGAAGAGGAAACTGGAGGCCGCGGAGCAACTTGCTCAGCGGGTGCAGGCGCAACTGAAAGGCGAGCCCCAGTCGCAACTTTCGACCTACGGTAGTCTCAGCTCGGGCAATCGGCTGAATGCTTGGATAGCCAAACAAACGCAACGGATGCTTGGACACGATCAAAAGATGCGGGATAAGGAGTTCATCGATGTGCTGGGTGTGGATAAACCTCACTCCCAAGCCTCCAGAGAGATTCAATTAACAAGTAGATCCCTCCAAACGGTGAACAATCGTCAACTGCTCTATCTGCCTCCACCGAAGCATTTGGATTCGGCCTTGCAGCTGGTTCAGGAAATGTGCAAGGACATCAATATCAGTCTGGAGCCGCAGGAATCTCCGCCGGGAGTCTCCCAGCCATTGGCCCTCACTGTGCTTGGCCAGGTGCTGCGCACTTTTGTGGAACGATTGGTTCGCCGTTCCTTGGCGTCCAAGCTGCAGCACGAGACCTTGGAACAGCTGCCCCTGGCGGCGGCCAATGCTCCGCTGTGCCTGCAGCCCCAGGATATTGGTCGTGTCATTCGCCAGTACTCCGAGCTGGACTTCCTAGGTAACACTCACTTGGGTGTTCCTCCCCTGGAGCCGCAAACCTAGTGGATAGTTGCCATAGTTTTGAATTTATTTTTTATCAAGTGCGCGTAATAGTTCAAATTCTACTGGGATATTAGTCGATATCTATTTAGTCTCTTGTACTCGTTAGTAAGCATAAGCTTAAGCAATAAATTAACTAAATTAATACAGAAAATTATAAAGAGCTTTACTATTAAAGTTTAAAATATAATGGCCTGAGAGGGAAAAAAATTGTAACACAATTTTTGGAAATGGTTAATATATGTACATATTTTTACTTTTCAGTGTAAACTGGAAATAATTTATAATTACCGGCAAATCTTTAATGTAGATTTTTTTTGTACGAGTTCATAAAATGTGGTCCTTACTACCGATAGAATATTTTAACTTTATGGATGTTTGTTAGGCATTTTGATTTGGTTGATTGTAAGTTATAACATAAGCGAACAATCCCAAAGTTGTATTTTCTCGAATTTCATATTTATAGATTTGTATGGCAATCGATTGGTAATTTTATTACAATTCTTTGACAATTTGGTTCAATGTTTCGGACAAAAAAATGTAACATTTGAATCTAATACAAATGGCAAAAATCCTTGTTTTCTCGTCGTAATTCTTTTAAATAAAGGGCCTCAAATATAGCAAAACCAATGTCTTTTTGGCCCCAGTTAATAACCCATGCTAACGCTCGTTATTATTTTCGGGCAAATGAATCCATCACCTATCCCTAGAAGTATGCAACAAAAAGAGCTCTGATGGAAGGTCAGTTAGATCTAATAACGGTTAACTTCCATATTCTATGCTCTTTGCATATTCATACATTCTTCTCAATGCACTCTTAGTCTTTGGGGGCGTTCTCTTCGCTCTCCCTGCTCCCCGCTCCCCGCTCATCGCTCGATTTCATTCATACTCATGGCATGGGGATGGCGCATGCCGATGAGATCGGGATCCATCTGTTTCTCTGGCTCTGTTTTCCTTAGTCTCTTTCCCGACGTGCGCGCAACAAGACCTAAAATCACAGTGGAGCAGAGAAGAGCCCGCTTCCCGCGCTTGCTGCTCACTAAATTAACAAATTAATTACCTCGATATATAATATGATTCACGAGTCATTATAGTAACTAAAATGTCGAAGCCTTTCCCAGGCGACATTGCTGCTCCAGTACGTCCAAGATAATCTATAATAAGCTTTTGGATCACCAATTTTGAGTGCTATTTTTTTTCGTGTGTGCGTGCGGTTGTGCGACAGAAAATGTGGAGGCGCTAAAATGTTCTATTTTTATTTTGCAGTAAAATCCACAAGGAGATGCAAGTGTGTAGTATGTTTCTGCTTCTGTTGCGACGCCAAATTGCATTTGCGGCCAGCACGCCGCCGCTCGATCCCTAGATCGCTTTGACCCTTCTCCATTGACTCAGTTTTCCTAGTGGTGGACAATCGGTCCACCCACCCGATTTTTTTTCGGAACGCCAAACAAGCGTTTTCCAATGATGCAAATCCCATTTACTCGGATATTCGAAGTAATTTTCGTGCTGTCAACAATTGTCGCCGTTACAGGTAAGCCTTCCATTTCCCACCCGAATTTGGATACCAATAATATAGAAAAAGCGGGGGCAGTATTGCCAGGCTCTCAAACAAAAGCTTTTTCTGACGGGAAAAAAATATCAGTCGAAATTTGTCTGTACGAAATTCTAAATTTTCCTTTCTTTTGTAATTTAAAGTTTCACGGATAACTAATTGTAATTTTCACAGAAGTAAAATCAAAATATTGTTTTATTTTCCGAGATCAATAAACAAATGATGATTTCAGAGATTCAATATGTGTACATCAAAATGCAAACATTTTAGCCAACCGTTACATTTTAAAATTCACACATTTTATGAGTTTACTAGCATTTCAAATAAGATTAAAAATACCTACAAAAATTCATTCGCTGGTAATTAAACCTGTTGTTTCAATTGGATTTAATAATTCTATTTTCTATGTCAAGTACGGATTCCCTTTTTTCCTAACCACATTTCTGTTTATCCTGCAGATTGTTGTTCGAGCCGGATCTTACTGCTCCGAGAGCATACGCTGAAAATTGTGCAGCATCAGCACAGCCACATGCACGAGCATGCACACGAACTGCAGCAGCAGATCCAAGAGACTGCGGTTGAGTTGCTCAATCGCCTGGAGCTGCAGCGCAAGCAGCTGGAGAATTCCGACCAGGAGGAGGAGCCAGAGCAGCTGCATCCCGAAACGGATCCCAAACCGGAGACGGATACCCAACAGCCAGTTGTGGACGACTCCGGGGCCGGTGATCCTGACGAGGAAACAGATACCGATTTCCTGGGATCCACCACTGCAGCCTGGTTGACCATCGGAAGCAGCACACCAATCGCCGCCTCCGAGGCTGTAACAACACCCCAAACCGTCACGCACACCGGGGAACCGCCACCTGACCAGAGCTCCACCAGTCCGCCCGAAACCAGCACACCAAGCCCAGTGGACAAGGAGACAGAGATTCAGATGCTGCCCTGCAGCGAAGCCTACAACTCGAGCTTCTGCCTGAACGGCGGCCACTGCTTCCAGCATCCGATGGTCAACAATACAGTCTTCCACTCCTGCCTCTGCGTGAACGACTACGATGGTGAGAGGTGCGCCTACAAGAGCTGGAATGGTAAGTAGTCTCATAAAGTCGCGAAAGTAATGATCCCATGTGGTCAGCACGGATTACATTCGCTTTACCAATAATAAGCTATATAATATCGTTGACCATTTTGCAGGTGACTACGTCTACACGCCCACACCAGTGCAGCGGAAGGTCCGGATGGCGCAGATCGTCTTCTCCTTCCCCGTTCTCATCATGCTGTCCTCGCTCTACGTGCTCTTCGCAGCCGTTTTCATGCTCCGCAATGTGCCGGACTATCGCCGGAAGCAGCAACAACTACACCTGCACAAGCAGCGCTTTTTTGTCAGATGCTGAGAGACCGACCTCCGGAAGGGAGAGGTGGTCCTCCTCTGGATTTTGATTTGATTTGGAAACAATTTTGGTTTCGCCTACATACGACTCCTCTTTTTTGTTGAATGGCAAATTCTTTTTGACCATATTTCTTTACGTTGCGCAGCGCAAAGTTAACGCTTTAATTTATTGAATACATTTAGTGTACTTAGTAGGATTTTCTATTTAGTTGCAAAAGACGCACAATTAGTATTTGCTTTTCTTTATCATTTCTTAGTTTCGTTTGTTTCGCTTTTGAAGCTTTCGTTGGAGCTTTTGTAGTTTGTTTGTAGTAACATTTTGTTACGTTAAATTAACCATTACGAAATATTAAGAATGTACTTAGAACATAATCTTAGCGCTTACTCCAGCTACCAGGACAAATGATTTTTTTGTAACACTCGGTTACATCTTGTATATTGTATAGAAAAAACTATTTTTGTAGTGTATTAAAGAAGAGGATTGGGACTCGACTCGAAACAGAACTAAAACATTCAAAACAGTGTTTCCTTTCCGCGGAACTTCTTCGTATCTCTCTTGTTCTTTCTTTTCAGCCGGTGGATATGAGTGAAGCACGCTTTTGGGTTTTATATTTTATAATATATATTTTATCCAATATTTCGTCCAAAAATTCTTTACAAATTTCTTCGAACTTACAGTTAAATGTATAGTAGAAATTATTCAAAAAATTCTCCTCACTTTCATCTTTTCATCGTATATGATTTGTTGATTCTTTTTTCTATCAAGATCATCAGTATGAGAATGGTATGTATGCGCATGTGTGGTGGATGTGTGCTTGATGGGTGATGGATGTGTTTTGGGGGATTCCCCCGATCTGGAATTCAGAGGCACCAATACAAAACTATTGATGCCTACGCGTGGGTGTGTTTTTAGTGGGGTGTGGTGGTTGCAGTGGTGGATGGTGGTGTCACGTGTAACTCTGACTTTTGCTTGAGTATATCTTGGATTAGGGATATGAAGTTCGTACAAAAATTATTTAAAATATGTAAATGTTTAAAAATGTATTTTTACTTGTTTTTTGTTTTGTTTTTATCTCGTTTATCTTGTAATTGTTTGTTGTTGTTTTACGTTGCGTTCTTTTGTTGTTGCTTGTATCGTTTGTTGTTTTGTTTTTAATAATATGTAATATTATATATAATAATTATGAGTAGGATTATTCGCATGTAACGGGCAGTTGTTCCTGTGTTGTAACGTCTGCCGCGGCATTCTTCTCCTTCAGATCCTTGGCGAGATCCACCTGTGAAAAATAATGGGAAAATGTTTATTAATCAATCGTTTAAAAAATCTTACTTTTTGTGTCGTATGCAAAAAAAAAGTTCGAAAACTGAAAGCACAACAACAACAATTAAGGGAAAAAAGAAAGGACGCGACAATGACAAAGGCAATTGCCAGCGCAAAAACAAAATAAAATGGTATACAAAGTAATGTTTTCAATAATAAGCGATTTGTGTGTGTGTTTTCAACATTTAGGTACAGTTGTGTATTTATGGTCTTTGGTTTTAGTGAGAGCGCAAGAGTTACGACAGCCAAACAGATATTGGGTTAGGACAGAGCGGTAGATGGGAGGATTGGGGCTAATTTTCTGTTTTCTAAACTTGTATTTTGTGTGCATGTGTGTGGATTAGGATGAATGCGGTTTAAGTTGTGTTTATGGGCTTGGTTGGTTGTGGTTAATACACCAAAATGCAGTCGCTTATCCTCAGTTTAGTAGTACGTACTTCATTCGCTTTACATCACCAAATAATCATGCAATCCCCGAGCAAATCAAATGTACCAAACACTAACGAACTACGTATTAACTACGGCAACAAGCGCGCTACCCGGCAGCAGACTAACTGAACTGATGCCATTCGAGTGAGACACACACATAGAGTTGGAGAAAGCAGGAGAAGCACGCCCAGGACAAAACTCCATGCCCACCAAATGGAGCGGCAGATGCATGAATGGTAATATGGTGTGTTCAGGTCGATGTGTTTTGAAGAGTTGAGTTTGCAGTTCTAGGACTCACTGCCAGTTGCTATTCACCTTGTTGTTGCTCTCGCCCTCCAGTTCCGTGGGTCTCACATCCAACTCAGCCAGGAGATCGCCACCAGCTTTGGTGACCGGTTCATCCAGATCGCTAATGATTTTTCCAACCAGATCGTTGTCGTTTCCGTTCTCCATATCGTTATCGCTATGCGCATCCTCGGATATGACTTGTTGCTCGGTTGTTTCGTGTTGGGGGATTTCCTCAACAGGTGCTGGCTGTTCTAGGATGGTTTCAACCTGATTTTCGTTTGCCGCCTGCTCATCAATCTGATTTTCGTTTGCCGCCTGCTCATCAGCGTCTTGTTCTTCAGTAGAGCTGATGCTAATGGTTTCCTTCTGTACTTCAGAATCTACAGATTCTGTGAGTGCAACATGTTCCTCATCTAAAACAACAGAAACTACGTCCGCAGGAACAATTGGAGCTGGAACTGAGACAGATTCTTCTTCGTCGGATGCGGCTTGGTCTTCAATAGTTTCCTGGACAACATCTGGTTTTGACGGGGTTAGTTCAGCCGTAGGAGAGGGAGCCGTTGTTACTTCTTCGGTTTGAACTGGCGAGACTTCCTCAACTTCAACAGTGGATACTGTCTCCTCCTCAACAACTTCAGGAACAGACTGCTCTTTGTCATCCTCCTCTACTTTTTCCTTTTCGGTGACAATCTCTGCCGCCTGTTCGGTGATCTCAGCGACTATGCTGATGGCCTGCTGTTCGATTTCATCGCGCTTAACTTCGTTGACTTCGGGGGTGTTTGGGGTAACCTGCTCCTCGATAACTTCATCGGAGAGAACGAAAGCGGAGACGCGAGATGGAGGCGGGGATTTGGGCAACGGAGGCGGCGGACTGCTGCTCCTTGTCTCCACAATAACAGATTCAGATTCAACTTCAGGAACTTCCGCCACCTGTTCAGTTTCAACTTCGGGAACTTCAGTTACAGACTTAGATTCAACTTCAGGAACCGCATCATTTGATTCATTTTCAACTTCGGGAACTTCAGCCACGGGTTCAACAAGGATAGTGGAAACGGGGACTTCGACTTCGATTTCGGTGGCAGACACCGGAGCAACAACCACGAATCCCTCGGCCTCCGTCTCAGTCTCCGTTTCGGCCTCAAGTTCGCTGCTAACCGCCTTGATGATCGCCGCCACAACTTCCTCCTCCGCTTGGCTGGTGGACACTGCTTCAATCACTTCGTTGCTGGCCTGCGTGTGGGAGGTGGGAAGGATCGTGTTGGTTGTTTTGGTTAGGATTGTTTGGGTCTGAACTAACTCTGCGGCTGCTACAACGGTCTCGGTCACAGTGCTTGTGCAAGTTCTTTTTGTTTCTGTTTCTGTATTTTTTAGTGCAGTTTTCTCTGTGATTTCGGTTGTGGTTTTTGTTTTTGTTGTTGTTGTACTTGTATTTACAGTGAAGTTTTTACTGTTGTGTTCTTGTGTGGTGCTGTCTGTTCTTGTGTGGTTGTTTACCTCAATTTGCTGTCCCTTCTCGGTCTCGACGGCCACGGGAGTGGGCGGGGGCGTGGTGGTGCCATTGGTGCCATTCTGGTGCGGCTGCTCGTCATCAACGTTGCTTGGAATGTTGTCAGCGGCTGGTGCTGTCTCGGCCACTGGGGACTCGGCCAGTCCATTGCTTGATCCATTGGTCAGCGCCTCTCCGGCTCCATGTCCGTTGGTAACCACTTCGGGCTCCGGCTGGCTTTCTTTCACGACGGGAACTTCTTCGGTGGCAGTGACAGTGGCGGTGGCAGTGGTGTTCGACTCGGTGGCAGTAACTGTGGCTGGTTCCTCGGCGGGCTTGGGCTGTGCCGCTTCCTCAACTGTGGCTGGTGCTGCTGGCGCCGCCTTCTCGGCTTCTCCGTTGGCCTGTTTCTCCTGCTCGGTCGCCGATCCGTTCTCGGCGGGCTTCGCTTCGTCCTTGGACGCCGACTCGCTGGTGGTCTCGACAGTGGCATTCTGATAAAAATAATTATTTCGTATTATTTTGATAGCTTCTTCCAGCACGCCACTACTTACGTCAGCTGACTTTTCGGCCTCGCCGTTTGTTGCAGCCGCTGGCTCCGCAGGAGCGGCATCAGCAGCAGGAGCAGCTTCGGCCTCGGCCGTCGTGGGCGACGTTGTGCCAGAGGTGGGGGAGACAGCCTCCTCCGACTTGGCCGGCTTCTGTTTGTCCTTCTTGCCAAAGGAGATGCTGCGGAAGGACCACTTCTTCTTGACCTTGTCCTTCTTGGACTTGGACTTGATGCTTTCATCGGCCAGCGGGGTAATATCCTCGCCAGCGGCGCCCTCCTTGGGGGAGCCCTCCTCGCCCTTTGGCGATTCAACGGCCGCATCGCCACCCTCAGCGGCTGCGGCTGCATTCTTTTCGGTGGTCAGATCTTTGTCGTTCTCAGACTGCTCCTCAGTTTCCTTTTTCTGCGCGGGACATAAGAATTGATTAGAAATCGGGGTTGCCTCTACATTTCCAAATTGCTTTCGCTTACCTCTGCCGACGCCGCTTCATCGCCACCCTCTTTGGGCGTGGCTGCATCCCCGTTCACCGCCGGTGCGTCCGTCTTCTGGTCCACATCGATCTTCTCCACCTTGCCGGCCACCTCATCGCCCTCGCCGACCTTCTTGGGATCGGTGGTGATGTCGATTGAACGCTTGCTCTGAGCTTTACCCATTTTTTTTATGCTGATCCTCCTTTATTCGCTAGTGTAAACTGAAAGAAAACGAGGTGAGTAATTAGTTTAAATGTGAAACAGTGTAGAGTGGGAAATGGCACAAGTACGGCGGCACTTTTTATTTTTAGCTTGTGTTTTTCCTATTTTTGCAATTGACATTTTGAATGAGTCGCACTCTAGATCTTTCAATGCAATTCGATGACCTCATTAGGGATTGTCGATTGCATCAACCATGGGGAGCTTATCACAATGGCAAGCGCCCATTAAGGAATTACGATAAAGTAGAGTCTACTTATTAGACCGACTAAAGTAATAAGTAAGCATAAAATCAGGGACCGTAACGTTTACGAGTTTTATGGAAAAAACTTAAAAATAATATTTATTTGAGATTTTTATGTCAAAAGACTCCCGTGTAAACGTTATTTGAGATTCTTATTTTTTGAAATATTAAATAATTGTTTTTTGAGGTTTTTATTTTTCCAAATCCCAAATAATCTTTAAATAAGATCTCATATAATCGCTTTTTGAGATTTTTATTAATAAAACTCACAAATGAAGTTTACAATTTTAATATTTTAACAATTTGTAATCTCATTCTTGAGATAAATTTTTATTAGAATTACAGCAGTTTGCACTAAATAATCAGATGATTATGAAAATATTATACATTAGAATTTATAGTTTCTAGCAATTATCGGCTAGCGTCTTCAATCACCGAGAAAGTACTGTAACGGCCAAACCAGACGGCAGTAACCGTAAACAATTCGAGCGCCTCCCATGATTCATCGACACTTGAATGTTTTTCTTTTTACTGAGAAGTTTATATGAAACAACGAAACAGACACCGCAGCAAAGAAAACAGAAATAGGGAGGAGGAGGGTGTGGGCTGGTTTTAAGCATGCAATGCGTCATTTTCAAGCAAAATCGAATTACACACAAATTTTTGCCAGAGTGAATGAAACAGAAACCGTAGCAAAGAACCAAATTTTGGGCGGTGAGAGGTGGCACAACAAAAAGTTTGCATTTTTTAGGGGTTGTAAGTGCAAATGAAACGGGGAAGGTGTGTGTGAGTACGTGTGCAGCTAAAAATGGCGGCAACACACACTGGCACACAGACGACAAAGGCTAAAAGAGCAGCTGTTTCGACCGCTCTATCTAGACCCGGTGAATCAACAGCCTCCCACATCCGACCCATCTGCCCACCCCTCCCACAGCCACATCCACATCCACTTTTAACCCAAACACACGCACCACCGGCACGTGAAGCGCCGTATGCAAATTGAAAATTCTCCGGGAATCCATCAGTGACTCATTACCCTCAACTTATTATTGCCTAGTTAGTGTAGACATGAGTCAAAGCTGGGATAGGAAGCGGAACATTAAAGCAATGAATGGTTCCCTCTTGACTGATTGGCGTAAATTAATACGTTGATATTGACATTTCCCCCGAAGAAGTCTGAATCAGAATGAATGTTGTCAGATAATCAAGGGTGTGACAAATTTTGTTTCCCTTACGATAATGTACTAATTTAAGATTTTTTAAAAACAAAACTAATTCTAGTTTCGGAGAATGTACAAAGTTTTTACCGCAAATCCCAAGATCCAAAAATAATTGAGTCAGATACTGGTGAATCAGATATCTTCAATAAACCATACTATAAACGGGCAGACTATAAAAATCACCCTTTAAAGATAAGATTTTCAATTAGAAATAACAACGAGAGCTTTAAATTTGCACTGAAAGCGTACATTCGTGCACTCGGCACAAATACATCATATCAATTTAAATACGTAACAAGACAAGAGACCTCAAGTTTCAAGACTCTGGGGGTTCAACGAACCCGACAGCAATTAATACGAGACAACACAATACCATACATATACCATACCATACCGTACCGTACAATACCGGGCCAACTGAAGCTCCTCAGTTATGTATTTCGATCGGAGTGATAACGGAGCGAGAAGCAGAGAGACGTATTCGATGTGCAAAGAAAGAGGCTATTAATTCCTGGCCTATGTCTATCTAAACTGGATGAGTAATGGCCGAAATACGCCGAAACACAGCCCCGTACCCCCTGAATTTAGACTCAAAGGTAATAACATAAAAGCGCAAGTAAACTGGCGCGCATGACGCATCAAGGAAAAGGACATCGAGAGAGAGAGAAAGAGAGCGGAAGGATTTGAGAGAGCGAGGGTTGCCGGCATTTGGCAGGGAACTACAACAATAATAACATTAACGGGTCTGGTCATTGCACGTTGCCATGCCAACCTAGCAACAACTGTTTGTCCTCCTGCTCTCTCCTTCACTTCCTTGTCCACCTCCTCCTCCTCCTCCCCCTTTGCCCACAACCCTCTGCTGTGGGGCGTGTGAAAATAATTGAGTGCGGTCCGAAAATAATTCAATGCATTAGGACACACGGGGTTGCCGGATCAGTGTAAAAACACTTCCTTTTTAATGGGGTTCTTAACTTGAAATTTCTTAACAATTATTTTGTTATTCTTTTAAAACTAAAAATGTTATCATTACGTTTTTTAACGCTTTATTTTGTTCGTTACTCCAGTAAAATACATTTATTTTCTAGCTCGAATTATAAAAGTGCCACTGCAGTTTTCTAAATTGATTCAAGAGGCGGGGAGATAAAAAAAATTGGGGAGGGAGGGACACACGCATTCAAGGGTGGATGGATGGCTAAATTTGTAATCTATGAAAATGACTTAATGGGCGACAACAACGACAGTTTTCGGGGCCTTTGTGTCTTGGTTTTTTATTACTTTAATTCAATTAGACATGGCATTTGACATGTGCGCCCACTTTCACACGCCCTCCCCTCACTTAGGCCCCCTCCCCCTCCCCTTGAACAGTCGAGCCGATGAACGACAAAGGAAAATGCAGAGCAGAGTAGAGCTCACAGCTCACAAAACAGCGGCCGCAGTCTATAAATAAAAGCGCATTTATCAACAATGGAGTGTGTTCGAAAAAAGAAGCAACATCACAAAGAGGCGTGAGTGTGAGCTTCAATTCATTCCATTCCCATTCCCATCCCGATTCCCTCCCTTTCGGACGCAGCCGCCTATCAATTTTGACACTTCAAGCTGTTGTGTATCACATTAGCTGCTCCTGCATACTTCTGTTCATAGTGCTGACGAAATAAAAGCCGCTAGATCACTAACGGATAAATAGATTCAATTTTTTCTAGATTAATTGAATACTCAGAGTTATAGTACACTGGTTTCCTAACTATCGTATGGGTGCTTAAGTAAAATATTTATTTTTAGATTTAATCATATAAATTTAAAGTCTTTGTGGAGGGTTTTTTATCAGAGGTGCTAGCCTATGAAATTAAAAATCAATTGGATATAAAGGGGATATTTCCGTAAAACACAGTGAATAATAGCTGAAAATAGCCAAGCCAACAGCTCGGATTTCCAACTCCATGCATTCAACTGGCCTTCTCATTCCCGCTTCCCTGCGACGAAGAGATGAGACGTTTTGATACGTAAATTAAATTGATTGTGCTGGAATGTGCCGGCTGGATGACCGTCTGAATGTCTAGCCGGCCGGCCGGTCAAACATTAATTTGTGTGTGCCAGAGAGATGCTTGTTAAATGTTAAAGCGCAGGCGCAGAGCCACCATTCCCATTCCCATTCCAACGCGCCCAGCTCCCATTTGCACTCCCTCCAAGATCAGTGGCAGTGTGTGGCATCATGGAATGGACATTGTTGTGCAATTAAAATTGAAAAGTTTCACCATTTGTGGTAGGGACACAATGGCTGAGAAGAGAGTGCATGCGCACTGGCGCAATTGAACTTTTATAAACTAATCAAGAGAGATCGTTAATGGCATCGCTCACACACATCACACATCAAACATCCATCCATCCAACCGTCCATCTATCCATCCTCCCCTCAATTGAGTGGAAAGTTTCCCTCAATCAGGCTCAAGTAGACCCAAGTTTCGAGTGGGAGAACAATAAGAAGGCAAAGAAGGAGCAGCTGAAGAAAGCAGAGTGCACTTTCATTGCATTGTTGCCTCCGCAGCCGCTGATAAGCCACGCCTAAGCCGCAATCAGACGATGCATTTGGCTTTATTGAGCGTATATACTGCACACTGTGTCGTCGCAGTCCACTTTAATTGTCATCAAGAAACATTCTTCTCGTGGACCCCCACGCAAAAATATGCACACACACACTCGCGTACCCACAATGCGGATGCAATCTTATTGGCAGTCTAAAAAAAGATAAAGAAGATGATTCCCAAAAAGCGTGCGAAATAAAAGACATCTACTTGAAAGATGGGTTAGCTTAAGAAGACCGAATACTGAAATGCACTTACTTTAAGAAAATATAAAGGGATTACTTTTAATATTATTTCTCACTATCTTCAGCTTAATATACTAATTGCTTTTCGTCTAGACAAATTTGAAATGCAAAAATAGCGTTTTGATTTTAAAATGCGTTTTACTTTCATTATCACATCGATTGATTGACTTAAACGTACATATTTCAAAATGAAAACGCTATTTCTGCTTATCACATTTTATAAATAGTCGCTTTATTTTCAAGTTAAACAAATCATTTCACACAATCTGATAAGCTAGAAATAATGAAAAAGTAGCAGTCTGTCTGGAAAATGATTTCGCATGCAGAAATCTCATGTCAAGATTTTTTCAGATTTACAGAGTTTTTTCAGCCCAAATCGAGTCTGGCAAAGTTTAAGCTGAAGTTGCCGAAACCGCTAACGCAAAATGTGCATGAAAAATGAGAGAAGAACGAAACCGAGAAGAGCAAAAGGGCCACTGTATCAAAACATTGACAACAAGCAAGCCGAGTGTCTCAAGTAACCACCGGATATAATTGTTGTTGCTGGGCGAGGGCTGTACTGGAGTTGTGTGGCATAATGAAAATGATACGATACGTAAAATGAATGCATTCCATAATTAGTAGCAAGTACACACACTCCCTTGCACACATATCACACGCACAAGTTGACAAGACCCAAAGAAAAGAGAAAATATTTTTTTCAATTATCATTTCCGGTCAATTCGAAATGTTCTGACTGGACAACACAGAGAACCTCAACCTCCCTGCTTTTCCCTTTGATTTCGTGTGTCTTTACAGTCACTTTTGATATGGATACATTCACATGGCCAAAAATAGAAAAGAGAATCATGGTTAACGGTACCCCGAAAACCTATTCTTCTATATCTGTGTTAATAGTGACGATAACAACGGAGGAAATCGTCTTTCGGAAAGGAAGAGGGTGCAGTTTGGTTCACAGGAACACGCTTGCTTAATTGATAAATGCAATGTTTATAGGAAACAAAGAAAAACCATATCAGCAAGTGATTCACGGAAGGCGGGGATTTTTTTTACGCACAGCCCCCAAGAGCGGGTGATCGGTGATCGTACTACGTGATCATAATGTTCCACCCATGTTTTAGCGAAATATTTCACCAGAAATTTAGCATGTTTGGCCAGTCTCGGTGATCTTGGCAAACATTACCTGCCCCACAAAATAAGAACTTGCCGAGTGTACACATTGTAGAGACGTGCTCCAGTCAAGTTTTCCACTACTTGACAGCAGATACAGATACGACCGGCTTATCTAGCCGGTTTTTATCATATCTTCAAGATATACTCGAACTCCGCCACACACAAACACTGGCAGAGAAAGGAAAGAAAAAATGCTGGTATGGGGGGCAACGATCGTAAAATTAGACGCACTTGAAAATATCTTCTTCCTCTTGGGCTGCCATTCAAAAACTATCAAAACAGCCAAACACAATCGGAATCACACACATATGTATGTACGAAATATAATGAGGCCCAAAACGCATAAAATCATCAGCAAGAACCGTAAAATTTTATGAGCTCGTTGAGAACGTCCGATATGTCTTTTGTACGTACGTTCCTCTATTTACATATATGATGATGGCCAGCTACGTATGCCAACTTCTTTTTGCAAGGCGCAAAACCCGAAATGGCATACGAAATATGTTGCCATGGGGCTGTGTGTGTATGGTACTTTAAAATATTTCAACAATGTGTAATCTGGAAGACAAGTAGCAATGATGGAACTCAAGAATATAGTTGGCAAACTTATTTTTTTTGACTATTTCCCTTCAGGAAGATATGGTTTATTTGTCTTTTCTACTTTCTAATTCTGTCTGGTAGAGTTATCTATTAGTGATAACTTTTAAAGAACCAACAAATGTTATTATATTTTTGAGGTCGAAAGATAAGTTCATTTTAATTTTACTTTCCAACTCTGTCTGCAAAAGTTATCAAAAGTTGATAACAAGATAATTAAAAGGGGTAGTGATTCATTTTTAAAATAGTGTTAAATTTTAGAATACATATGGGTCATTGGGTTTTGTTGCCCCTTATACAACTCTACACACAATTCAACATACTCCTTCCTTTCACAGGGTATCAAGTGATCGCGCACCTAAATCAACTGAACTGTGGGCCGGTGTTGAAAATAATTACAATAAATATTTGAATATTCAATGCTTGGGGGCTTCCTTTTTTTTCTTATAGACAAGAAATGGCGGAAGAGCGGGAATAAGCGAATAAGTGCCAATAAATTTGTCGCCTGCCCACGCACAGTCACCTCTTCTTCTTCGTCGCCTTCTCCTTTTTCATGGCTCAGTGGAATAAAGGATAAATGAACACAAAGTAAATCGGAGGAAAGCAGCAAAAAAAAAAAAAAGAACCAGAGCGCCCACTAAACCGGTTCGCTTTTCTTCTCTTTTTCCTGCTGCTCCAACTCTCTTTGCTGATTCTCTCGGTCCCACCACCACCACTTCCTTCTCTCTCTACTCTACCGTTGCGGTTAATTAAAACTCCGAGAGGCGTGCGACAGTTGTAAGTTGTGTATTAAAAAGTGGTAACAACAACAAGTTAGGTAGCGTGGCCAATTAGCATTCATTTTCCGCAAAGAGCAGCGGCACACAGCTTTTCTGATTAGAAATTCACAGTGGGCACCCGAAGTGTGTCTGTTGTAAACGGATCTTTTTTTATACATAATTCATCAGACCCCTTTGTTGATTGGCTGACTCTTTCCTCGATTTCCGGTGGTACTTACTATTTTTCGCCAACCGCGCGGGTGGTCTCTTTCTCTTCCTTTTTCTCTGCCTCTCTTAACTGAATGCAAAACTAACTGTAATAACTGTGCAATTAACTAGTGAGAGTAATAGTTTAATGGTTTAGCACTCCGCGTCTTTTACTTTTTGTTTTGCAGACTGGAAATAAAACCCCACGAGAACCGTTAAAGTCGAGCGAAAAACGATGACTGAGAGAGCGAGTCGCGATCAATGGCAGCAGAAACTTCTCTTGCAGTTGGCAGAGGCAGCGGCGTCGCCCGAGGCAGAGGCAGCGACGCCAGCCGGAAGCAGTGGAGTCAGAAGAGGCAGAAGCAGAAGCAGAGAAATGCGGGCACAGTCACACATGCATACATATTTACACTTATTGACCGTCAGCTGCCGATAAAGATAAAGGCGTGCTCCTGGTGCCTACCCGCCCCACCCCTCTCCCTCTTCTTTCTGCTCTCACTCCTTGGTCAATAACAAACTAATGAGCCTTGGCGGCGTCGATGCGTATGCTTTATTGCTTTATTTCGCTGCCATTCACACAATGACCCCACATGCAACAGCGAAAGCAACAAAAACAGAAGCAAAAGCAAAATCAGCGGGAATAAACAATATGCACATGTGTGTAAGGGGGAGCCTCGAAAACCCACACACAAGCAAATTAAAGAAAGAGAAGGCGTGAAGAATCACCGAAATATATGGTGTAACATTCAACGGGACTCTCGTATTGTTATTTAATTATCGCCCTCGAATGGGAAAGTAATTGTGTCTCAGGGAATGGGAAAATGCATTTCGTGGGGGTACTCCACACTCCATCCAAACTCCACTCCAATTCAAGATAAATCGCTGCTGTGGTCGCGGGGTTAATGGAACCGGCTCCTCTTGGAAGTAGTTCCCATCTACTAGTGATCCAAATCCAATAGATTCAAATCTAATGTGTTTCGGTACCTTTTCCAATTCAAGGAAAGAAAGTTTTTACAGTGACGGTACAAAACAAATTCTTCTGGGATTTGCTAATAAAAACATTACGAAAAAACGCCCTTAAAAAATATGAAAAACTACAGGCAGTACAAAATCGGTACAACTTTACCATCGGAGTTCTCAAAAGATAGTTATGAATTCCAAAAGATCGAAAATACTGATTACTTACTAATTATTTCAGTAATGGTTTAGAAACTACATTTTACTTCGGTCTAGTATGTATTATAATACTTATCAATATGCAAAGATGTAAAGATACCTTTGTTCTTTTAAATTTGTTAAAATTTTAATACTTTATGTTTGTTTGCATTCGTTATGATCACTGTACCTCCGAATCTGAGAACAAATAGCGGCTTTGATAAGCAACACAACAAAGGCAAATCAGAAAACCGCAACGACGAAATCGAACGCCACCAAAAGCTTGAATTTAAATAAAATTCTCTATCGGGATCGGATCGTATCGAATCAACCAGGGCCGCTTATCTTCGCCTCCGTAGCTTTGTTTATTTTTGTTTCTGGGGCTACTGCGATTGATTTTTAGTGCGGACTACACATATTTATCTATTTTCCAATTTTCTGTTGATTCGGCATTAATACAATGCCCATTCGGCACGCCAAATGCCTCATAAAATAACAACAATAACACAAATAATGTGCACCCCCAGCAATTATGTTTGTGTGCCTGAACCAAACCGAATTCCTGGGGAATTAGTGGCTTCAAGTGGCCCAATGGTGGGGGGAATATCACTCCAGCTTTTCGAAAAGAAAACGTAAAATGAAAATCTTCTCAATCTGCGAACATTTTCCGCTCGCAGCAGCGCAGCCTTCGAACATCTTTCACACAGATGTTTGCATATTAAATGAGAAATTTGCCCGCTTTCTGTGTATACAATACATGCGAGTGCGAATGTATATCGCGTATCGGTGACAAGGGACCTCTCAACACTTTGGCTTACTTACACCCATGCTCCCCAATTGAGGTTCGGACTTTGAGCCTCATATGTTTCGCACAAATGGATTGGCAGACCTCTCTTTTTCGACTGGAACTCGAGCCTCTGGTCTGCGTTTTATTAGATCGGATGTGTTACGTTCAAATTCACAAGTTTAACTTTCATTCCAGGAAGTAGCTGGACTTTTAAATTATCATAGAAATATAATATCAGCAAGTTTTGAAGAAAGTTCACTTATTTTGGAAAGAAAGTTCTGTCGCTAAAATAGTCCAAAATATTAAAAGATTTAGGCCTGTTTTCTCATCCGCATGTTAAGTTTAAAGAGTTATGGTCCGTTTTCTCGTACGTTTGTTTAATTTAAAGTAGGGTTAAGACAATGATTTCCCATACAAAATTTGTAAAATTAAAAAAAAAAAAACATTTTTTATAACTTTTGTTCTTAAGTACTTTAGAACTCAAATTTCTATCAAAATTCCACTGAAATTTCTATGTTTTCTATCAATTCTTCCTAATTGACAAATTTAAGGCCAATTGTGGGATCGAGCTTTGCCGGTTAACCGCGAATCGCACTTGACGAATCGTTATATTTGCCCTCAGCCCCTCCCCATCGCAATGCAATGTTTACTTGCGTTTGAGCAAACGTTGACAAATTCACCAATAAAGGCAAGAGCAGCAGCAACAAAAGCATTATATTCGTCCTCAGTGAACGACTGGCAAATATGTACACGTAATTCGAGTCGACTTCAAGGGAAACCCGCCACAAATTCTCTGGGCCCCCTGGCATTCAGCAAATTTCAAAGATAACATTCTCATGGAGACCACTACCTGAAATCGAAGAAAACTCCCTCGAAATAAATCAATTGTTTACACTTCGGGTGTGAAGGCAAATCAGAATGCAAATTCCATTCCTATCAAAATTGAAAGAAGAGCGATTGGAATTGATACGATTTCGAAAATTCTTTAACTTTGGATTCCTTGACCCAGTTCAGAAATAATATGGAAGAACATTTTTAAACACATAATGGTTATAAAATAATTTAAACTTTGGTACTGAAACAGAGGGAGTTACATTTTATTCAACTAATCAGGAAACATAAATCTATTCTTAAAGATATTAAAAATGGCCTTCATTTGTTTCATATCATTTGTTGGTAAATATCAAACATACAAATAAACGTAGTTTTAAACATTAAATTGGTTTAAGCAAATAAACAATTCGTTTGAGGTTGATTTGATAAATACGATTGTTTACTTTAAGACAACAATTATCAAAAAAAAAGAATACAATACAAATCAGTGAAAGTATTTTTAGACATTAAATCAATAGCGTTTTTAAAATTTCAAATTTTTTTAAGACTAAAAGAAAATTGTAGCTATTTTATAAAATTAAAATAGCTTTTCTTGTCTTTGAAAATTAATTTAAATTTTTCTGACTTGCATTGTTAATTGTCCTTTGCAAACGCCCCACTAAAATTATCGCACCATCCGGGGTTATAATAAATGGATTTGCATTCCGCGTTGCAAATAGTTCATAAAAAAGAATTTAAATTGCAGTTGACAATCGAAAATCTTCTGATTACGCTTCTTCTTCCTCCTCTGCCTCTGCCCACCCACTCCATTCGCAAAGGACCCATACACATGCAGCGAGGCACGCAAGTACAAACACACGTATACACACCCATACAAAGGCACATAGGCGACGCCAGTTAGGGCGGTGGCTGTCTGCCCGTCTGCGATTGAGCGATTGAACGACTGACTGACTGACTGACGGACGGACGGGCCAACTGACAAACTGACGCTGCACAAAGTGCGACGCAATTTTTCGCAACAAAAATGTAGGAAAAACAAAAAGACGATCCTCGTATCGATAATCTGAGTAAACTGAGACGCAAAAGGGAAACGGCGGGCAGCATACATACACACAAAGATCGAGTGGCCACAGTGAGCACTCGCTACATAAATGCACCTTGCACAAGGATGTTTGGCGGAGCAGGAGAAACATGTTGGCAAGTGTAATCAGGCGTACAATTCAAACAAAGAGGAGACAACGACAATGAACCAGAAGTCAAGGCGAAGCGATGGCACAAAGGACAAGAGCGAAGAGCGGGAGGAAGGAGGCGAGGCGAAGGAGAGGCACAAAAAGGAGAGAGCGGCTGAGCCGCACAGAGAGAGTGAGAGAGCGAAACGGATACAAAGCCACACCGGCATGGTGTTTTCCTCTGCCGGCGTCGCTGCCGCCGCTGCTGTTGCGGACGCCGACGTGGTGGCAACGCCGACGCATGAAGGCGGCACACCCAAAAATTTGTAAAAAGGCAACTACTCCAAAGTGGCGAAATTCGAAGCAAGGCTTTTGCGGGGGCGGGGGACTGGAACAAAGAAAGGTTTCTTTAAATTAATGAAACCAAATTTGACGATCTTCAGCTCTCTCGCTCTCTCCTTCTTTCTTCTACCGCTCACGCACACTAAGCCGCCTTGCATGGCGTCCTTTTTTCCTGCGTGTATGTGTGTGCGTCGGCGGGCGTCTCTTTTTCAAACACTTGCGCCTCGAATACAGTTAGCATTTAGTTAAACCAGTTAGTAACTTTTCATTGGATACCCTTTTGTCTCCTTTTGGCCACAATTTCCTCCTTTGAAACAGACGCGAAGTACAGAGCGGGTATAGAGAATTTCAAAAGTAGCACCACTCACGCACACGCACACACACACACTCAAAAGCCGTCTGCCTGCCTGGCTTTAGTTGGTTTTATTTCATTTTTAAACTACGCCTGCATTGTCTGATCTTCTTATGACTTAAAGTGCAATTTACCTGGCTCGATTTTCGGTTTCGGTTTAAAAACACACGCACTTGCTTCTTTCTTTGCTTTGCGATTCTACACTGGCAGCAGCTCTTTTTGCCTGCTTTCCGTTTCGGTTTCTTTCTCGTTCTTGTTGCGCGCTCCGCAAATAAAAAATGTCCGCTCGGTCTGGTATTTTCGACGCGTTATGGTATTTTGGCAGCAAAACGCATTAGGACGTTGGGCTAATGAAACAGTGCTGCTAACAGGACTGATTTCCCGCTAAACTATTTGCTTCAC
The DNA here is from genome assembly GCA_037075205.1 of Drosophila prostipennis. Lineage (NCBI taxonomy): Eukaryota > Metazoa > Arthropoda > Insecta > Diptera > Drosophilidae > Drosophila > Drosophila prostipennis. The sequence continues at coordinate 1,451,563 of JBAMCJ010004477.1, forward strand.
AGTTTGGTTTAGGAATCTTTAATTAATATTAGACACTTTTGTATATTTCGAAAATCAGTGATTAGTTTTATACAAATTGTGCTTTATAAAGCTGCAACAATTGTATACAATTTTTAAGTTTTGTGTACCTTCAACTTGACACCTTGAAAGGGTATGGGAATTCAGAGTTTAAAACTTTCTTAAAATTAAATATTTTAAAAGTTCTAATTTTTACTCTATTGTTAGTTTTATTTATTATCCGATGGTAACCGGTTCCCTGTGGCAAGAGGCTGTTAAATAAATACTCTTTAAAGTTCGAGAAAAACAAAAGCATATATTAATTTTTATCCAGTTAAAACTTGAAGGTTTTTTACTAATTCGAGAGTATTCCTAGTTTTTTGTAACGTTGATTTTTACTACACCTAATTATCTCTAATTTTCGTACATTTTATTTAAAACTCTATCATTCTTTTTTGCAAAAACAAGTTGGCACTCCCACCGCTCACAATTGCGTTCTGCTGGGCGAGGGGAAAAGTCGTAGAAGAATTTTTATACCACACAAACGGAATTTCCCTGGCCGAGTAACAACAATCAGCATATGTCCCGAGGAGCAGCCGTTGGCCAGAGCAGGAGGATACACCCAGGATAACGCGAGGACCAGTCGACCGTCACACAGAGCCTCCAGTGGGTGGCGGATTGCAGGCGGAGGTAGTGGGTGGTGGTGCTCTTATCGGCCTGCGAATTCTCCCATGCCCGCTGCGATAAGAACCAGGCGGATCTGCCCGTCCAGGTGTGCATAATCACTGTACATAACCAGAGTGGAACACCCCGTCAATACCCATTAATCCGTCTTTCAGTTCGGTACCATGGGATGCATCACTAGCAGCAGCAAGCTGAACGAGCTGCGTGGTCATGAGAATGTGTTCCGAGTGCGAGTGGCCCACCTGCAGCCCACGCCGGGCACGCCCATCATCCGGAGCGGCTACCTGGAGCTGACGCCCCGGGAGCTAATCTTCCAGACGCCCGGCTGTGAGCCAATCGTATGGGCCCTGCAACATCTCCGGCGCTATGGGCTCAACGCCGATCTCTTCTCCTTCGAGGCGGGACGCAGGTGCATGTCCGGCCCGGGGATCTACACCTTCCGGGTGCACAACGCCGAGCAGCTGTATCCGATGTTCCAGCGCTACATCAATGCGGTCAATACGGATGCCTTTGTGCAGGGCGAACGGGAGAGGGTCAACTCCGCGCACTCGGTTTCCGCGAACATGGGCAGGACGGAGGGCAATAACTACCTGGAACCAGCTCCTCTGATGAACCGCCAGCTGGGCAACTTCCACAGTGAGCACTCGAGCGCAAGTGCATCGTATCCGCTGCAGCCGAACGACTCGCAAGTCGAAGACTCTCCGCCCAATTTGCAGTCCCCAGTCCTGATACCCAGTGCCTATTTGGACCAGCCCTTGCGGGCTCTGCAGGATTGCTGCCTGGACGGCGGCAACGTCACGGATCTGCTGGCCACCCCTCCCTCCGGGAATAGGTTGAGTATGCGGAGGCGTACCTTGGATCTGCCACCTCTGGAATCTGCCCCGGCACCAGCTCCTGTTTTGAGTCCCAACGATACCGTGCACATGTACGCCAATGTGGAGGCGCTGATCTTTGATCTGAGCAGCGAGCGGTGCTACGAGAACGTCAATCGCTTGGAGCTGCCTCTGCTGCCGAGGGAACCGATTGTTAACCAGGAGCCGGCCACGCCCACCAGCTTGGCGGGCAGCAGCGGAGTAAACTATATAGTGCTGGATCTTGATCAGCCTCGAAGTCCCAGTGGTGCGGCGAGTTCGCCCAAAGCCATCAATGGATTTGGTAGCGGTCTGTCCCTGGTCAACAACCCCACTCCAGCACCTGTGACTGCTCCAGTTACTCCTGAGGCGGGTACAACGTTGGACGTTCCCCCACCACCTGTTCAAACCCAAAGCCTGAACAGCGTCGCCGCCGAAGCGGCAGAAACCCCAGTCAACAAGGCCAAAGAATCTGGGACGCAGGGATATTCCACCATAGATTTTATCCGCACCTATGCGCTGAACAAGTCTTCGACCGAAGTGCCGGAACCAGTGACACATCGCCAGCATCCGGCGCACGATGCCGAGGAACTGAGAATCACCAGGCACAGCAAATGCATACGAAAAGCCTACTCCATAAGTGAGTGAGGTGGTGGCATTCAGATTAGATGATTCCGTGTGCATAACGAATTTACAGAAAGCGAGAAGGTATCATGGATAAACCAAGTTGAGGAGCCAGAAATGAAATTTTATGGGTGCCCATACCATGAAAAGCGATTTTAGAAGATCTTAGCAGAAACGTTAATCCTGAATGTAGATCGATTAAAGATCGAGGTCTGGAAATGCGGATTTACAGGGTTACATAGCAAAGGAATGAAGTCAAGAACCACATAATCTAGCAAGATCAATGATCAATAGTTATGGCTTTCATAAAATGAGGTTCGATTCTAATTGCATAATGTTGACCAAATATGCTGAATGCTGTGAAGTTGGGAACTCACAACTCGAACATATAATTTGCACAACTTTTTAATTGAAGCTGGTTCTTCTGATTTTGAAAGCCCTAACTTGAGTTATGTAAGAAAGAAACTTTTTAACTAGGAAGGAAATGGATTGGGGAATTGAAAAAGTTAAGGAGGTTTGAGAGGCGGTGGTGCACAACGAATTTACTGCAATCAAGAATTGAGGAACGCCAGGAGATTGTGGTAACATGGAAATTGAAGAGTGATTTGTCCAAAGATTTGTTTGCTTCTCCCTGGGCCAAATGTTAACGCAAACGAATAACAATATTATAACCAGGTTGTTTTAGTAGTCAGTACAGTGAACTCACACAGCCAAAAACACATAGACATGAATTGCATACGTACTTAACTTGTATTTAAGGATAGCGGCATAGAGTTACCTAGTGATTAGATGATTTGTGTACTTGCCAGCGGCTGTTTAGAGCTAGTCATTTTTGATTTTATGCATAGATACATATGTTTATGTATAAATAGTGAGCAACACGAAAGGCTTTTAACATTTAAATTGTATATGATAGGTATTTAAGCGTAGCTCCTAAGTACCAATATATACATCACCGACGTACGCGTACGTTTGTTGTTGGCCAAGGCTTTGAAATTGTATTTTGTTGCCAGAAAAAGAAACAAAAAACCAAAAATGGTAGAACACATCGCGTTGCATTGTCCGCTGTGAGTTTATAATTTTTTACATATATTTTATATATATTCGCTAAATTGTTATTAAATTTGTTAGGAATTATATACACTGATTGTCACACGGAGCATCCATCATTTCACACGTGCGTGATGAATTGAAGGTTTTTGCAGTTGCATAGATTTACATACTTACGATCGCGGCTCAGTCGGCGGCATAAACTATATTATTGTTAGTGTCTAAGACGAAATATGTGCAATAAAGCTCAAACGACCTTGTAATTACGTCTTTTAAATAATGGACAACACACATCATATCTCTTATGGATCCAACTAGATAAATGGCCTGGTTTTTTAACCAGCATCGAAATGGCCAGCCGATTAAGAGTCGTTTTTACCGATATTTCTTCTAAATAGAGAGAAGAGAGTCCACTAAAACATATAGAACAGGAGAAAACTTTCGAGGGAGAATTCAGGATACCCTTGGTAAAAGTAACCATAATTGGTATATGCTTATCGAACCCCTTGGATGTCTGAAAAAGAAAAAAATATCATTAATTTATCGTTCAATTTAGTTTTTGTTTTATATTATAATATTAAATACTGTGAGAGTAGCTGAAAGACTAGTTTTAATGTAAATACCTTATGAGTTAGGGTTCCGGAAATGAAAAGATCTTAACACTATTCGTTACAAATTCTTATCAACATTATATTATTTTAAAAGAGGGTTCCAGATCCCCCGCGATGAAAATCTTTAGTGCGTATTTGTTCAATCCGGCGATAAGAAAAAAGTGATCGGCTCTTCTCTTCCATTGTCCGCTCATCGAGCTCACTTAGTGCTCTTTCTTCTCATCCCGCATTCTGTGGGAGACCTTCAATTGCGAGCGGAGGAGCTGTCACTCAGTCAGTCACTTTCGTTCCAATGACATTGACACATGGGAGCGACAGTCGGAAAAAATGCAGCTCAATCGAAATCTGGCCTTGGCCTTGCTAGCGTTTCTTTGTCTGGAGCGTGGACACGGCTCGAATGGGATGGTTCCAGGTCGTGAATTGGGACTCCATTTGGCTGCCCACTTGGCACCCAGTACTCCTCCAAAGGACCAGGAGATCGCTGCAATGGCGGTAATCAGTAGAGTAATCGGCGGACGATCCTCTCAATTGTTTCAGGTTCAAGTCAATAAGGGAATGACATTACGCAGCTTTCAGGTATGTAAAAATTATTCTTGTGATAATAATATTTGCCCAATTGATATGAAATTTGAGATGCAAGAGGGGCTTGGAAAATAAAGGTCCTTTAAATGTCTTCCCATAAAATCAAAGCACCTAGAAAGCCAATTTGTACAATTCTAAATGAGATAAAATGTTAAAAAGTAGTTATTTTTTGATATTTTTTTTTATATTTATTTTGGATAAAAAATTAAAGTTAAATAAATTTAATTATAATCATATTTCTCATGCAGATTAGCATGCTGGACGATGGTCGTATTCTGCTGGCGGGCTGGGATGGAGTATCCGTGTGCAAGGCCTTCCATCACTACCTGAAATACGTCCTGAACAAGGACGTGGACTGGTTTAAGATGCGCATCGAGCTGCCCAGCAACCTGCAGTTGCCCAACGTGACCATCGAGTCGACGTCAGCCAGTCCGATCATCTATCATCAGAACGTCTGCACCTGGAGCTACAGCTTCGCATGGTGGGGCTTTGAGCAGTGGCGCCGCCACCTGGATTGGATGGCCCTGATGGGCATCAGCCTCACCATTGCCCCGGTCCAGGAGGCCCTCTGGGTGGAGGTGTACACCGAGATGGGCCTCAGTCGGGAGGAGATCGATGCCCATTTGGCTGGACCCGCCTTTCAGGCCTGGCAGCGCATGGGCAACATCCGGGGATGGGCAGGACCTCTGCAGCCAGAGTGGAGACGAATGCAACTGCTCCTCCAGCAGGAGATTCTCAGTGCCCAGCGGAATCTGGGCATGAGTGTGGCCCTGCCCGCTTTTGCTGGCCATGTGCCGCGGGCTCTGAAGCGTTTGCATCCCAACTCCACTTTCATGGAGGTGCAGCGATGGAATCAGTTTCCCGATCGCTATTGCTGCGGTCTCTTTGTGGAACCCACGGAGCCGCTGTTCAACCAGATAGCCGAGAGCTTCCTGAGTCGCGTAGTTTCCACCTATGGCTCGAATCACATCTTCTTTTGTGATCCCTTCAACGAACTGGAGCCACCGGTGGCCAAACCGGATTACATGCGATCTACAGCGGCGGCGATATACGAATCCATGCGGGCAATTGAACCCCAGGCCGTTTGGCTGCTGCAGGGTTGGATGTTCGTCAAGAATCCCTTTTGGACCTCGGACATGGCCAAGGCTTTCCTCACGGCCGTTCCACGCGGCCGCATATTGGTGCTCGATCTCCAGAGCGAACAGTTCCCGCAATACGAGCTCACTGAATCCTACTTCGGACAGCCTTTCGTGTGGTGCATGCTGCACAATTTCGGTGGCACCCTTGGGATGTTCGGATCCGCCAAGCTGATCAATTCCGGCATAGAGGCAGCACGTCGGTGGCCCAACAGCAGTTTGGTGGGCACGGGCATCACTCCCGAGGGCATTGGCCAGAACTATGTGATGTACTCGCTGACTTTGGAGCGCGGCTGGAGCGATTCATCCTTGGATTTGGATAGCTGGTTTGCGCAGTTCCCACTAACACGTTATGGCGTGAAAGATGAGCGACTGGAGCAGGCTTGGCTACTGCTAAAGGATAGTGTCTACTCCTTCCGGGGCCTGCAGAAGATGCGGGGGCAGTATGTGGTGACGCGGAGGCCGTCCTTCAACCAGGAGCCCTTCACTTGGTATAACGCCAGCGACGTTTTGGAGGCCTGGCACCTAATGCTCTCCTCGAGAGCCATTATTCCGCTGGACGACGACCGATACGACTTGTATGAGCACGATTTGGTGGACATAACCAGGCAGTTCCTGCAGATCAGTGCCGACCAGTTGTACATCAATCTGAGGTCGGCCTACCGAAAGCGACAGGTGCCGCGATTTGAATACCTCAGCTCCAAGCTGCTGCAGCTGCTCGAAGATTTGGAGGTGATCCTGGCCAGCGGCAGGAACTTCCTGCTGGGCAGCTGGTTGGAGCAGGCCAAGCGGGCAGCACCCAATGCCGAGGATCGCAGCAACTTTGAGTTCAATGCCAGGAACCAAATCACCGCTTGGGGTCCCGATGGTCAGATCCTGGACTACGCCTGCAAACAGTGGTCGGGATTGGTGAGCGATTACTACCTGCCCCGATGGACTCTCTTCCTGGAGGAGGTGAACGTGGCTCTGCACTCCCAGCGACCCTTTAATGGCACCGCCTTCAAGCAGAAGGTCTCGCAGCGAATTGAACTGCCTTTTAGCAACTGGACCAAAAGTTATCCTCTGGAGCCAGTTGGCAATACCTGGCTCATTTCACAGCGCATTTTCGAAACCTGGAAGGCCTATTCAAAGGACACGCAATTTCTACACAACAATCGACTGTCGGTGCCGCGAAAATTGGGTCCTAAATAATTCGTATTATTGTAATCAATTGTATGACTGCCAACTCAAGTTCTTCGCCTAAATCTTTGTAAGCTTGACTTTAAATAATCAAAATAAATATGTGTATACAGGTTTAAACGTAATCTTCTTTTTTCAATAGGCTAATGGAATTTTACGAAAAGTATTTAAAATAGTTCGCCTACTAGAAACATCCTTATCACGAATGGCCATCAAGGCCAAGCGATTATAATTAAAACTTGAATATGGCTTTGCATCATACATCAATGTAGTTTTAATTGATTTTTATTTAAATTAATGTACAAACTAATTATGTAAAAATTTAAACATGATCATTAATACGCATTACTATGGTTATTTTTGTTTTTCTTGATGTATTTGTGTTTTGGGTATTTGCGTTTTAGTTCTATTTTTCACACATTGCATGAACTCTATTCTGGTTATGATGCTGTGTTTGCTTGATCATCTCCTTATTGTGTTCATCGTCTTCATCGTCGTGTTAATTCTAAACTATGCAAAACGATTGCATAGAATTTTTTTACTCCTGCTGCTTCTGATCCTCGGTTTATGTCACTACAAATTAATTTTTATTTTAGGCTTTTTTTTTTCTCATATTATTGTTGTTTCCTTTGCTCTTGTGTTTGTGTGGGTTTTCTCTGAGAGGTGTGTTTGTGTTTGCTCAATATTCAAATATTCATTCATACTCGATATTTCTACAATTACTCATTTAAAAAATTCCAAACAAACATTATTTTATATTAGTACAATAAAGTTTGCATCTTTCGTATCGGTTGCCTTTAGTATGAAGTTTTACAACTATATAATGTGGATAAAGGGCGGGAGTTGGGAACTGGCTGGGCTTCTTATTTATGCTGGTATGTCGAGGACAATGCGCAAAAATATGTTAATCATATTAATGTATGTAATTGCGCACGAATAACCATTTACTCATTCACCATTTAACGCAACTATATCTGTATAGAAGTATGTGTATGCATGTGTGTGTGTTTTGGGTCGTGTGTGGGTGTATTTATATATATAACGTACTTATATGCATTCAATCAAACAAACATTTATACTTTCTCGCTCGAGAAACACTCATACATCACCATCCTCTTATCATCCTTCTCAAGCATCAACTAAAACATTCTAGCTCAGGGACATCGACATCGACATCTATTCGTCCTGCATATCCTCGGGCAACTCGTGCGGATTCAACATGCCTGGAATATTACGCTGCATTTGATGTTTGTTAGCCTGCTCGTCGGCCAGAGCCGCTTCGCGCTCCTCCAAATACAGATCGGAATCGTCCTCACCGGTGGCCTCCTGTAATTTAGTTTTTAGTTTCATTTTGTTTAACCAAATTTTCATGATATACTCACGCGAATCTGTATGAGGAAATCTCTCAAATGCTCCTTAAATGCTTGCACATTCTCGTCTAAATTGAAAAGGCCAGTGACAAAGACTTTGATCTGATTATCGGACAGATGGTTGAATGCCGATTTAAGCAGGGACGCGACATACTCCTGTATGAATATCATATTATCCGGTATCGGTCCCAGGTCCACCGTAATCTTCCTGTTCTCCACCAGTGAGAACATGTACGCCAGGATGATGGCATGATTGGGCAGCCCAGCCGTGTGTGAGGTGTCGGTCACCACCGAGAATATCTGCATCAAAATATCGGTGAAGTAGGTCTGGTAGAAGCTCTGCGCCGCACCCGGATGCTGGTCTAAGTTTTGAAGCATCTGTAATTGAATATATCAAATTAATATCGAAATTGAGAAACTCTTCACATTTTGAGAAATAAGGATATGTTGATATTCACCTTAAAGAGGATATTCAATCCCATATCGGCCACATTGCGCATGGTGTGCTTGAATGCCCACACCACCGAGTCAAAGACCAGTTTGAACTGAGCCGGCGGTATGTTGAGGAACGCCTTGAAGCAGTGCGCATTAACCGCCTGCAGCAGCTCGTAGAAGCTAAGCCGGTGTTGGGGGAAGTCCTCAAAGTTCTTGTTGATCATGTCCAGCGTGCACTCGAAGACGGCGTCAAATATTTTTGGTACTTCATTTGTGATATGCTGGCGCAATTTATGCACAATGGTTGCCATCGCACTCAAAACCTTTGGCTCGCGTGCCGATGGAACTTTGCAGCGCTAAAAACAAAGGAGTTATCTCAGTTAATATTTTATATTCTATATACACTGGTACTTTCTTGGGTTTTTGGAGTTACTTTACGAGACCTTACCTGATAATCTAGCAATATAGCGTCCAGCAAAGGCGGTATGAAGTTGTCCATCACCAACTGATTGTCGTTGGAGCGAGACACCCACTCGGATATCAAGTTGAGCGTCTCCTTCTTAACCACATGCATGGTCTTGATCAGGGGCTGATTGTTCACATTGACGCCGTTCACCTCGATGGCCTGGATGATGTTCTCCGAGGTTATCTTGTACACATTCAACATGTCCAGATATATGCGGCCCAGCTGAATGACGTACGCGTGTCCCAGGGCCTTGCAGGCAGCCACGTTCGTCTTAAGAATGCTGCCCAGCTGCTTCACAGCGGTCATGTTCTTGAGGAAGTCAACGTTCTTCGAAGCCCGGGATATGATGTCATCCCAAACCTGGTTAGGCAATTGCATGTAGCGCTCGATGAGCACGTCCTGCTGCACCTGATCCACCTGGGCGGAGATCATGTAGCCGACAGCCTCGTAGAATGTATGAACCTAAAAACGTTGATGGTAATATGAGTATTTGGTATCTATGTTTAGACTTAAAACGTAATAAAATCATTTATTTTTAAAGCAATTTATTAACTCTAACATACCTGTTGCGGCTGCAGATCACAAATGATGCTGCTCATTGTTGTGAGAATCTCGTCAATAAAGGTGCAGGCCTCATTCGGCTGGATGGTGACAAAGTAGCGGCGGCACTTGATGGCAATCTTGATGAACGTGTCGCATGCCATGTCCTGGACACCATCGTGCGTTTCGTGCATAAATTCGAAGAGTTTGTTTACCACCGTCTTGAGGAATTTCCAGTGGGCGCGCAGGAAGCGCGGATACTGGCCCACCACATACATGATATTGGAGGCAATGATGGCCTTGTTGTCCTTGCCCTTCTTCTGCTCGCACAGACCTAACAGATCCTTGATGACGGTGACCAGGAAACGTTTCTCGTCCTCCTCACAAAAAGCACCTAAATGAGGGTAGTGGGAAAAATGTGATTGATATTAGTAAAGTGAAGAAGAGATCGTTATCAAAACGTATTTGATCCGACGAGAGAACGAAATGTTAAACCTTGATTTATAAAAACCAAGCAGACTGGAAAAAAACCCCAGAAAATCGCTCACCGGATATGGAACCAATGGCCCAGCACAGTGTGTTCAGGTTCTTCCAAGAGAATTCCGATCCGTTCACCTGATTTAGCAGCTTTAGCGTCATGATGCGGTCCGTGTCCACAGAGTCCAAATGGGTGAGAAAGACCAGCGTTTCGCGCATGTTCTTGTACAGGTTGATCGAGTTGGTGTCCTTCATGAACTCGCGCACCACCTCCCCGTTCTCGTTCTCCACCACCAGCACCTCCTCCGGCTTGGCCATGCGCGATATCATTATGAATCGCACTTTGGACAAGATGGGGGCGTAGAAACGTCTACGGGGATACACCTGCTGCCTCTTCGAGGACTCCAGTGTGGGGTGGAAGAACTCCGAGTTGTACAGGTCCTCCACCAGGCTGTTCCAGTACTCCAGGCAGATCTTGAACACCTCCACGTCCTCCACCTCGCTGATCATTACCAGATACATTAGCGCCTGGTTCAGGTAGTCCACATACTTGGCATCCTCCACCAGCTTGCCGTGCTCCTTGAGGAAGGTGCACAGGAACATGGCCAGGTTAAGGACCAGCTCCTGCTCCGTATCGGTGCCGTGCTTGAATATGTGGTTCATGTTCATGTTCTGGCCGACGATCTGGTCTAGCTGCACCATCGTGTCCTTGAAGAGCGTCGCGAAATTCTCGTCGTAGTTGGTCGCCGTCAGGCCGGCGATCTCGGACAGGCACTTCAGGGTCACATTCCGGAACATGGGCACGCTGAGGAACTTGAATACCAGCGTCTCGATCTGCGGCGTTTCGAAGATGTAGCCCAGCGGGATCCAGTTGAGGAAACGCAGCAGAGTCTCCAGTGTGACGTGGATGAGGGCGGCGTTCATGGAGCTCTCCAGCACGAAGGAGCAGAGATTGAAGATCTGCGAGAATTCCGAGCACATGGTGTCCTTCAAATGCTTGGCCTTCGTCTGCGTGATCTGGCCCAGCGAGAAGTCGAACACCTCCTCGCTAAGGTTCTTCAATATGACCATGTTGTTCATGCACAGGCTCTCGTTCGTCTTCGATGCACCGACAATGTCACTGATGAACGTCTCCCAGTTGCGCGGCCACTCGCGCTTCAGGATGTGCACCAGTATCATGTTCAGCTTGTTCAGATACACCTTGTTCTGCTCCATGACATTCGGGTCCGACGAGGTCTTGATGATCAGACTGACCACGTACTTCTTGATGCCCTCGCACTGGTTGCGCGGCAGGACCTTCCAGCGCGTCTTGATCACCTCCTCGAGGATTTGCAGAGCATAGAACTTGGTCCGCTGGTTCTGTGAGTACTCCAAGATGCTGTCCACCCGCGTCCATGACTCCGGATGCTCCTTAAGCGTGGTCAGTATGCTCTGGGCGAGGCGCAGCTGCTCCCCCTGCGCTGTGTACACCGTCTCGACGATCTTGTCCAGCAGATTGATGTCCAGCTTCTGGGTGAAGTCGAGCATCTTGCTCGCTTCGTCGGATGTCAACACGGTCGCCATGTGGTAGAAGAAGCGGCGTTCGCGCCTGCGTCGCTCGGCAGTTGTATCCGCGTTAATTTTGATAGCTTCTGGGCTTCCTCCGCCGCCGGTTGAGCTGGGTGGAATTCACGTTTTCTCTTCGAATTTCCTATATATGTTTTCTTGTTGTTTTTCTTCGTCTTTTCTTTTGTTGTAGTGACGGAGGTGTGCGGCGGCTTCTGCTTCTTCTTCTTCTGCTTGTGTGATGACGGTGAGGAGCGGCGACTCTCGATCTGGATCGGATCGGGATCTGGATCTGGTGCCGGGACTGGACCTGGAGCTGCGAAATAGATAGTTGCTTAGGTTAGAACATATTGCGTACTTGTCCGCCTGACGACCAGGCAACCATATTTATTTTTTATTTTCCAATTTCATTTTTTTGGAACACACTTACAACTACAAGCGCACGCTTACTGCCTGCGCGCGCTTACACTTTTTCGCACACGCACACATACAAGCAAGCGCTCGGCACACCACACACACACACGCAAGCACAGGCGAACGCATCGCCGCCGCAAATGCGACCAGCCACTGCGGCGGCATTTTGCACTTTTTGGGGCTTTTCGCGAGCGCCAGCGACGGCGCGGTGCGTAATTAGCAACCACAACTATGCAATTCACTTATCCAGCTTACCTTTTTCCGATTCCAGAAAAGAGCAGCGTGAGAAAACGACGACGACGGACAATGCGAAATGCAATTTGTGTAAGTGCAGTGTGACCGTATTGCGGTGTCGTTGGACTGGTGAAAACAGGTCTGCGGCCCTGGTGCACAGACTTGCATGCAAGGCGATCGATAGTTATCGATGGCTAAACGTATGTATTAAATAATTGGGCCAAATGATGGAATTATCATTTTTTGGCTTGTCTAACGCCTGCCGGAGGGTTCAAATAAATTAAGAAAACACCTTAAATTATAATTTCAATAGATTAAGCTATACATCCACTTATACATTACAATACAATTACAGTTCAACCAATTTCTAATCCTGTTTAACGGTTTTTTAAAATTATAATTCCTGTTTATTGCACTAAACTTAAAAACAATTTATTTTAATTTTTTGTAGAATAATTTAATTTGGAATATTTTTATTAGCCGATCGGTATTTTAACGATCGAATAGCGGTCGATTTTCAGGGAATCGATGTTTTTCGATCATTTCTAAAAACACTCGATTAACCTCCTACGTTGCATGTTTAGAAAAGAAGAAGAGCCGCAATGTCTATTTATTTGTTATGTTTGACAACCAATGGCGGTTTGCCCGTGTTTACACGAAAGAAGGGAGAATGCGAAAATGTAAGAGCCATAGTCAGTACTATAATCCAACCGCTGATCAAACCCTCTACCCTCTTTAGCTGCCCTTCTCCACAGTGGCCTCCCTCAACGGCTTTCACATGTTCTTCAAATCCCTGGGCATCCAACTGGAGGCCACTACGACCAGCAAACAGCAGCCCAGCCAGAATCTGGCTCCCGCGGATGCCGAGGAGTGGACGTACATCTGGCGGGACAGCGACGCCATCACCCTGATCGTCTGTGGCTGCGGCGTGGGTTCGGAGCAGCTGCTCCAGACGCTGGCGGATCTGGTCTTCGGGGCCATTGGCATGTTCATCACCCGCGCCGCGGGAATGGCGCATGCGACCTTGCTGGAGCGGCTGAAGAAGGACGCCAAGAAGTATGTGCCCATTGTGGACGCCATTCTGGAGGCGGCCTGCGCGGGCACACAGCTCCTGGGCTACACGGACTGTCTGCTGGCAGCGGAGAACGCCCAATTGCTGCAGTGCCTGAACGAATTTAGTGGCCACTGCGGCTCGCTCTTCTGCTGCCTGGTGGTGGGTCATCGCATCGCCGTGGCCACGGAGGGCTGGTGGGACCTGGACACTCGCGACCGGGAACTCCTGCTGTTCCTGCTCAATTCTTCGAGCACGCTGCAGCACGATGTGCCCGTCTATCTGCCCGTTAAGAGTCCCCACATAGCCTATCGGTTTGTCAGCATTCCCGTGGCCTCAAACAGTGCGTTGTGTGTCCTGTGTGGCGCTGAGAATGCCTCTTTCCGAGAGCTGCATGCACACGCCATGAGTGCCTATCGGAATGAGAGCAACCTGCTTGCGGCCGCCGAGCGCTGTGTGCCGCGCAGCCTGCCCGAGCACCTGGACATCGATGGCAGCGTATTGGCCATCATCCTGATAAACCGACACTCGCGGAAAAGTCTGTTCACCAGGAATCTCAACCAGTCGGCCAGTGTGAAACGCATCATTGTGGGCGACCTGCAGCGCCTGGACATTCTTAAGAAGTTCTTCGATCAGACCATGGATGCCGTGCATCAATTTGAAGGCGAGTCGTCGAGCAATAAGGCTCTTTTGGTGGATCAATATAGCTGCTCGGACTATCACAAGTGCTATGCCCATACGGATGAACTGGGAAATGTCATGTTTCTGCTGTTCGTGGCAGCTGTGCCCTCGCACGCAATGAGGTTTGTAAAGAATCATTTACTTTAAGGAATCCCTACTAAGAAAACTTTATATTTACAGATTTCTGGCGCAACGCATCCATGACAACATACTCCAGGAAAAGTCTGTATGCTGGTGAACCTTTCCTTCTACCTGAATTGTATAAGACTGATATTTTTCTACTATTTTTACATGGTATTAGGTAGTTTTTTAAGTAAATGTAAAATAAGCACTATTGCTTACCAAACCTAAAATGAATCTTACTTATGTAATGTAATTTACAATGGCTTTAATGAGCTATACTAAACCGTCCTTATACATAAATACTATTTATTCGAATACAAATATTAAATCTTTGTTTTAATTCTAAGGTCAGAATTGAGTATGGGCTTTTCCTTTAATTAAATTTTATTGTGAATGTGAAAATAGGGTTACTGCTAAAAGAATATTTAAAATGTGATCCAACCGTAATACCAAAATATTTAACCATTCGATAACGCCAAAAATACATTTAAATAAAAGTATTTTTGAAGAGGGGATAAACCGAAAATCGCCCGCTGATTGATGTTTTATTTTTATAATGATAACGTTTTTCAGACTATTTCAACCTATTAAATGATACGCACTTTCTACAGTCCGAAGTTCTGTTTGCACAAATATGATACAGCTTTTAAATAAAATCTTATCAGGGATTGGTACTTATCGATACAGATTCATTGAAAACAAATGTTTATTTTCCATTATTCGTTTATGAATGGCATATTTATAAAGTGTATTTATGGGCTTTATTTGTAAGTAGATTTCGACCTGTTGCGCGTCGTTTGCGCTTGCCGACAATGGTCCCCAGTCCAGAAACAGTGCCCAGTTGGAGGAGGAGTGGATTGCTGACTAGGGCGGCGGCGATTCCCAGCACTGCAGCACTGGCCAGCGGGATTAGGAAGCTCTTGGCCAGCAGGGCTTTGGATGAAACGTCGCCGTGGCCGGGACCCTTGTGAGCCGCTATCTCGTGCGGATCTAGTGGGTATGGGTGCACATACTCAGGTGGGGAATAGTAGTGACCATGGCTAGCAACGTGACCCGGACGAGATCCATACACGTCGAATGGAATACCCGCCTCCACACTGGAGCTGCCGAAATAGGCTCCACTTTCTCCAATACCTCCAATTCCAGCTCCTCCTCCCCCTCCACTGTTGTGGGAGTGTTCGTAGGGATACGGATGAGAATGACTTTCAAAACTTCCCACGGTCGGTGCATGGGATGGCACTCCTCCTCCAGCTCCATAATGACCTGTATGTGGGAAAATAATACATTTAGTTTTAGGATCTGTACAAAGGAGTAGGATTAGAACTTTTCTAGAAAGGAATTAATTTATTGGATTCTGGATTAAAATGATAAGTCCCTAAATGTTTTTTAAAATGTAGCATTGACAATACATTTCCTTAAGTGGATACTCCCGTTTCCTCTTCATAAATGACTTCTTTATCGTGAAAACTCACCCACACTAATCCGATCCTGAAGATTTGAACCCCCAGCTCGCCACTTACTGTAGGTTTCGCTGAGACTTTCGCCCACACTTCCCAGCGAGAAATGACCATTGGAACCACTCGAAGGACTTGATGATGAGCCTTGCCCTGAGCCTGGACCCCTGTAGAATTCAGGTGGTGGTTCGAAACTCTTGGCTGTTGCCGAACTCGCCTGGTCAAGCTGGTTTCCCAACCGATTGCTGACCCCTTCCTCGCTGGCATTTTGCGCCACTGCCAGACTCGTCCAGAGGATAAGGCCCAATGCGATCCGAAGCTTCCGTTTGCTGGCGAACATGATGACTAAGCTCGCCGGCGTCATGTCATCGACTTTATAAAAGAGTCTGAGGGATTTTGCAGGCGACTGGCGACAATTTGTGCAATTGGGGGCTAAAAGTGTCCGCTTCGCTGCGTCCATTCAGTTGCGCCAGTCTCGCGGGGAATTTCACTTTCCTTGGCAGGTTTCGTCTAAGCGAGCACCTCTCTGGGATTCGGCAATGCTAGACTCAACTGAACATTACTTACATTCACTGTAAATAAAAGGTTGCAAAATTCCCTTAATACTATTCATTTTATAAATACAACCAAAAGAAAACGATGAGGGATCTATAATATCTTTGTATATTTATTTTTATTTTTTAACAAAATTTTAAAATATATTAATTAAATAAATAGAACGTATTTACATAAATTCGTAACTTTAAGGCAAAACTCCAGTCCTAACGCACAGGTTAACAAATAAAAAGATAAAATATTATTTCTTAGGAAAATAAATAAATCAATATTATTTTAAATATAAAGTAATTTTATTATTTTTGTTTAAAAAAAAAAATTTTTTTATATGCAGTTCTTTTGATTGATTTAGGTCAGAATTGTGATTGATTTAGGTCAGAATTGCCTGTAAAACTATAATTTTATACAATCGTAGAAAATGTTTATTTTTAATATATTTTCAAGAAATTTATTTCAAGTGCATTTCCCAACATTAATAATTTTGTGGAGGGTTCGCGATGGCAGCTGAAAGCCCGAGAGAAACTACTCAAACCCCCCACAGTACTTATTCGAAATGATGAAAGATCGCAGCGGAGCTAAGAATCGTTAAGAAATTATCACCGTTCCCGTTGGCTGCAACCGACAAAACGGCAGCAACATTACGCGAAAAACATGACCAATTCATTAGATGTTTGTCCAATTTTAAAATAGAGATGCAAAACGATCGAAAATGGCAGTGCCTGATGTCTTGTGCTTCCGGCAGACGCTACCCGATTGCAAAAATGGATGTCTATGGAAACGTGTCACCTTATCTACTTATTGGGAATTGCGCTGGTATTTCGCGGAATTTTGCTATCTCCGCGAAACAGTTAAATTAAATATGAAACATGCTGCACTTATCGCGACATGTCACTTAATCTAAGCCAATCGTGCTGCCGGTTTCGAATACTTTTCCTCGCACTTGCACTGCACCGCAGTTATCTTAAGCCCAATGTTATTGAATCTAATCAGTAATGTGTGTCGCTCTACGATGTTATTAAAATGGCAAAATGAGTAGAACTTATAGATATGTAATTGAATAACAGTGCCAGTAACTTAACTAAAGCTGCCTTACGGTGCAACTGTGCAGCTTAAGTGGTATTTAATACTCAAAGCTTAAGAATTCGCGTAATATCATTCTTTGAGTGTGTAGATGTCACTTAAGCCTAACAGTGGGGTCTAATTGCGTGTTATTTATCAATAAATGTTGAAATACTCTTTCTCCATTTTATCTATAAGAAAACTGCTTAGAACTTGGCATAAGTCAAATAATTTTTGACGCTTAGTATGAGTAATATTATAAAAATACCTGCTTTCTTTGGTTAGACCTATAATTTATAGTGACGAAGCGCACCAGGAGAGTGTGCGAAGGCGACTACTATTATATAGCCGCAAAATTGAAAATCTGCTGTGATAGTCCGATCGTAATGAGTAATACACCAATCGAAAGGTATTGCAAAAACTTAAAGGATTGCATACCAAGACTTTAAGAAAATCAATTGGCTTGGGAGAGAGAGCGGAGAAAGTAAAAAAGTTCAAATTTCGAAATTTGGGGATGTTGGGGCCGGTGGGGATAATTGGCCCCCCGGACTAAGTTAGTTGTATTCCTCTTGAAAATACCCGTCGAATGAGGGGTCATTTGTCAAAATCCGACGCTCCGTTCAAAAGTTATAGCCAAAATAAGATTTTCTTCTTCTTCCCAAAATGAAAATTTAATTCTGTTTGTCAGTTTGTCAGTTTGTCAGTTTGTCAGTTTGTCAGTTTGTCCAAAACATGTTTTTTAAGTTTTGAAAATTTGATATGACGTTCACCACATCGATATAAAAAACTTTTGTTCTACCACTTTTGGAAAAACTCGCTAGTTTAGCGGGAAAACAGCTATAAATAGCTAAAATTCGGAAAGCCGTAACTTCTATAATACTAAAGCTACAGAGTTGTGCTGCATCTCGTTTGAAAGGTATTTTTAAATGCTATTAATGCCCTTCATATGCAATTTGTGTAAATGTAATAGTTAAAAAGATATGAACAAAAGAATTTTTTTTTAAACTTTCTTTTTAGCTTTTTTTTAATTTTCTCAAAAACGGCTCTAACGATTTTCCTTACAACTTTAAACTGTATAGCCCTTGAGATTCCTTAAATTTTGGTATATAACACATTACTGTAAAAAGTCACGTTTAAAAGTTATTCTGAAACGAAAATCGCCACTTTAGCCAGCTCAACACAACTAACGCTGCCTAAGCATTGAATTTAGTATGTGCGAATCCAAACTGTATTTTAAGGTGAGGGAATCGTTAAAATTGTTTTAAACTGTTCCATTATACAATTCTATAAATAAATAAATACAAATTAATAAATAAACAAAGAAATAAATAAATAAATAAATAAATAAATAAATAAATAAATAAATAAATAAATAAATAAATAAATAAATAAATAAATAAATAAATAAATAAATAAATAAATAAATAAATAAATAAATAAATAAATAAATAAATAAATAAATAAATAAATAAATAAATAAATAAATAAATAAATAAATAAATTCATAAATAAATAAATAAATAAATAAATAAATAAATAAATAAATAAATAAATAAATAAATAAATAAATAAATAAATAAATAAATAAATAAATAAATAAATAAATAAATAAATAAATAAATAAATAAATAAATAAATAAATAAATAAATAAATAAATAAATAAATAAATAAATAAATAAATAAATAAATAAATAAATAAATAAATAAATAAATAAATAAATAAATAAATAAATAAATAAATAAATAAATAAATAAATAAATAAATAAATAAATAAATAAATAAATAAATAAATAAATAAATAAATAAATAAATAAATAAATAAATAAATAAATAAATAAATAAATAAATAAATAAATAAATAAATAAATAAATAAATAAATAAATAAATAAATAAATAAATAAATAAATAAATAAATAAATAAATAAATAAATAAATAAATAAATAAATAAATAAATAAATAAATAAATAAATAAATAAATAAATAAATAAATAAATAAATAAATAAATAAATAAATAAACAAAGAAATAAATAAATAAATAAATAAATAAAATTTAAAAATACAACTTGTGGAACGCCTTGGCCATATTATCTTAGCCCCAGCTGTTCATATAACGAGCAGGAGAGCCCAGGTAGATCCTGATGCGGAGAGCTCCTCCTGGGTTGTAATGGGAAATGAAATGAATGAATGAGCATAAGCACTTTTTTGTTTGTCTCTGTGTTTGTTTGTCTGTGGTGGCTTCCTTGCTCAACGCGTGTGTGTGTGTGAGTGTGTGTGTGTGTATTTTCTGGGATTGTGTGCGTTTGTGTGAGCTTGTGGCCGCAGACTCAGACGGCAGAACAGAAATGATGCACTTCAAATTAAAATGCGAATGCAAGCGAAAACTTCAAAAGAAGCACTAGAACAGAAAACAGAAGCGCAAACGAGATACTAATAGACAATGCCAAATGCTCGGGGATCTCTTTCTATCCATGGCATCCATGGATCTCTGGATGTGTGTGTGTGTGTGTGTGTGTGAGTCATCCGAAAAGGGGGCGCTGGTCCTTGGTAGGCGTGGTCGTTTCATTGAATTGAAGGACCTACCATAAACACACTAACACACTGTCCCAGCGAAAGTGTCGTCGTCCAAGAGTGTATGTATATGTGTGTGCAAGAGTGTGTTAGTGCAGCCAGCGAAGGATAAAGTTAGCGACGATGACGAAGCAGGACTTACAAATGCACTCTGCCCCTAGAGATGGTCGGGGATCCTTTTTTTTAAAGAAATTTAGCAATTAAATAGCAAAAAAACATAGTAATTTAACTATACCACTCATTGCTCATCATATTCCATTTAAAATTTAAATTCATAAAAAGCTTTTATCAAAAGTAAATTCTTTGACACACTCAATGTCGTTTTTTGTGTTTATCCACGCTTTGATTTTGACATATCAAATGTCCCATCAAAAAATGTGGTTCCGTGATGTGATTGGTAATTTAATAACGTTGGGGCAAATTTAATTAATAGCCACTTTAGAAGTTGAAAAGGTTTTCTAAAAATAAACAGACGTTACATTAAAAAATTGTATAATTTTATTGACTTTATACATTTATACAAACAGAAATCATGTTTCAACAGGTCGTATACGTAATTTTTGAAGACGGTTACTTAATTGAAAATACTTTTTATATTTAGGAGAAAAAACATTTTTCTAAAAATAAGCAGACTTTAAAACAATTTTTATAATTTTATTACAGGTCGTTTTAAAGACGATTACTTGATTAATATTAAAGCTGGAATTATATTTATCTGAAAATACCAACGTTTAAAATTTGGCAATAGATGAGTTGTCTTTTCGTATAAAATACTTTTTATATTTGGGTGTAGAAAAATCGAAGCAAATTGCCTGTTTATCCCAAAAGGGATCGGCTAACGTCCCTTCATCCATTTGCCATTTCGCAAAACGTTTTCGAACAACTTAAGCCTGATTGTGGGCCATCATGGCAATCGTTCAAAATCACTACGGAATCCGGAGTCCGGAATCCGGATCCAAGCCGCAATTCGATTCGCCTCGCTCCGCTTCGACTAGATTCGATTCAATGCGATTCAATTCGCTCCCTCGATCCAATCACGTCTTCGGGCATAAATAAATAAATAAATAAATAAATAAATAAATAAATAAATAAATAAATAAATAAATAAATAAATAAATAAATAAATAAATAAATAAATAAATAAATAAATAAATAAATAAATAAATAAATAAATAAATAAATAAATAAATAAATAAATAAATAAATAAATAAATAAATAAATAAATAAATAAATAAATAAATAAATAAACAAAGAAATAAATAAATAAATAAATAAATAAATAAATAAATAAATAAATAAATAAATAAATAAATAAATAAATAAATAAATAAATAAATAAACAAAGAAATAAAGAAATAAATAAATAAAAAAGCAAATAAATAAATAAATAAATAAATAAATAAACAAAGAAATAAATAAATAAAAAAGCAAATAAATAAATAGATAATTAAATAAATAAATAAATAAAGCCAATAAAGCCAAGCCATATGGGGACGACTCCTAGTCATGGTATTGGGGTACTTTGACTATGGTCAAAACAAAAACTTCTGATATCAAACAAAAACACCTCTTAACGAGGTATAAAAATAGTGACGATCGCACCTTCAACGTACAAAAGTTCTGATATCAACTTTTGTGACGAAAAATGATTTTAGATGCGACTAAATAAGTACGCTACCTACAATTTATTCATTCGGCACGCTACAACAGAAAACTTTCGTGCATATATTAAATATTTGCTAAAGCGGGCCGAACGAGTAAATTTTAGGTAGCGTACTTATTTAGTCGCATCTAAAATCATTTTTCGTCACAAAAGTTGATATCAGAACTTTTGTACGTTGAAGGTGCGATCGTCACTATTTTTATACCTCGTTAAGAGGTGTTTTTGTTTGATTTTATTTAGTTAGAGATACTAGTTTAATATAAATACATATTTTGATCGAAGACTTTCAATGTAGCTAAACAAAGAAGGATCGGCATTTGGATACTGCTTTCATGGGACTTTCGACTATGGATTCACTCGGATCCTTGAACTGATTTTCGACAGAAACTGTTTGGTTAGGGATCGTTGGACTTGAAATTGCTTCATTTTCAACTGGTGGGGGGACTGATTCCATGGGCAACCTCCTCCTTATCAAAGGACTCCGGAAACCTTTTGATGAAGAAGATTTGCGTGGAGAGAATTTGGGATAATATCGTCTTGGTGGCACAGGACTAGCTCTCTTCCCCTCATTTGGCAACGAACCGGAAACGAGCCGGGAACTCTCTGGCGAAATAATACACGGACTATTTCCGGATCCGCAAGCTAACTCCGGAGTTGGCCTTGGTGTTTTGGGATATTCGACGGGGAAACAACCATCAGGCAGATCTGAAGGCATCTTATATTCAACTACCTCAGCTAATGGCATCTCATCAGCACTTGGATCAGGCGGCATCACTGTTGATAACCGAACCGTTTCCGAAAAGCTGGGTTTTCGTTTGAATGCGGCTGGTAAATCGTCAGTGTTCCTTGATTCCTCTGATTTTGTTTCCAGCTCCCCCAACTGGGATAATATTTTCAATATTATACTCCTTGGTTCCTTTGAGTCAGTAACAGTACCGTTGGGTTGGGATTTTTGTACTGCTTCTACGGCTGCTGCAACCAATGCACGTCCCAGGGTTTCGCATATCATCTTTAGGTCCCCCAGATCAGGCTGTTCATTGGGAATGGTATTAGTGTCCTGATCTCGATGAGTAGGGGATTCTTTTTTAAGAACACGACCACAGCAAGGACATTCCTTTCCCGTCCGCCCACCTTGCACATTACTGAATGAATTGATGGGTTGATTGCCAGGCGGTGGAACATAGATGGGTACAATCCGATCCTCTGGACGGAAAACGTAGCATACTGGCGGTGGTTGGTTAATGCCACTGGAGGAATAACGACGATTGGAGCACCTAAACTGGTTCTGAGAAGATTTCCGCCTGGGTGGAGCGCACATCTCTGGCCTTATTCGGGAATGCATGCGAGGTAGATGGTCCGCCGGAGCTCTCATATTAGAGGAAATGGTCACCGGTCGACGAGGTTGCTCCGAGGTCGTTCTGGGCCCAGGAAAGATGGGAATCGCTCGCACCGAAATGGGCATGGCCTGCATCTGGCCACTGGAGCTCGGCTGCTGGGACACCAGCTGGATCATAATGGTGTCCGGCTGACCAGCGCTACTGGCGACCCTCGACTCCATCACTAGGAATTAATCACCAGGAATTTGGAAGCATTACTTTAGTGAGAAATGAGTTGTGACACGTGCGTCCTAAACCTACTGATATAAAATAGGTTATTTTAAATTACAATCGCACCTATAAACAGGGACGTAGTAATACTCCGGTGAAATCCTATTCAAAATATTATTTTCAAAAGTATGCTACACAAAATTTGTACTGAAAACCACCGCCTATAAATACCCAACCCGAATATTTATATACCTTTTAGCCTTTAAAAAACTTTCAAGTTTCTGAAAACAGTACAACGTAATAATGATAAGTGTGTGTATCTTAAATGCTAAGCCATCGGTTAAGAATATAGCCAAGAAATTGTATCTAGTGAAAATAAAATCTTTCACCCTCCATTACTTTTGTAAACGTTAAATGGCATAAAGCTGTTGACTCAGTTGAGTTGTTCGGTCGATAAGAAAAGGGGTTCCCCCTCCTTAACTTGGCTTTTAGATAGTCAATATATAAATCGAATCTAATTAAGGGAATTTAAACCAAACTGTTACTTTGGAATATGACTTAATGAAGGGTTTTCCAACTCCTTGTGTTCCGCAGACTGCGTGACCTCTCCAAGACTCCCATCTTATCAAGGTATTGCGTCAACTGAACTTAGGGGCGCGAGCAGTGGGAGCAATGCAGATAAGGTCGGCGATACACGGTGCGATTACTTTCAAACGATTTCATGTCACTGCCAAAATAGAATTTCGCACAGGCTTCCCGGCGGCGGAGATAACTGTTATTATTGGAAGCCAGTATCAGTGGAGCCCGAGGTATATAAAGTTGCGAATCGGCCCAGTCAAAATACATTCACGGAAGCAGTCACTACTCACCGCAACCATGAAACGAGGTAAGTCAGCTGCGAGGATTCCGGCAAGGATATCATATTCTAAAGACTTTCTCAACTCCGATCCTTAGCTCTAGTTTGCGTTTGCCTTGCCCTCTTCATGGCTCTTTATGGCGCCGAATATGTCTGCAATTCCAATACCAACAACGAGCCCGACTGCACCAACTCCAGCAACCTGAACGTCCCCATTCGTAACTTCTTTGATCCTACCCGTTACTGGAAATGCAACTCCACTAGCAACCCACCTCAAGTTGTTAGGTGTGAAAAGTTGTTGGAGAATGGAACTGTGGATCCAAGATACCAAGCATTCGACTCGGCAACAAAGCAGTGCATCTCCTGGTCCAACTGGACTTGGACTCCGTGCTGCCCTCAATAAAGTTCGTTAAAATAATAAAATTGAATGGCAAATTAAGTAAAAAACTTGTATTTCTTGGATTACCTGCAAAAGGTCGATTAAATTACAAATGAAGAATATTCAGTAGTTCACTGAAGGATACAACCCAGTCTAAATCTAATAAAAAAATTAAAGAATTAATTAAAAAACGCTTTGTTCTTAATTCTCAATTTTTTAATTTAAGAATGTTTTCCATAATTTCAGACTATTTTCTTCTCTGTGTAGCTATGCAATTGTCTTATTGTCTTTCTTAGCAATTATTTAAAATAATAATTTATTTGTAGTCACATGATAGCTATGGTCTCACACAAATGTATTTTTATTGCAGAGGGTATTATGATTTCAGTCAGAAGTTTGCAAGAAGGAGACGTTTCCGACCCTATAAAGTATATATATTCTTGATCAGCTTCACTAGACGAGTCGATTTAGCCATGTCCGTCTGTCCAACCGTCTGTCCGTCCGCCTGTCTGTCCGTTTCTACACAAACTAGTCTCAGTTTTAAAGCTATCGGGCTAAAACTTTCCCAAAAGTCTTATATCTATTGCAGGTAGTATATAAGTCGGACAACTATATCATATAGCTCCCATAGGAATAATTAAGAAAAAAAATTTTAAAAAAATGTTATCTTGGGTGTTTTTGAACATATAACCTCCTACTTTTGGAAATACCATTTTTTATCTATCTTAATTTCGAATACAATTTTATATAAATCGGACGACTTATCATATAGCTGCCATAGGAACGATCGGAAAATTAATGGAAATTTAATAGGAAATAAATTGTTGCTTCGTTGTTTTTTATTGTATTCTCTTCTACTCTAGGACATCACTTGTTTTTAATATTTCCGAATTTCAAATTTAATTTAACAAAAACTGTCTTAGGAAATAATAATACGAAATTTAACATTATTGCGATTTGTAAATTAATTGGAATGATCTGCAAGGGTATATAAACTTCGGCTGCCCGAAGCTAGCTTCCTTTCTTGTTTTTTTTTTAAGAAATTACTTTCACTCATATATTGCTCAATATTGCTTCTGGCTTTTTACAATTATTAAGCCAACTTATACCAGATATAAATTTTATAAATAGTACCATAGTATTTGTTCTATATAAGTCTACTAACCTACAATCTATCTATGATTTTTTGATGCCGTTAACTGAGCCAATTGTCGAGATACAGATACCAGATATTTTTAAACGATTTCATGTTCGTTCCGAAATAGAATTTGGCATGCCGATAGTCGTAGACAATATTTCTGGGATAGATAACTGAGTGCTATAAAATGATGAACGTTGGGCTCGGATGTCATTCAGTATTAATAACCTGAAGAGCGCTATAGCACAATGAAAGCAGGTAAGCTCATAGCCTTGAGATACCCAGAGTTACCCATCAGGGATCCTCCTTTCAGTCGTAGTCCTTCTGCTCCTGGCCCTTTTCGCGGCTATCCACGCGGACTATGTCTGCAATCCTGATGGCGATGGCAAGCCCGAAAGCTGCTTGGGACGCATTGGACAGGTTTCGCGTGACTTCTGGGATCCCACCCACTACTGGAATTGCACCGGCCCCGGAGAACCAGAGCTCATGGCGTGCAAAGGGCCAAAGGGGTTCGATCCCAAAACAGGAACATGCGTTGAATGGGCCGATTGGCAGTGGTATGCACCATGTCCCACCGATTCCACTGATTAATAAACTTTGATGCTTGTAACCCCTGTATTTGTGACATAATGGTATGGTAATCGGATTAGTTGGCTAATTTCGTTGCGCTCTAATACCTCCTTCAGTAGTGCGACAGTTTGTTTGAAAGATTGATCTTAACGTGTTGTACACGATAAAAATGTTCAAGTACACAACCTATTTGTTGTGCATCCTCGGTGCCTGGGATCTGTGGAGAGCCCAAGCCCAAAGTCAGGTTAATCAGCTTGACAGTGCTGTTCTGAACAATCAACCATCCAGAATTCGTCAGATTGCTGTACGCCAGCAACAGTGGTTCGCCTACTATTCCCAGAGATGAACTGAAGGCCGATTACAGGCAATACAAACTCTGATGGAAGCTCAACTTCTGGAGTTACGAAACCTCACGGAATTTGAGAAGGAAAGAACAGAACCACCCCCTAAGATCAACGAGAAACTCTTCCCGACGAAGGTAGGCGCAAGGCACTTTTACATTGAGAAGCAACTTCAAGTGAACTGGTATGATGCATATGGAAAATGTCGTCAAATGGGCGGCCACCTGCCGACTATCCCAGATAAGAGGGAGTTCAATGCAATATTTTCATATGTGCCTGGGGGCGCCTATTGGATAGACATCTACAACCTGGCTCGAGATGGTAGGCCGTTTATTTCTTCACTAACTGGAAGAAAACCCCCATATATAAAATGGAAAAAAACCCGTCCTTATAAAAAGCACTTTCAATGCGTGGATGTATATGTAAGTGAAGTGTATATTGAAAATTGTTACGATAAGTATTTTTTTGTATGCCAAGCTGAGAATAAATGGGAGTAAAATATGGTTTTATATAAAATAAAGTAACCCCTAACTTTGAGGCAAGTGGTGCTTGGATCTACAATAAAACACCATGTAAAGTTTCAGGGGATTTGTACCAGGTGAACTTTTCAGTAGGTTTTCCGGGGAATTCTTTTGACGAAACGTTCGCTGCTCGGTTACACAATACACTCTTGACCAATCCCATGCGAATTTCCTTCATTCAATTCCGGGTTTAGGTTTAGGCGGTTTTAGGAATTTCCCATTAAACTTAACTGAAATTTTTGGAAAGCCAAATTTGTCCGAAAAAAATCACTGAATTTTTTGGGAAGCCTTAATTAAAGCGAGTGCATTTTTTTCAGAATAGTTTATGTAAAACCTGGAATTTTATGAATGTTACTTTATATATACATATAGGTATCTTTGGTTGGTGCATTGATGTACAAACGTAAGAAACGTAATGGATTTTGTTTGGAAAAAATATCTGTGACACCCCCGATAAGCAGATAATCCTATAAGTTGCATTTTAAATTTCATAACTGAATTTGTAAGGGTTTAAACAGGTTTTGTACCGGTCTATTATCTTTTTAAGAGGTGTACCAAAGAGAGTTAAGAACCCCGAACGTTCATAACACAGATTCAGTCTTTCAAGATATACACCCTTAAAATGTTCAACTACGCAACTTTTTTACTGTGCGTCTTGGGTTTCTGGGATCTGTGGAGAGTGCAAGCCCAAATTCAGGTTAATCAGCACTGTCAAACTGTTCTGGACAATCAACAATCGAGAATTCGTCAGATTTCTGTACACCAGCAACAGTGGTTCGCCTACAATTCCCAGAGACGTACTGAAACTGAGGAAAGGATTGACAAGTTAGAAGGCCGATTACAGGCAATACAAACTCTGATGGAAGCTCAACTTCTGGAGTTACGAAACCTCACGGAACTTGAGAAGGAAAGAAAAGAACCGCCCCCTAAGATCAACGAGATACTCTTCCCGACGAAGGTAGGCGACAGGCACTTTTACGTTGAGAAGGAACTTCGAGTGAACTGGTTTTATGCATATGGAAGATGTCGTCAAATAGGCGGTCACCTGGCGACTATCCGAGATGAGAGGGAAATGAACGCATTATTTCCAGGCGAATCTCCGATTGGCTTCTGGGTTGACATCTACAACTTGCCTGGAAATGGCGGCCCGTTTGTTTCTTCACTAACCGGAAGAAAAGTCCCATTTTTAAAATGGGGAGATGACCCCAAGCAATACTATAAACTCCACAGGCACTGCGTGGATGTGTATCTAAAACGTAGACCAGTAGTTATGTATAATAACAATTGTTTTGATAAGCTGTATTACGCCTGTCAAGCCGAACAATAAACTTAAAATGATTTTATTAACATCTTATTTTAACTGATCTGAAGAATTCAGAACTTGATAGTTATAAACAAGAAAATATAGCAATAGATTTTTAACTAGTCTGCATCTCATGAAAGTTACATCCCAGCTGGAATGAGCCTGAGGAAAATGTCATATTTTCCCCACATTCCCGCCTCAAAGCTAAACTTTCTTACAACCTCCTTCTAGTTTTAATATACACATGGGTGACACAAGTAAAGGTAGGAGAGAGAATGTCATTATATGCCTGCTCGGAGCCGAGAGCGGTCTGCTTTTTGTTTTCTTACCTCGACAGGATCATTTAGTAACACTCCCTGCTAAACTCCATTCCCCGGGCACATATATCAGTTTATCTTTTAAACATGCACAAATTTGTGTACCCTTTAGAAAACCACTGACAAACTTTTCCACTGAGATTATATAGGTAGATAAACACAATAGGCGTAAGGCTTTAAAAACGATTAATTTGCGGTTTATTAGCTTCTTAAAAGGTGTGACAAACAGAGTTAGATACACGGGCAGTTCGGTAGAAAGTTGGGGGATTGAGTTTCATAGGTTATGCCACCTTAAAATGTTTCACTACGCACCGTTTTTACTGTGCGCCTTAGGTTCCTGGGATCTGTGGGGAGTACAAGCCCAAAGTCAGGTTAATCATGACTGTCAAACTGTTCTGAACAATAAACCATCCAGAATTCGCCAGATTGCTGTACACCAGCAACAGTGGTTCGCCTACAATTCCCAGAGACGAACTGAAACGGAGGCGAAGATTGACAAGTTAGAAGGCCGATTACAGGCGATACAAACTCTGATGGAAGCTCAACTTCTGGAGTTACGAAACCTCACGGAACTTGAGAAGGAAAGAAAAGAACCACCCCGTAAGATCAACGAGAAACTCTTCCCGACGAAGGTGGGCGACAAGCACTTTCACATTGAGAATGAAATTCGAGTAAACTGGTATTATGCATATGGAATATGTCGTCAAATGGGCGGTCACCTGGCTAATTTCCGAGATGAGAGGGAGTTCAATGCAATATTTGGAAGTGCTCGGAAAACCTATTGGATAGACGTCTACAACCTGGCTCGAGATGGCAGCCCGTTTATTTCTTCACTGACTGGAAGGAAACCCACATATGTAAAATGGAAATTAAAAGGCGAGTGGGAAAAAACGCACTATCACTGCGTGAATGTATATTCAAGTGAAATGAGAAATGCTGATTGTTACACTAATTACTCTTATGTATGTCAAGCTGAGCAATGGGAATAAAATCTGTTTTTACATAAGATATTGTTTGGGCTACCACCCCTAATAAGAGTAGCATCAAGTTATTAACTTATCCTTATCCCCGAACACCCTTTTATTCTACGAGAAATAACGTGAATTTCAAATACTTTCTACTTCTTAGTTTATATTTATAAATTGCATCCTTTGACGAACAATAGTCGTCGCTATCTAAAAAGTCGAAAAATACGTGACAAATATTCAAAGGTATATTTGTTCCTTGTTGCCTAGTGTTATATAAGTAGATAAACCTATTCGTCACAATATGAATTTCTTAACTGAGTCTTTGAGGCTTTGAAAAGGTTTCCTTGCGGTTTATTACCTTGCTAATGACTGTGACAAAAATAGTTAAACCCTGAGCCAGTTCGTTAGAAAGATTGGGTCTTATAGGTCATACAAACACCACCGAATGTTGAAGTACGCCTTTTATTTATTATACGTCCTTGTTTCTTGGGATCTATGGATAGGAAATGCCGCACAACAAAAAATACCGAAAACCCCAATCACAATAGATCAGATTGCTGCAAACCAGCAAAATTGGTTCACATACGACTCCCAAAGACGAGCTCAAACTCAGCAGAGTCTTGATATGATGGGGAGGACCGTAGAAAACCATTTGCTGGCGCTACAAATCCATATGGAGGCTCAACTTCGATCGCTACGAAACCTTTTGGAAAAGCAAAAGGATAAAATGAAGACTTCTGAACGGATCGACAAGACAGTCTTCCAGCCGAAAGGATCCGGGCACTTTTACATTGAAAAGCAAAATAAACAGAGTTGGTACTCTGCAGCGGACACGTGTCGTCGAATGGGCGGTCACCTGGCGACAATCCAAAATGAGAGGGATCTCAATAATATCTTTTCAGGAGCCCCCTCCGGCTCCTACTGGGTGGACATCTACAGCCTGGGTGGAGATAACGGACCGTACTTTTCCTCACATTCCGGGAGAGAAGCCCACTATTTCAAATGGGGACATAGCCAATCCACTTATTATCACAATCACTGTGTGAATGTCCGCTCATTTGGAAGAGAAATGTACAAAGCAAGTTGTATCGAAAAGTTATTGTTCGTATGCCAAGTCCAGTAATGGAAATTTACCAATCTTACATAAGAACTACTTTCAATTTATTAAAAGTGTCTTTTAACTTCAAGCCAAACAGCGCTATAATAAAGTTATGATCATTGTAAAAAAGTACCACACGAAATATCGAAATAAATTAATCTTTACCACATGACTGGTCTGCACTGAGAAATAAATCGAAATTTCCCACTCCAATCATATCATATTAAATTCCCAAAGTTTCTTAAATTCGTTGTGTTCACTTTACTTTTTGTAAATTTATCGAGTTACTGGGGTCATGGTCAAGAGCTCAGGAGCGGACTTGGATCTACCGGTGGCCAGTTGGCACAGGGGACTGTCCATCGGTCAGATGCAGGCGGCTGATGACCTGGGAACGGCACTGGGGTACAATATCGGTGGCATTCGGGACTGTCTGCTGCGTCTCGGAGTGCGTCCTTTGGTCAGGAACCGCCAGCTTCTCAGGATTTTGAAATTGAGCCGCGGTCAGAAGCTGGCTTTTCTCTATTTTCTGTTCCAGGAACATTACGATTCCGGCGGATCATGCAAAAAATTCACGGTTAATGGACAACTCCTGCTCTCGGCCATCGCCTATCTTGATTTGCCAGCCACTTTTCGAGCACTGGACAAAGTTCTGCCCCTTAGCGGAAATCGTGTCAGCATATCGAATACGACACCGGACCTGATAAAGGTTAGTATACAAAGAAGGAGTTTCGAACTCTCAGAAAAAAATATATAGGTATAGGAGCTTTTATAATTTCTATATCATTTTATGGTTACGAAATGTAAAATACTATACAAAATATTTGTGTTCTCATAATTCCGTTTTTAATCTATTCTTACAAGTCCTTAAAGATTTTAAGAACTAAGTATATTTATTCTAAATCTCGTTTCCTCTATCCTCTAAAAATAATTTTTCTTTTTTTATACCCGTTACTCGTAGAGTAAAAGGGTATATTGTATTCGTGCAAAAGTATGTAACAGCTAGAAGGAAGCGTTTCCGACCCCATAAATTATATATATTCTTGATCAGGATCACTAGCCGAGTCGATCTAGCCATTTCTGTCTGTCTGTCTGTCTGTCTGTCTGTCTGTCTGTATGAACGCTGAGATTTCGGAAACTATAAAAGCTAGAAGATTGGCATTTTGCATTCAGATACTAGGAGTTTCTACGCAGCGCAAGTTTATTTCAAAAAGGTACCACGCCCTCTCTAACGCCCACAATAGCTTATATACGATTTTAAAAATGTAAATATTTTGAAAAAGTAGGAATGTAGTTTTGTTGTGTTTATCAATACCTATCGAAATGTAGAAGAATTTTTTTAAATCGGACCATTCGTTAAAAAGTTAGGCCTGATCAAAGTTTTATCTCCATCTCCCTCGCACTCCCTTTAGCTGAGTTACAATTATTAAATAGTCGGGACACCACCCCGACTACAGCGTTCGCACTCCCTTTAGCTGAGTGACGGGTATTAGATAGTCGGGACACCAACCCGACTATAGCGTTCTCTCTTGTTATACCCGTTACTCGTAGAGTAAAAGGGTATATTGTATTCGTGCAAAAGTATGTAACAGGTAGAAGGAAGCGTTTCCGACCCTATAAAGTATATATATTCTTGATCAGGGTCACTAGCCGAGTCGATATAGCCATGTCCGTCTGTCCGTCTGTCCGTCTGTCCGTCTGTCTGTCTGTCCGTATGAACGCTGAGATCTCGGAAACTATAAAAGCTAGAGGATTGGTATTTGGCATGAAGATTCTTGGAGTTCCTACGCAGCGCAAGTTTATTTCAAAATGGTGCCACGCCCCCTCTAACGCCCACAATAGCTTATAAACGATTTTAAAAAATTAAATATTTCGGAAAAGTAAAAATGCAGTTTTGTTGTGTTTATCAATACCTATCGAAATGTAGAAGAAATTTTTTAAATCGGACCATTCGTTTAAAACTTATGCCTGATTAAAGATTTTATCTCCCTCGTACTCCCTTTAGCTGAGTTACGTTTATTAAATAGTCGGGACACCAACCCGACTACAGTGCTCGCACTCCCTTTAGCTGAGTGACGGGTATTAGATAGTCGGGACACCAACCCGACTATAGCGTTCTCTCTTGTTTTTTTTTATTTTTATTAGAAAAAGTCTCGGCGGTCTTCCTGCGCAACCCCGAATCCCTCGGTCTATGAGTCGAATACCCCAAAGGATTTAGAGGATCAGATGCCTTTGGATCTGCCAGCTACATTTCGAGCGTTAGACAAAGTTCTTTCTTCGCAGCTGACGCAGCACAAACAATTTCCCAAGTCCGGGCAAAGTGTGAAGCCCTACTTTCAGAAACAGCCACGCCCAAAATCATTCCGCCAGTCAACCCATTTAACGTCTAATTCCCCGCTCTTTGAGGTGCAGATTCCCAACGAGGTGGGAGATCCCAGAGCGGATGACGACCGGTGGTTCGCCGATTTTCAGTTGCATCAGATTCAGCGAACAGTAAAGGCGGTTATCAACCACGAGCTCTGCCATCTGTTCGATCAAATAGACGAGGCGCCCAACGATCCAGCAAAGGATCCAAGGGATCTGTGTGAATTCCACGAGGAAACTCGATCCCTCGAGCGACAAGCGTTTCTGGCTGAGCAGCGCCGACGTTACCTGGAGATGATTGACGTGGAAGGGACTGAAAAGCGGGTGAGTGGTTTAGTTTAAATTCCTAAAACAAAGGGTAATTGCTTTAACTTTAATTTAAAGAATAACAAATATTTATTATCCGAGTATGTAATCCTTAAATTTACTTTTT
Source organism: Drosophila prostipennis (assembly GCA_037075205.1). Taxonomy (NCBI): domain Eukaryota; kingdom Metazoa; phylum Arthropoda; class Insecta; order Diptera; family Drosophilidae; genus Drosophila; species Drosophila prostipennis. The sequence continues at coordinate 1,484,751 of JBAMCJ010004477.1, forward strand.
CCCTAAAAAGCTCACAAGGGAGCGGATTATTAAGCACCTGAATCGGGATGTGGATGAGTACCTTCTTAAGTTCGGCGACAAGGGCTGGAGTCCCGGAGTGCCTGCCTTTAGAAAAAGCGGCTGCGTCGCCTGCAACGAACTGGTCCACGTGAGCCTGGAGACTCCTCCGCAGGTGCTCCTCCTGGAAGGTGAATGGGGACGTCTGTACGACCGGAGTGGGCCCAGAATGCGGCTATGTGCCGGTGAGGATGGCAACCGAGAGTACCAGAAAGATAAGACTTTAAAGGCGCAAGCAGAATATTTTACGGCGCCCGGAAGACACAGACCCTATGCCTTCAACTATGCTAGAGTATTTGAAGAGGGCAGTAACCAATCGTTGAATACCAAAGGTGTCATTGGAAGTTCCTTGGTCAAGGCACTCGATGATGCGGAGGAGAATGAAAGAAGGTTGCCCAGGACCATTAGAAGCAGCCACATCAACGAAGCGGTCACCCGATGTGTGAGGAAAATCTTCGAGAAAAGTTTGCTTACGGCACCGAATGTGGTTACTCCAAGGAATTCCAGGGAACGCCTCGTCTATCACCACAAGCGGATCGATCCCGATGACGAACAGTTCATGGATCAGATGTTGAGCGATGCTTTCCAAATTTTACGACGCGATCGCAATCTTGTGCTGGCCGGCCTGCCCGATGGCCATAAGGTACCGGAGCTACGAGAGTGGATTCGGAGGAGATTTGGCAAGCGATATGGGCCACTAACCGATGTGGAGGCAGAGAAGCTCAGGCAGAGGGTGAAGAATCTGCCGGAGATGGAAAAGAAATTGATTCCGCTGGTGGCTAACGTAGATCCCCGGACGGTCCGACAAAATCCCGTCCCCTTTGCCCAGTATAACGATATTATGGGTGCGGCTGACAAGTTCAAGAAAACGTTCCGGGAGGAAGTCCTCCAGATTATCCTCAAGCAAACCCGACTCTGCTGGCAGGCGCAGCACAATCTGCGCACCTACAACAGCTCCGGACTTCGTCGCACTTTCTTCACATATCTGCCAAGCAGTGCCTCCAGTAGGGATCCCACCTTCAGTCTCTATTTGGCACAGAAAAGAGCCGGATCCTAAGTTAGTCGGTGTCCAGAGATTACAATATGATCCTTTTCTAAGGCCAACGTAATCACTTCTATCGTAGCAGATGAAATGAATATCATGGACCTTAGATGGCATCAGTTGTTTAAATTATTATAGTTCAATTATTAGTTTCCGTCAAAATTCTTTATTCATTTTATTCCTCTATAATTTTTACCACTCGACAAGAGAGCTTTTATTAGGATAAGTAGTGCTCCCAAATTATGATAGTATAGTGCATAAACATTTTTAATCAACGACAAAACATATTTTTATACATATGTACAGTAATAAATTATTGTTTATTATAAAAATCCGGCTTAAATATTAGCTGGTTAAATTGTATAAATATAACAAATTGTCTTTAACTCGCATTGGAAACGTTCTTATCTGAGTAAGTATTATTTGTTGTTGCATTTCCACTGCATTATAATACATACTATAGAAGAAATAATATTATTATTTATATTTATCAAGTTAGGAAATGCAGGTAAAAAAAAAAATTGTGGGCGGCTTTTTCTTGTGCCAGCCGCCCGATTATGTGTTCCATCCTTGTCTAGGGGAGTGCTAACTTGCTCTCCTTCCAAACAACACGATGACCTGAATTGTTCGCCGCCTTTTATATGTACGCTTTGCGGAATAAGCACTTGGGAATTTTAAGGGAGCCGCGTCGAAAGATACATGAAATATTCTCCTATAACTTGATATTTTTGATGCATTTTTACGTTTATTTCTTTTGTTATTATTTTAAAATGTATTAGATTATATTTTTTTTATATATTTACACGTTTATTTTTTATATTTATATTTATGTGGTGCGGTTAACATTGACATTGAAATTAATGGGTTGATTGATTTCCCCTTTTGGTTGGGGAACCTGCAACGTGACATTGACGACAACTCCAAATGCCCACTAGGGCCATCGGCGACCCAGTCATTAACCATATGACCACATTTTACCACCAACAATTTATTAAAACAAACACGTAGTTCCCGAGAAACATATGTATAAAAAGGCAGGTTGCGAACATCAAGTTATCAATCATAAACGATTCCACCATCAGTTCGGTTATCTTTATTATCGAAAGCAATATGTGCAGAAACCTGAAGTCGTACTGTTCCTTGCTGGTTTTGATCCTGGCACTTGGAGTAATATCAGCACAACCGGCCAGGCCAGCAAAACAGCTACAAAAACAACAGGCAGCACCCTACCCATCCGCCGAGGAACTGAAGCCCGAGGTTCCATTCGAAGAAGGAGTTCCCGATCAGACCTATGGACCTCCGCATCTGACCTACGGTCCTCCGCCCACCGATGCTGTGGAGCAGTTGCCCAGTGATGAGGAGCCACAGGACTTCACTCCCGATCCGGATGCAGAGGAAGTTCAGCCCATTCAGCAAGCCCCAGCTCGTCTGACCAAGCAGATTAGAAGTCGTCCACAAGCCCAAGGATTGATTCTGCTCTCCTCGAGTCCATTGCAAGTGCTTAACTCCAAGGGACTCCCTGTTCCAGTGGCTATTCAATGGTAGAAACACCAAACACTTTATATGTGGTACTGATTTTTATAAACATTATATTAATTATTGTCTTTTGTTATCCGTTGAACCATTAAAGAACATTTGTTGATACACCGAATAGATGTATTTACAATATTGTATCGGAGGTCGAAATTTCGGGACCCAATACGGTATGTGGAGTACCTATACATATATATAATATAATTACAAATATAAGAACGATAAAAGTATGCAGATAACTTTGCTAATCTCGGTTTTGGGAAATTCTCAGCAGTTGCTTTGGAATGATCTGCCCCGACCTAGGCTACATAGTAAAAGCTAAATAATAATTTATTTAAGAATACTACGTAAAATCACTTTTGGCATTGTGCGGTCCTCGAGTTAACACAGAAATATTCTCCAACTGACAAACTGAACAAACACATATATCGTAAAACTTTCTACTTAAAATGCTAGTTATTGTCTGGTACGATTGCAGCTAATTGATAACAAAAAAAATGCAACTAATTCGCGATAATAATAAATTAAACAAACTAGAGCACCGCCACTGGTGTCGACAAAGGTGAACAACTAATGGTAAACATATTCGTAGTCTGAGAAACTACATAAAGCCTTCGGTCATAAATTCGCACACATTTTGTAGGCAGAACCAGAACTAGCCAGGTTCTGTTTTTGTTTTGCTCTTCTCTTTTTAACCCTAGTGGGTGGTGTCGTTTAGGATTTGAGCTAAGCTGGCCCAGGTACCAAAGACAAAGCCACAAAGTCCGAAGATCAGGATGAGAAAGTCCTTCCACAGCATCCAGTTGAAGCGGCCATAGCCAACGTTATAGAAGGTGATAACTTCAATTATTGGTGGCGCAATCAGGGCCAAAGCTGAGCTGCTCACGGCTCCAACGAGCGAAATAATGGAGCCAAGATTGGGAATGCAGGTGGCCAGGAGAACTACGAAAAAATGTATGGTGTTATTAGAAAGTTTTTGATAGTTTCTACGACACTTACAGGTAAAAGTGACTAGAACGACTCGCAAGACTGTGGCCGAAAGTTCCTTGGCCCGCGTGGTATCAAAATGACTCCTCACAAAAGGCTCAACGATGTTCACGGGCACATAGAACTGAAGCGTATAAGAGAGGAAGATAGCCACTGCCATGGAGATGCGGACCAACTGAGAGAGTCTGAAAGGTAGAAAAGAGGTTACATTAAAAAATGTTGGTTAAATATTACAGAACCTAACAAATAAATGTAATTTTATAAATTGACAAGTATGCTTAAGAAACAGGGCAATACAATAAAGAATATAGTTTTCTCTAGAAAAAGATTTTGCTTGAATACTTAATCCGCTTTCACAGGAACTAATTAGGAAAGGAAAGTTTGCGAACTCACGTATCGCCCTGCGGCAGATTTAGGGTAATGCTGCCCTCCACATGTTCGCCGTACTTCAGGTAACCGAAGAACCCGACCGCTGTATAGAGGCAGGCCACGATTACCATGCCCGTATTGAGAACACCGGTGGCTCCGCCAAAGTCCTCCGGGGTGCGCATGTTGTTCTCCAGAGGCAGGACCACGCCAATCCCCTCAAACGCGTAGATGGCGGTTCCGAAGTACAGGGGCAACGTGGCCCAGGTGGCCACAGGCTTCACAGTGTGCACATCAGGCAGATCCACCAGCATGTAGGAGAAGGTAATGGCCAGACCGGCCACAGTGAGAAGAGCGGCCACTAGCGACACGGGCGTCAGGTACTTTAGGTTCCGCACCAGGTTCAACAAGATCATAGGCCCCAACATTATGAGTAGATAGATCTGCACGGGCATCTTGTAGTAGTGATCCATGACGTCCTTAATGTTCAGCGCCACAAACAGAAAGTAGACGCAGCAGAAACCGATTTGGGTGATGAACAAGAACGTGGTAACGATTCGTCGGGCCAGAACGGAATGTCTCCTCAGGCCCAGGGGTCCAGACTCAAAACTACAGTATGCCACCTCCGAGAAGTCCAGAGCAGGCTTCTGAAATCTCCGACACAGCTCGTGGGAGCAGTTGACCAGCATGTGCATGCAGTGGGTGCAGATGGCTCCCATGATCATGGTGCCAAAGAGTCCCACATAAAGGCCGGCGTTCTTGAAGGCATCCGGCATGGCCAGAATGCCCGTGCCAATGTTGCCCTTCAGCAAATGGACCAGGGTGTCAAAGTTGGACGTCGGATGCTCCAGAGTGCGATGATGGGTGGGGTTGTAGCTGGACTTATCCGTGGCTCCGCGTTCATCATCTCCCGATCCCGAGGCTGCTGCGTGCACTCACAGATAAAAATCGAGAGAAATATAAGTTTGATTTCATCGAAAATATTTTAATATCTCAGACTAGTGGGTAACTACCAATGGAAAATATTATGTTGTAATTTTACGCGTAAAATATTTAAAATTATTCGTTAATATAATTTTAATGCATTTATTGTTCTCCTGATATAATAATTGGTTGATAGAATACAAAGATAAATCTATAAATAGGTACCTATTACTGTACTATTAATATTATGGAGAAGTTGATATTGTAACAGAAATTGAATGATTAATTAAGAATAATCAAATGAATGAATAAGCAGCATATTTGCGGTTTTGTGAAACATGTCAACATCAAAGTAATGCATTTTATCTGTATGACTTCATTATTTAAATTAAGTTTAATAAACTCGTAATACTATGGTTAGAAATGTAAGTCGTTTTTTAGTTGATAATATTCAAGGAATATTCTTTGAATATTCTATGAATTTTCTATGAATATTATTCTAAGTAAAATTTCATCGTCTAATCTTTAATACACCGAGAGGTAAAATGTCAGGATCGATTTGATCGAAGACATATGGCGCTTTAAAACTTCCAAACGCATTTACGTCTATCTCGAAATGGATTTTTTTAAATTTGCCACCCTTGTAGTTAAGACTTTACAGGAAAATGTATTTATTTTATTACAATTATTAAGTAGAGTGGTTCTAATATTAATAAAAATGTTTGTCTGTTTAAGAATGTTAGTTCTAAGACCAGATTACAAACTCACCTGCTAGGCTGTCCTCGCTGTGCACGTTGACCAGCGTGTTGTCCGGCGGAGAGCTGCGCACGGGTCGTGCCGACGATCCTCGACTGCCCTCGTAGTCGGAGGCATCGCTCTGCAGGAGCAACGGCTGGCGTTCGGACATCTTTTTCTTGCGCGGCGCACCCTCGGGAATCTGGAAACCGAAGTGGGTAATTAATTAAGAGCGATGCACTATATGATGCGGCCTTCCCGGCTGCACGAAACACACTAAAACTGAAACTGAAACTGCTACTTGAGACGCCAGCTTCGGAAATTTTCCGCTGACTCAGTTTTCCACACTTATGTATAACAATAGGAGGTGCAGATAGTGCGGCGGATAGTGGAGACGCGTGCCGGGAGTGCGGGATGGAAAATTTCGACCATGCTGATAGTCGGACTCAGCCTTGGACTTGACTCAAAGTACGATTAATTTGATCACTTCATTACTTTGCATATGGCATATGGGTCTGATTACGCTCGCTTCGGAAGTCGATATCAAATTGGCGAGTCCAGTTGCTAGAGTATAGCTTTAAAACCGAAAACACCGACAAGTCACAAAAACAAGCTATACGAGGCGATAAGACCCGCATATCGCCTGCAAAGCCAGTGGTCATACCATAAATCAGAATTATATAATGTGTATCCAGACGGTGAATCAGATATCCACCCATTATTATTTGATTACCGACGTATTGAGGCAGTAGACGGGGTTACTCAGATGGCAAGCCTATATTGTACAGTTTTTCGATATTCAATACTTCCGATGGTATAGAATGACTTTACAATTTTTGTACGTTCTTAAAAAATACTTACAACTGAAATTTTGAATGAAAGTTTAAACCTTAAAGAAATAAATTAAAGATATTGATTTAACTGGATGAAGCAAAGTTAGTTTACAAATTTAATATAATCCTACTAAAAGAAGCACAAAAGAATGAAAATGTCGAAATACATTTCAGTTAAGGTATAAAATGAGTGACCTCAAACAATGTTTCTAAGTATAAGCATTAATTTTTTGCCAAGCAAAATAGTCAAGAAATGTAAACTATATTCTTAGCCAGCGATTAAATGGGAATATATCTAGTCTACCTAGATCCCGACAAGCAGAAGGCTTATGTCAAGTAATCTTTATTTGAGTGCAATAAAGAAATTAAACAAAGCGTCAAGAATACCAACTTATTTACGTTTTTTCTTGCATCACAGACTTGCACAACAAAGTGCGAAATTACAGATATACATTATTATATCTTGTTTCACTTACAGAGAGTATCGCGAATTAGATGAATCTCAACTTGGGATGGGAGGTTTCGTTTGATTTTTTGTAGTCGTAGAAACTCGGCTTTGGGCAGTGGAATAAATAATAATCTTTGAACTAAAACTGAAAAAAAGAATAATTTACAAATGAAAGATCAAATCAAAACAAACCCAATCAGCATGCGCATGTGGATGGTCGGATGTGTGGGTGTTCTACCTGTTGAAGGTTGGTTAATGGCGTCAGGTCCTCCATTGATTTTTTCCCGCTCGACACTGACAATGAAATAGGTGCTCCTGCGAAGGTCACAGCGTAGTGGTGCGATTGCGATTTATCAATGTGCCAGGCAAGTCAAACTAAAAGTGAAGTGCTCCAAAATTCCATTAATTACAGTTTTGGTGTGCGTGGGGGAGGAGACGGATGCCAATTATCTTTGCCCAGTCTGCGAATCGAACAGAGAAGACATCAACAATGAATCATGTTGTATTCGCCACAGCCATTTGATAAGACGAAAGTGACGACCTTCGCACAATTGATAGTGAGGAGTATCATTAAAGTTGCAACACACATGCTATCCTTTAACTGCTATTGTGGCTTTCAATACATACGTTACTACTTTCTTCGAATTTAGCTCGCAATAACAATTGCCTCACACCCCGAAACCGCACTGAAGCTGCAAAGCAAAACACCAACAAGGTTGGTTTTTTCCGCAGCTATCGATTGTTTAGTCGATTTGGTGGTACAGTAAAAATTAGTTAGAGAATCCGATCCCATCCGAAATGAATTGTGGAAAGCCGAAATTATATTTTAATTCGGTGTTTAAAAGTTTAAAACTTCACAAAATATATATTTTTATTCAATATAATATAATTAACTTTTAACTTAAATCAATTGATTATATAAGAATATTTAAAGAAAATTTAATATAAATATTTTGTTACAAATTTTAAATTTAACATATGTAAATATAACTTAATATTGATAATTTTGTTTTTTAAAGCAAGTTTAACTTTATAAAATATTCTAACATAAATTAATTTTTTCTTAGTCATTTTTACCGATATTTATTTACGTCAGTCCACCTATTCAGTGCCCACTGTACTTGAGACCTCATCGCTAGAGTTTTCCGTATTATTTTCACATTCCAGCAACGGTCCTACTTTTGTGTTCTCTCCCTTTTCGTGACGTGTCTGCGGTGAATTTATCAGAAATCGCCTTCATCCTTAAATTACCGGACCAACAACCCAAGGAAGAGCAACATGGTGGAGCTGTCGAGCGTCATTTCCAAGTTCTACAACGACTACGTGCAGAACACGCCCAAGAAGCTGAAGCTGGTGGACATCTACCTGGGCTACATTCTGCTGACCGGCATCATCCAGTTTGTTTACTGCTGCCTGGTGGGCACCTTCCCGTTCAACTCCTTCCTCTCCGGGTTCATCAGCACCGTCAGCTGCTTCGTCCTGGCCGTGTGCCTCCGCCTGCAGGCCAACCCCCAGAACAAGACGGTCTTTGCCGGCATTTCGCCGGAACGCGGATTCGCCGACTTCATCTTCGCCCATGTGATCCTGCACCTGGTGGTGATGAACTTCATCGGTTAACAAAGCCACCCAACATGCGACTCGGATATATTTATAAATAAAATGTAACTCTAATAGTAGACTGCGCGATACGCGCCGAGGAAATCGAAGGGTTCTTGTGTACAATCCAAATGGATATGTGGCTCCGGAATGGTCATCTCAATGGGTTCCACCTTCTCCGCATAGTCGGCCAGTTGGGGCTCGCTTTTGACCTTGTTCGGTTCGGTCTCCTTGGATGGCTTGTTTTTCAAAGCATCGCTCCTAAGCTTCTTCGGCATCAGCACGGAATCGTTGACATTCAGGGGCACCAGATCCTTGAAGACCGTCTGATCCGGTGCGAAATTCATCTTCTGGGTGACCTTTTGATGGAGTTATAATGGTTTTAAAATCGTTTCTACTTATTAGAAGCCAGGATTTACCTTTGGTGCTATGGCTGCAGTGGCCTCCGAATGGATCTTCGTGTCCAGCATAATGTGGGAAATGATCTGAACCTCGCTTTGCTTGCGCACGGTGGTGTTGTACTGGGGCACGGCAAACTTGTCCACTATTAAGGGTCTCTGGGACGTCAGTCCGGTGCTTTTGGGCTTCGGTTTATCCGGCGTCGGGATCTCCGGCTCCACGCCATTGCAGGATTGAACGAGGACGTTCGGCCGTGCTGTGGGCGCCAATTGGACACGACGCGTTGCGGAGTTCTTCTGGTTCATATTAAGTCGGGTTTTACGCTTGTGCGGCATTTTGAACAGAGCCGCAAGAAATACGAAAGTACTTTTCAATTCGCCCCTGATCTAAAACAGCACGCCACACTGATTCGGTTATTTTTGAGCACTGACAAACAGCTGTTCTACAGTGGAATTTCTTAAGAAAGAAAATATTTGGAATATTATACATAAATACATGCTTTGTTATATTAAAGACCTGCAGAAAGGTGATTGGATTATAGAAAATGCATTAGATTATTTTATTGAAATATTCAAACATGTTCAGAAAGTTATTCTTTCCAATACCAACTGTAACCAGCCGGTTCTGGCGTTTTACAACACTGCACCATTTTCACACCTGATTTTGGGTGAGCCAAATATTTTGATTTGTCAAATAAGAATGGCTTTATCCCGAGCCAAGCCCGAAGAACTGCCCAAGGATGCGGTTGTGATCACAGAGGACCAGGCCCTCAAATACCAGTGGAAGATCATAACCGCCTGGGACAAAATCGGCGATGTGTAAGTGCCTGAGAGCTCCAATCAAGCCGCTTACCTAACATCCAAAATAATGTCTTATAGGTGGTCCCTGCGATACACCCCAGGGATTCTGGCTGCCCTGGCTGCGGGAACGGGGGCCTACATCAATAACCACTATCGCACCAAGCTGCGATTGGGAGGACATGGTCGGTTGTCCAGTTACCTGCCGATTGTCGCCGTTCCCGCCATTTTCACCATGCTGACGCACAAGTTCTTCATCCAGCGACCCATTCTGCTGAATCCCCTGGGCGAGTGCCCGGTGTGCATCCAAGTGCGGAGTGCCGCCTTCCAGACGAGTCTGGGCATCGTGTATCCCACGATCCTGGCCCCCTTCGCCGCATTTATGTTCGCCACCCGCTGCTACACGTACCGCATGCCCTCGATCACGGAGAGTCCGCGCGAGGTGTTCCAGCTGTGGCGCAAGATCACCCGCCCCATTGTCCCAGCCCTGGGCACCATCATCTGCCTGCAGGCCCTGCTCACCATGTTCCTCACCGCCCAGGAGGACAAGCAGAACTTCAAACTGATGCTGCGCATGAGGGAGATCGAGCACCAGCTGGAGGAGGAGCACCTGCCGCAGAGAATCGACTTTTAATTGTTATACCTTGTTAACTAGATGAAATAGAGGCGAATTTTGGAGATGAGTCTAGATTCTATTTGTAAATTTGGTGATTTGTTTCTGGATTCAGAAAAAACGTTTTCGATTGGATTCAAATATTTATTTTTGATTTTAAAGATACATTACAGTATTCAAAACAAATCAAAAGTAGTTTTTTAAAAAATATTTTAAGAATTACTAAATTAGATACTCTACAAGGTATCCCATTTCTGAATTATACCGGTTCCCTTAACAAATTGTTGACGAAATTTATTTATTGGAGACCAGAGTCCTTTTATTCAATTCAAAAAGTTAATACTTTAAAATACCTCATAAAATTGAAATGCACAGTAATTTAAAAATCTTTAATTATATTGTGTACTAATATACAAATGGATTCTCAAAAAACGGTTATTCCATCGCTAAGCTTATCGATAGACCGCTAAGTTCGCCGCATTGCCTATCGGAAAGGTGCGAATCTCACACGTTGCTGCAGTCGGCTGACGAAATTGTTTGCACTTGCATTTACTGTTGAAAACGTGAGTAATCCATAACTTGTTTTGGTTGGGCGGCAGTGCGGGCTCGCTCGCAACTGGAGAAATAAACAAACGGACGCTTTTCTTATTCAATTTGCCTCGTAATTGTGTAACCCCGTCACGAAGTGTGCAGTGTGCACTTTCACTGCTCCGATTTGTGGGCCATTTTGAGGGGTTAGGGAGCCCCAATTGTCGCGTGGCAACCTTTATGTTGAGTTCACCCACGAATTGTCCATTGCAGCAACCAGCGAAATGAAGTTCCTCACCGCCAAGGAGGTGCGCGATGCCTATCTGGACTTCTTCAAGGAGCAGAAGCACATCTACGTCCACTCGTCCAGCACGATTCCGCTGGACGATCCGACGCTGCTGTTCGCCAACGCCGGCATGAACCAGTTCAAGCCCATCTTCCTGGGCACCGCCGATCCCAACAGCGAGATGTCCAAGTGGGTGCGCGTGGCCAACACGCAGAAGTGCATCCGTGCCGGTGGCAAGCACAACGATCTGGACGATGTGGGCAAGGATGTCTACCATCACACCTTCTTCGAGATGTTGGGCAACTGGTCCTTCGGCGACTATTTCAAGAAGGAGATCTGCTCCTGGGCCTGGGAGTTCCTCACCAAGCGCCTCAGCCTGCCCAAGGATCGTCTGTATGTGACGTACTTCGGCGGCGACGAGGCCAGCGGCCTGGAGCCCGATCTGGAGTGCAAGCAGATGTGGCTGGACTTGGGCCTGAAGCCGGAGCACATCCTGCCGGGCAGCATGAAGGATAACTTCTGGGAGATGGGTGAGACTGGCCCGTGCGGACCCTGCTCCGAGCTGCACTTTGACCGCATCGGCGGTCGCAGCGTCCCGGAGCTGGTCAACATGGACGATCCCGATGTCCTGGAGATCTGGAATCTGGTGTTCATCCAGTACAACCGCGAGTCCGATAGCAGCCTGAAGCAGCTGCCCAGGAAGCACATCGACTGCGGCATGGGCTTCGAGCGGCTGGTGTCCGTCATTCAGAACAAGCGTTCCAACTACGACACCGATCTGTTTGTGCCCCTCTTCGAAGCCATCCAGGCGGGCACTGGTGCCCCAGCCTACCAGGGACGTGTGGGCGCCGACGATGTGGACGGCATTGACATGGCCTACCGCGTGCTCGCCGATCACGCCCGCACCATCACCATTGCTCTGGCCGACGGCGGCACTCCCGATAACACAGGTCGTGGTTATGTCCTGCGACGTATCCTCCGTCGCGCTGTGCGGTAAGATGACTTGACTTATAAGCATTGATAATATTTTAAAACGAATCTTTTTCTTCTTCCACAGCTATGCCACTGAGAAGCTGAATGCCAAGCCTGGTTTCTTCGCCACCCTGGTGAACACGGTGGTGGACCTACTGGGCGATGCCTTCCCGGAGGTGAAGAAAGATCCGCAACACATCATTGATATCATCAACGAGGAGGAGTTGCAGTTCCTCAAGACTCTAACGCGCGGGCGCAACTTGCTCAACCGCACCATCGAAAAGCTGGGCAACCAGACTATCATTCCCGGCGACGTTGCGTGGCGCCTGTACGATACCTACGGCTTCCCAGTCGATCTTACCCAGCTGATGGCGGAGGAGAAGTCGCTGAAAATCGATATGGATGGCTACGAGGCCGCCAAGCAGAATTCATATGTGCTATCGCAGGGCAAGGGCGCCAGCAAGATCGAGGAGATCAATCTGGATGTGCACGCCATTTCCCAGTTGCAGGAGCAGGGTGTGCCACCAACCAACGACACCTTCAAGTACAAGTACGAGGCTGTGTCGGAGGAACGTGACTCTGCCTACAACTACGGTGTGTGCAACAGCAAGGTCGTCGCCCTGCGTTTCGAGAACCAGTTTGTGAACGAAATCAGCAGCGGACAGAAGGCAGGCATTGTCCTCGACAAGACCAACTTCTATGCCGAGAGCGGTGGCCAGATCTACGATCAAGGTGCCCTGGTTAAGGTTAACGACGAGGCAAACGAATTCCTGGTGGACCGCGTGTATAACCGCGGAGGCTACATTCTTCATATCGGCGTCGTCGAGGGCACACTCAAGGTGGGCGATGAGCTGGAGCTGCACATTGATGTGGAGCGCCGCTGGCTGACGATGAAGAACCACTCGGCCACCCATGCACTTAACCACTGCTTGCTGCAAGTATTGGGCAAGGACACCGAGCAGAAGGGCTCCCTGGTGGTGCCGGAGAAGCTGCGCTTCGACTTTAACAGCAAGGGTGCCATGACCATCGAGCAGGTGTCCAAGACGGAGCAGCTGACCAAGGAGATGGTGTACAAGAATGTGCCCATCTACGCCAAGGAGTCGCAACTGGCGCTGGCCAAGAAGATCCGAGGCCTGCGCTCTGTTTTCGACGAAGTTTACCCAGATCCCGTGAGGGTAATCTCCTTCGGCGTGTCCGTAGACGAACTGGAGCAGAATCCCGACTCCGAGGCCGGCGAGCAAACCTCCGTGGAGTTCTGCGGCGGCACCCATCTCAGACGTTCCGGTCACATCATGGACTTTGTCATTAGCAGCGAAGAGGCCATTGCCAAGGGCATCCGACGCATTGTGGCTCTCACTGGACCCGAAGCTCTGAAGGCGCTCAAGAAATCGGAGGCTTTTGAACAGGAAATCGTCCGGCTTAAGGCCACCATCGATGCCGATCAGTCTGGCAAGGACTCCAAGTCGCATGTCAAGGAGATTGTTGACCTGACCGAGCAGATCTCGCATGCCACGATTCCGTACGTGAAAAAGGATGAAATGCGCAACCTGCTGAAGGGCCTGAAGAAGACTTTGGATGACAAGGAACGTGCCCTGCGTGCCGCCGTCTCGGTGACCGTCGTGGAGCGCGCCAAGGCGCTGTGCGAGGCCAATCCCGAGGCCACTGTGCTGGTCGAGCAGCTGGAAGCCTTTAACAACACCAAGGCACTGGATGCCGCTCTCAAGCAGGTGCGCAGTCAGCTGCCCGATGCCGCTGCCATGTTCTTATCGGTGGATGCGGACTCCAAGAAGATCTTCTGCCTGAGTTCGGTGCCCAAGAGTGCCGTGGAGAAGGGTCTGAAGGCAAACGAGTGGGTGCAGCACGTTTCCGCCACGCTGGGTGGCAAGGGAGGTGGCAAGCCGGAGTCCGCCCAGGCCTCGGGTACAAATTACGAAAAGGTGGACGAGATTGTCCAGTTGGCCAGCAAGTTTGCCCAGTCGAAATTGGCTTAAATGCATAGAGAACTAACAGGCGGCAAGACCTTCAATTACTCACAATTTTGATACACACTTATGCTTAATCCTAATCCGTTGATCTGTTCCAAACAGCATTTCAGATGAATTTTTACGGCTATTTATAAAATAAAAGCATTTATACACTTATAATAAATACCTATATGTGTTTGACTTGAAGGGAAAACTACAATATGAACTCAATTTACACATTTAATTACTTTTCAAACTCTAAAGATAATAGTAATGTCTTATTGAATTATACATTAAATGAATAATTTGTCATTAACTACATTTATGGTTAAATACGTCACACACATTTTTTTAAGAACACATAAAGCTTAAGATTTATTTTTCTGTATTATCCAATCGACGGCCTCGGCGAAGTTCTCCACCAAAGCTGTAGGTGGAGGCGATGGCTTGACATCTGGCAGATATTTGCCAGTCTTGACCTGAATTCCCTGCATGCCCACGCTCATGGCGCCCACAATGTCATCGTTGGCATCCTGGAAACCATTCCGGAATTAGAACAGAAGTTATTTAAGATCGCACTTACATCTCCTATCATAACGCAGGTGGCGGGATCCCGACCATCCAGAGCACCTTCGAAGAAGTAGGGATTCGGTTTGCCAATCACTTTGGCGGTTCGTCCGGTGGCATACTCCAGACCCTTGACAAAGCATCCCGGGCCCAAGGCCAGGCCATCGGCGCGTTTGTAGTATTTACCCTGATGCACGGCCACCAGTTTGTGATTCTTATTCTCCAAGAGAACACTATTGGAAAGATAGGGACGTTAAATAGGATATGATGGTCTTTATGGCAATGCCCACTTGAAAGCCTCGTTCAGCTTGTCATAGTTGAAGGCCTTTGGGGCCAGGCCGATCAAAACTGAGTCCTGGTAGCGCTTGGTATCCTCTGGCGGAAAGTCCTGGCGCGCATCCTCAGACAGGATATAGTAAGGATTCAGTTTCTCATCCTCCACAAAATCCACTGCCGCGCTCAAGGAGCTGTAGATCTCAGAGGGGTCCAGTTGGAAGCCAATCCTGCAGAGCCGTTCGTGCAGAGTGGCCTTCGAGTCCTTGGTGGTATTCGTTACGAACTTGACCTCCACACCAGATTCACGGAGTCTGCAAACAAAAAACACTTTTCCTATTTCTTTGAATTGTATTACCATGTTGTAATCGCACCTTTTCAAAGCCTCAACTGCATTCGGAGTAGGCTCATCTTCCACATGCAAGGTTCCACTGAGATCAATGAGGGCTCCTTTGATAGACATCCTTCTCAAGTGTGAAAAGCTCCTGCTTCCTCCCAAGAACAAAAACATTTAACAACTTCCAGCTGGTTCGATTTCCGATAGTCCTTTCGATATGTTTTGTGTATCAGCAGGTGATTTTCCATGGGCGTAGCTCGATTTTGTTGTCCCTTAAAAATGGGTATAGTTCTTTATTTCAACGAGCATTTAATAATACTCTATAATAATAAACAAGGATCTGAAAAGACCACCCGTATTTCGGTATGAAGAATTTATTTTTCCAGGACCCCACTCTCACAGATGTTTTTCTGACGACGCCCATGCTCACTTAGGCTTTAGCAATGTTGTTTTCTACCGGCAGATCTTTCCTGGCGCGGTTTTCCTCGGATATATCCAGAAATGCCAAGTCCTGTGGACTCATAGCCAACTACTGCCAGGTGGCCACTGCCCTGCGCCCAAAGAAGGCGAAATCCAACCGAAAAGAGGTAAGATCTTCAGTTTCCAACAGGATTTACATAACTTTAGCCACATTTTGGTGTCCCCCATCCAGGCGCAGTACTTCTCCGATGCCAAGAGGATACGTGCCATCGGCGGGAAAGGTGGCGACGGGTGCGTTTCCTTCCTGCAGCTGTGGTGCAATGAGCGGGCCGGTCCGGATGGCGGAGACGGTGGCCACGGCGGCCATGTGGTGTTCCAGGCCTCCAACGATGTGCGCAACTTCAACCACGTGGGCAGTGTCCTGAAGGCGGAGGAAGGGGAGAGGGGCGGCTCCAAGGACTGCCATGGCAAGAACGCCAAGCACGCGGTGATTAAGGTGCCCATCGGAACGGTCATCAGGAATGCCCAGGGTCTCATAGTCGGGGATCTGGGGCAGGCGGACCTCATGTTTGTGGCCGCTCGAGGCGGTGCCGGCGGCAAGGGCAACCGCTTCTTCACCACGGACAAGGAAACGAGCCCCAAGGTCTGCGAGTACGGACCCACTGGCGAGGATCTCTCGTACACCCTGGAGCTGCGCAGCATGGCGGATGTGGGCCTGATTGGCTATCCAAACGCGGGCAAAAGCACCCTGCTGAATGCCCTTACTCGGGCCAAACCGAAGGTGGCTCCCTACGCCTTCACCACACTACGTCCTCATCTGGGCACAGTCCAATACGATGACCACATCCAGCTGACCATCGCCGATCTTCCCGGACTCGTGCCCGACGCCCATCTGAATAAGGGCTTGGGCATACAGTTCCTGAAGCACGCCGAACGCTGCACCTTGCTGCTGTTCGTCCTGGACGCCAGTGCTCCGGAGCCCTGGACACACTATGAGCAGCTCATGCACGAGTTGCGCCAGTTTGGGGGTCGCCTGGCGAGTCGTCCGCAATTGGTGGTGGCCAATAAACTGGACGTGGCGGAGGGCCAAAGCAACTTTGAGGAGCTGCAGCGAAGGTTACAGAGTCCCGTGCTGGGCATCAGTGCCAAGATGGGCCACAATCTGGGACAACTCCTGAACAGCATACGCAGAGGATACGACCGCCACAAAGACCAGTCTTCGGTTTAAGTTAATTTCGATTGTTATTTATAAATTAAACTTTAATCTTATGAGCTACGCAAGCGGGAAACATTCGACTACAGTCCCTCCTCGGATGTGGGAAGCCAGAAAGCCATGTTGGTGCATGCAGAGGCCAACATCATGTACTTGGGATTGAACTGGACGCATTGCACCGGCCCCGGGTGATCGCCATTCAGCACCGACACCTTGTTGCCCGTGTCGGCGTTCCAGATGTGCACGCGTCCGTCTGTGCTGCCCGAGAAGATGAACTGCGAGTCCGGGCTGAAGCTCGCCTCGATGGCGATGCCCTTGTTGTTCGGATAGCCGGTGAACGTTTGCAACGGAGTGCCGTGGAAGGCGTCGACCAGCCGGATGACCGATCCGTTCGTGCTGATCAGGATGGTTTTGCCGTCCCGCGAGAACTTCAGGCCCGTCCAGTCGCACTCCTTCTCCTGGTTGAGCTTGAAGGTGACGAAGGGACCCTTGTCGAAGGACCGCAGATCGTACAGCTTGATGCTCTCCGAGTTGACACCGGCGGCGAAGATCAGACCCTCCGGATCGTAGGCAGCAATGGGTCGGCCGGAAAGGTGCATCAGTCCCTGGCAGTTGGGCGAGCGCAGGTCCCAAAGGCGCAGCGTCTTGTCCAGCGAGCCGGAGAGGAAGGTGTCCTCCACCGGCGAGATGCACAGCGAGATGACCTTCTTGGTGTGGCCGGGGAAGTAGCGCAGATACTTGTTGTCGTGCAGGCTCAGATACCGGATGGTGTCGTCCACCTTGGTGGAGCTGTGAATGGCCGTGTTGTTGGCGTGCGTGAAGTGAATGAGGTCCACGCCGTACTTCTTCGAGTTCACCGTGCGCGACTGCGTCCCCTTTTCGCAATCGTATATCACGATCTGGTCATCCTCGCTGCACGAGATCAGGTGCTCCCCGTTGGGCGCAAAGTCGATGGCGTTGATCTTGTCCGTGTTCTCCCGGAAGATCTTGGCCACCTTGAAGCTGCGCACCACGGGATCGATTAGTTTTATCTTCATTTTGATCCGCCGGATTCAATTTTGGATTTGTTGTCAATTGAATCTTTTTTTTTGACGCAAGGCTCTGTTAGCGATGGCAGTCCACGGCTCGATAGGTGGTTGTGTGCTATCGATATCGAGCTAGTGAACTGCCACTGGTTCCGGGATGAATCGGGGGATCGGAACCAGTAAGCTGATTTTGAATTTATGAAAAGCGCGCCTAATTTATTAACGGTTTTCTGTATTTATAAAATCAGATCAAACAGGCTTGTTGATTGAAAATATGTTAAATCAATTACTCAGGAATTGGTCAACAACAAAATTTAAGTATATATTTCTCGTATAGCAAAATGTGATGTAAAGCGAAAGTAAGGAGAAACAACATTAATTAGCTACATTTCAAATGTACACAGTGCAATTGCTAATGGTCTATTTAATTCGTTTGCTGCGGAGGGGAATCACAGGTGATACTGTGGGTATTTCCTAGTAGCTCCTTGGGCTCTACGTAAACAGTGCCCTCCTTGCCGCGAGCGAAAGGTGTTTGTCCGTTGGTTTGTAAGTAAAAGTCGCCATGTATTCTGCAAATTACAAATTTAAATAATTAATTTGCGGCATATAAATTTATGTTTAACCCCAAGGGCAGGCAGTACTTACGACGTGGGGCAATGATGACCCATCACCACCGGCGGGCAAGTCTCCGCTGTTTTGTTTTGCTTGAAGTCTGACCATTTCTTTGCAGGCACAGCATCGAATCCGATGGGATACCGATCCGAGACACTCTCGGCCCAGAACCACCAGCTTCGCCGGTGACTGGACAAATCGTTGTCGCTGAGCATCTTGTAGTTCCGCTTGGGACAGCCCGGCTGCAGGCTGTTGCCACCGTTGGGCCAGAAATCCGCCGTGCCGGTGCTCGTCGGAGCACCATAAAGCCAGGCATCCGTGTGTATCACATCCACAAATTTCGCATCACTGGCAGACAGGTGGGCGCCCGGGTAGAAAAGTGGAAAGGCAGGGTCCAGGGCGGAAATCCTATGAAAATTTGGAAGATAAGTTGTGGGGAAATGAGTTAAATATTCGTCTAAAATATCAAGTTCAAGAGGTAAATATATGTTGAAAATAATAATATGGGCAATCTATAACTTATGCATTTCATTAACATAGAAATATGCTCACAGATAAATATATTTATAATAAAAATAACTATAGTTATTTCTGTTTGTATGTTTTCACAAATAAATGTTTCAACTAGTATTATATTAAAACTAATATTGTCAAAGCAGATACCCATTTAAAATGATTTTTAAAATGGCTTATCCTAAAACACAAATTAAAGAAAATATTGATTAAATGTCGTATTGAAGCGAGTAAGATGGATTTTTTATTTCTTAACTTCAAATTAATTGGACCATGCTTTTTGTTATTTTTTAATTTAAAATTCATTTTTCCAAGCTAATGAACATAATATTTTGAAAATAATTATTCAAATGAATGAACATAATAATTTTAAATCAAAAATTCCCAAAAAAAAAAACTATTAATCTACATAAAAATAATTTATACCATGTGACATTTAACCAATTAATTTCAAATTAAAAAACAATAAAATCAGATGGCCCCAAAATGTAAAAACAGGAATTAAAGAACCCACTCTCACCTTTTCAGCTTTCGAGCACCTTTGGTTCTCTTGATTATCTCGCGACCGAGGAGTCCGGCCAGCTGGCCACCCATCGAATGTCCGACAATGTGAAACTTGTCAATGTCCAGGCCGTGGTCAAACATTTTGAGCAGGACCTTGGCCAACTCTGGACCCAATTGCTTGAGGTTGGGGAAGGCATCGAACATGTAGTTGCCATCGGCCAGTTCACCCCAGTCCAGGACTATAAGGTTGGTATCCTTTCGCTCCAGATAGGCCTCGGCTATGACGTGAATGCTCTCCACATCGGGATCTTCCAGGTAGCCATGCAAATAGAGAACAGTATTCTTGCCCAAGTCCAAGTGTATATCCTCCAAAAGACTCTGGAAATCGGTTAGGTCATAGATATCGCTATCTGCTACCGTGGGTCTGTGGGTAAAGTGATTAAACTTTAGGTACATATTTGGATAGAACTTAAAATTAAATTCAGATCATATATAAATTTTCTTAATAAGCAAGGATTATAATGATATACGGGCATAACTTACCCATAATATAGAATAAACTTTGCCGTCGTCAGATCCGCCTTGGAGTTCTTGAGTCCACAGAGCAACCCTGAGCAATAATTATCCAAATCGTATTAGCGGAATTTTCCATTTTCGCTTACTCACTTACTGGATTTGTTTTTAATGGCCTTGTGCATTTTACTGGGGGTTGTTGGCTATTAGTCCATAAAATGATTGATTACGTGGCCAGTGGGCTGTCCGGATATCCTCTGCTCCCATGCGGTGATTGGCAAAGACTGGGCCGGCCACTCGGTTAGCCGGATTAGTGTGATGTGGCGTGGCCTGGAACCCATTGAAATTGATAGCTCTAATTAAATTTCAATCTTTTTCGGATAAGATAGTGAGTGCGGCCGAAAAAGGCTTGCGACATGAGCATCGTGAATCACACGAGTGGCACCAACGGCGGCAAAGTCCGGCTGGAGGTCCAAACTTTTGCCCGTCCATGCATCATTCATGTGAACCTACAGTGGAACATCCGATTTTGGGCACTTGAATATTAAGAACCCCGAATTATTCACCTACTTCGATGGGCTGAACAAGTTTAATCGAACGTTAATCCCATTATGCACTTGAGGCGTAATTTAAAGGTGATTGGACGAATACCATAAATGAAAGCTATAAAAGCATTGTCGCCAGTTGGTCTACTAATTTCAACAATCAGCTAGTTTGAAATCACCATTCGCATTCAATTAAAATTGCAACATCAGCGACAAAGCTAACCAGTCTCAAATTGCAAATAACAATAACTAAACGACTGCAATATCTATAAATTGTGGTTTTTGAGTTTGACTATGAGCTCAAGCGAAATCATAGAACATTGATTTAAATTTTTTTAAATGAAATGAACTAGAGCTTCTCAAAAGACAGGTTCCGATTTAAGTTCCTACTTTAATCGCATTGTGTAGTATATCTTATCAAGGAAACAATTGAAACTTATCTAAAAAAATATAATATAACTCTTAAAATTTCGCTTGTCATCCTAAGCTGTAAATCTTTGATCTTACACCTCTAAAATCACAATTAAAAAAAGGTAAAGGTTTGTCAAGTGTCAGTTCAACCAGCTTTAGGGCCCACTGTCCATTGCCACAGATTACCTTAACCCGGGGTCTAAGTGAACAAACTACAATGCTTAAATATGCAGACTTGAAATTACAGCAATGCCAAACCAACACACTTGTAAGCTACAGTACTGCGTCCTTGGCTTGGACTTCCATCAGCTTTGATTTGGTATATAAATTATGGTTTTCATAATACGAATCTTTTTATCATAGGGTTGTGATTAACTGTATTTTGAAACTTAGAAAATAGACTGAACTACTTAACTGTTGATTCATGCAGGGCTCTAAAATACATGAATTTAAATATATTACTTAAAGTATGACTAAGTGACGAATAAAGAAAGTATTTAATTTTAAGTACTAGTAATATATTTCCAGAAATATTAAACTAGCTCCAAACTACCGTTTATAAGTTATGGACACCGAATTACAATTAAATTGGACTTAGGGAAGTCAAACTGTGTGAATATGTGGGGAAATCGCGGCCCCCTGACCCTGGCTGCCTCCCCAACGCAATCGTAATTTAAGTACCGGCCTTTTTTGCCTCTATTTCGTCGTTATACTGCGGACATAAATAAAGAGCACTTCAATTTATATTCCGGCTTATCGGGGGAAAATTAGCCGCCAGATAATGATGACGGGGAATCGGGACGAGGGGACCGGGGTATCGGAATCGGCGCCAAGCACTTGGCGGAAGGTAAAAAATAACGCTTAACAAAACGCGCCACTTGGGGGAATACGAACAAAAATAAAGCTAAAATAATGCAACAATAATTGTAATAACAGCTCAGCATTTTTGACATATGCGCGCAATTAACGCATACCCTATAGAGAGTACATATATAAGGGGACACTTGTTGCGTCGCCTGGGGGCAGGTGGATGGTGGATCGTAGGTCAGTGGACGGAAAACGGACGCGAGATTGCGACACCAGTGGGGAAATTGATAATGGACGGCATTTGCCTGTATTTGGGCACACAAACACCACCGTTTTCCTATATATACACATAATTGATT
Source organism: Drosophila prostipennis (assembly GCA_037075205.1). Taxonomy (NCBI): domain Eukaryota; kingdom Metazoa; phylum Arthropoda; class Insecta; order Diptera; family Drosophilidae; genus Drosophila; species Drosophila prostipennis. The sequence continues at coordinate 1,506,930 of JBAMCJ010004477.1, forward strand.
GGTTCCACCCATTTGCCCAATCAAATTTGCATCTGATTCCCCCAATGACTCGCCATTCCACGCTGATTACGATGTTATGGGCTCGAGCGCCACAGCCAGACGAATAATTCAATGGCACTTACGAGTTGATTCGGAATCGAAACCGAGAGTTAGGCAAACATTTACCCACGCGCAGCGAATCGTCGAAAAAAAACATGCGCGTCGCCCCGTCGCAAAAGTCCAACTGATCTCTCGCTCAAAGCTGCTCGCCACCGAAACTGCTAACCAAACAAAACCATAAATAAACCCCAACTATCGCCAGGTGTCAGGTTGGGGACTATCGATATCGGGCTGAATTCGAAAATAAAAATGGAATTTTTGACAGCTTAAAAATTATATTTAAGATCTACAATTTTCGGCTTTCTGAAAAATATTATAAGCTAAATTTCTATCAGAGGCATTAAAAGAATATACAATGTTTTTAAAGTGAAATTAAAGTGGAACATTTATATAAAAAGTATTTAAAATATAAATAACTTTCTACTTAATATGACCTCATTTGCTTTTTTTAAATATTCTACATTTAAAAAATGTGCAATTAAAAGAAAGATATATCAATTAAAATATCTATAACTTGCAGTACTGGAGATAATAGTGCAGTAACATACTCTAATTTAATAACCGTAATAACCCTTTCAAAAACTCGCGCCCTTATTGTTTCACTACAATTTTATTTTGCATTCAGATGCGTTCAAATGTTCCAAACTCTACACATGTTTTTAATAATGATCTTTATGCCTATGGTAATTTATATATAATATAAGTATGTAAGTAGTAATGTTTAGCTGTGTCGCGTTTAGTGGGTCTCCTCCCATGCTGGCCCTGGTGGCACTTCTTCTCGTTTGACTCCCGCCTTCATCCATCCAGATCCTTCACTTCATCCAGCATCGGCTGCAGCGTTAAACACCTTCCGGGATCCACTACAAATTTCCGTTCTTAAGTGTTGTTGCTACATAATATGTTTTGTTGCCGGCGTTAAATACATACAGTTTTAAAAATAGAATAAAAAAAGATGCAAGAAGGTTGATTACGCTGTAAACAAATATATTATTGCACACGAACACAGAGTGGGAAAGACAGACGGCCACGTGGTGGAGATGGTACCGGAAAAGATACAGAAAAATATGGAACATCATTAGTATCGGCTGTGGTTATAGCTTGGTCCACTGCATTCGCACGTTTATCTGACACCTAGCTTCGTTATCTTGAACAAACAAACAGATGTGAGTATTATGGGTCATGGCGAGGGGGATTAAACATATTGGCTGTGGAATTTGGCTGGAGACAGCGGGAGGCACATCACACTTCGTATGGTTGGCTACTCATCCTCTAACATTCCGAGTCAACCGTGGGCGGCTCCGCCACCGCTGCCGCTGCCTTGCCGTTCATCTCCTGCAGAATATCGTCATCGTTAGCCGCCGGCTGTGGAGGAGGTTCCACGATCAGCTTCGAGTCCATTGCGGCCTCGATTTTTGCACCCATGCAAGGCGGCACCGCCGTTCTAAACACATTCAGTTCCATTTCTACAGCAGGATAGCAATATAAGTTAAAGATACACCCCAGACGGATATTTGCATATAATAATTTAACTCTCTAATTTCCTACTTGCTGATTTTTAAATGTCCATGCTTAATGAAAATTTATAGCAATTTAAAATTGTTTGATTAAATTGGAAAACAGCCCTTTTAGATCTCACTTATGAATGAATATCAGACCGATCATTGCTTACCTGCTGCTATGCCGGCAATGGCCTGTGCAGCAAAATGCTTGACGTCCACGTCCGTGTCCGCGTTTAGTTTGTCGAGTGTGGGCTTCACTTGGGCATCAATGACGCTGGCCTCCAGGAAGGGCGAGATCTTCTGCAGGGTCTTTGCCACGTTGAAGCGCACATTGGCTACGGGATCGGCGGCAAGCAGGAGGACTGTGGGGAGCAGCAGCTTGGTGGTGATATCTGTGCCGCAGACCTCCGCCAAAACGTTCAGGCAGAACAAGCAGGTCATTCCTATAAAACAGAAAGTCATAATGAAATTCCTAAAAGTCTTAGATATGTCCAAAGCCAAAACTCACTGTGCAAATAGTTCTTGTTGCGCGACATGACCAGAATCATGGGAATGATGGCCTGCTCGGCCCAAGGAGCTCCGAACTGTTCGACCAGTTTCTTCATGTTGAGGGTGGCTGCCTCACGAATGGCGTACACGTGATCGTTGAGCCAGCCCATGCAGAGTCCTCGCAGCTTCTGGTCAAAGAACTCCTGCCCCAACTGACCGGCCAAAGCAGGCATGTACTCGATGATGGCCAGGCGCACGCGCCACTTGGAATCCTCGGCCAACTCAACGATGGCGGGCAAAAGCGATTGTGAAAGCTGCTGGATGCCGATGACGTCGTTTACGCAGTCCAGATTCGAGATTATGTTCAGGCGCACTTCCGGGCACTCATCTTTGAGCTGGATGAGGAACAGGGGCAGCAACTGCTCCACCGTCTGATAGGCGCCCAGCATCGGACTCAAGCCCATGATCACAGAAGCCAGGGCCGACTTCACATGTGGGTTGGGGTCCGAAACGAGATCGCGCACATAGGGCAAAATGGAGCTTAGGATGATTTGCACCTGGTTAACCTTGTCCAGGTTGGCACAGAAGTCCTTCACCTTGGTGGCCACCGCAGCGCGAACCTCGGCCTCGGCGTCCTTGAGCAAGTACTGGAAGGCGGGCACCAAGTCCACCCGAGTGATCTCCGGTCCCACAGCCTTTTGCAGATCGACAAACTTCTCGGCCACCATATATCGCACCCTCCACGAGGAGTCGCTGGCGCACTGGCGCAGTGTTGGCAGAACCAGCTAAGAATTTTAAAGGAAGTTAAGTAAGCCAGGGTGTTGGATTTTCGTGCTGATCCACTTACGTGCTCCACGTCATCCTGGGGCAGCAGCTGGGCAATGCTGACACAGGCCTCCACAGCCAGCAGACGAACAGAGTCCTGAATTGTGAGTAGGAATTAGTATTTTAAAAATGCACAGTGAAAAAAGTTAATATATTTCAGCAAAATTTATTAATTATTATTATTTATTAATTCAATCATTCAATTATATCAGTCTATCTGCTTACCTGATCATCCTGTGCCAGCTGCACAAAGTTTGGAATCAAGTCCGACTTGAGATACTCGGTCTCCACGACCTTGGCGAACTCGCCCAGCTTGTTGGCTGCTGCCCGGCGCACCATGGGTGTCTCGTCCTGGCAGAGCTTGCGGAAGTTGGCGCGCAGCTCGGCCTTCACGGGCTGCGTGACCCGGGGATAGCAGACCGAGAAGAGTCCGCAGGCGGAGGTGCGAGAGGTGAACCAATCGCCGGATACCAGGCGCTGTAGAGTCGGCACCACGTGGATCTCCAGATCCTGGGCGCTGTGCTCAGCGGCCACGGTGCGAAGAGATTCTACAGCCTTGTCCCGCACCACGGTCTCCTCCACGGTGGCCAGACTCTCAAGGGGCGGGATCAAGTACATGGCAAACTCGGGTCCGCCAACGAGACCTGCGAACAAGAGGCGGGGAAGTGGTTGGGGAAATTTCGTAGAAATATTTATTATCATTCGCTTACTTGTAAAGTTGCCCAGTTGGTCGGCCAGGGCCAGCAGCACCTCGTCCTCATCGTAGATGGTCTCAGTGAGGAAGGGAATCAACTCTGACCGTGTGCGCTCCTCGCCCAAAGCCAATGCGATGGTTGACAGCTTCTTGATGGAGTTTAATCGAAGCTGTTCGGTAGAATGATAAGATATGTGATATTTTAGATTTAGGCAACATAATTGTACATTAGAGTGAGGAATTTCTTTAGGATTTTAGCATAGCAACAAAATATTTAGCACCATGGAAACAACACAACATCACTTTGATTTAAGCTACACAATAATTACTAATAACAAGTATTTCTAATGTTCATAAATACATTTATATCATTTAAATAAAACGTAATTTGTACAGGGCGTGGTCGACCATTATTTATTGCTTAACCTTTGTTTATCTGCTAATGATGCAGTAACGAAATGTTATTTGGAAATAATTTAGCTTTAATTAAATTGCATTTATTTTCAAAAGTGGAAAGCGAACAGTACCGAAATAAACTTTAGCGGCTTTTAAAGGTTACAAATTGTTTTCTTTTACGGATTAGATTAGCCTTAGATAAGTAAGTTTGTTTTTAAACTATAAAAAATAATTAGTTTCTACCCACGCACTATTTGCAAATACAAATTTATACGTTCAAATTGTTGCTGAATAATCTCATGTTTCTCTCTTCTTTTCAAATTAGTAAGTCGCAAATGATATTACTGATAAAAACCTTGCTGCTATTTATAAAACTAGAAGTTACAAATTGTATTTGCAAATAATGTATATGTATACATAAAAGTAGGATAGTAAAATCGATGAAATCATGGAAACGTATGCAAATAATTGCCTTTAATTGATAGTATATTTTAATAGTCATCCTGGAAAACACCAATCTTGTGTATATCGGATTTTGGAATGATTTTACAGGGCTTTCAATGCACACGCTCTTCCTCTTCCTGTTCCCACCAACACACAAATAGCCATGCACACACAGTGACGCATATTTGCACAAATACCACGAAATGGAATAGCACTGGGTGAGGGCACGCTTCCCCAATTTAGCACTAGAATATTTCGCGAATTCTGGAAAGAGGTCTCCAGGTTTGGGCGTAGGCCCTAGACTAACCTGAACATCTTCGTTCTTCAATTCGTCGATCAGAACCGCAATGGGATATAGAGAATCGTCGACCGATTTGTCGCTCGCTGCCATTTTTTCCGCTGTTGCTGCTGCTCACACACAAACGCACTGAAAATCGGTTTTTCTATTCTGCAGCCAATCAACGAGATTTTGCCCTCTGGCGATTCGCAATTCGCTTGTTCTGGGTCACAAAATAATATCTCAAGCTTCTTCTTTCTTCCTGCTCCACTTTTCAAATAGTCTACACAATATCCTTTGATTGCTTTTCAAATGAAAATCGTACGTCGTCGGTGCAAAATTTTTTTTCCCTCAAGTGACACAACGGTAGAGCTGGAACAAAAATCGATTTTATTCGATACTATCGATGCTATCCCAAAGCGGAAGCATCGATATCTTTTTTTAAATTTGTTTTATTGTACTAGAAAAATTTGGTTAGGGGGCAGAGTACGGTTAAAGTTACATTAAATTAACTTCCTAGACTAATTGAGAAGCTAGATTAAAATGCTAAAGTCTATTTTAATTAATCGTAAAGCACTGACAAGTAGCCTTTCAAAAGCCAATTGCTGCAGAACGAATAGCGCGTCATTCGAATTATTAAACATGTTTTACAGCGATTCACGGAGATTAGTTATTATGAGCAGGAATTATGTGTATTATAGGTAGTTATACGGAATTAACAAAATCTGGAGGTTACTGGTAAAAAATAAAAAACGACTCCCAATTATTTAAAATATCGATACTTCTCAGTGTGACCTTTTGTAGGGTTTTTAAATTGAAATATGTTTATACAAAATCGAAAAAATTTAATTTTACATTAAAACAAGGAAAATGGCACGATTGGCAATTCATAATTATTATCCCTTATAAAATTGTATGAACTTTATTGAAGCTTAATTCTCTAGGAAGGTTACAAACTCAGTCAGCTTGAGCAACTGGTCTTCGTTTGCACGACTGGGCGGTGCTTCCTGGACCTTGGGTTTCAGGATCACACGGTCGCCGTCCAGCTCCTCAGTCCAGTTTAAGGCGGCGCAGGCGTTCTTCAGTTCGTCCTCTGACATTAAGGACAATTCCAAGAGGTTGTGCTGGTAGATGGACACATAGGCGCTGCCCATCAGTCTAAACAGCTCCTCTCGTTGTTTGACTAAGAATATAAATTATTTGTAGAACTTTATCTTAAACTTTCAAATGAAAACCTACCCAAGAGATCCTCAACAGGTGCTTTAACTCTCTCGGACCACTCGTACTTGATGTTTTTGAAGAAATCGGCATAGTTATTGTTCTGCAGGGCCAGGTTCAGCAGGTTCAGCTGAATCAGTTCTTTGTCCTCCTTTAATCTAGCCGGAATTCGCATCCACAGCAACTTGGCATCGGCCCTTAAGTATATATAATGAAGTCACACGTATTGTTGTTGTTCTGTTAATTATACAGCACTTACAGTTTGTTTTGGTAGAGATAAATTGCCAGTAGCTGCTGGTAGACTTCAGCTCCCAATTCGACTTGCTGTGCAAATAGAGGGCTTATCACTTTTTTTATAAAGTATACAGATTATGCACCCACTCACCTCGAATTCCTCGTTCTCAAGTCGCTCCACCAGCTCGCTATATTTATTTAAATGCATTTTATGGTAAATTCTTGGTCCGAAAACAATAATGTGACCGTTTAGCCTGGGATTGTAGATGAAACCTATCCAAAGCAACCCTGAGGCTTTGTAGAGTTTAGCTATCAATAGTTTTGGAGTATCGATAGTTGAACTAATTAAATGTAAAAAATTATCTTATAATTCAGCTCTAAAAATTTATCAAAAGTTTCGCTTATTTATGGTTTATAAAATAAAAACAAAATAACACAGTTCTGTAAAAAACATCGTTTAGCTTGGTACTATCGCCACTATCGATAGCTGCTTTGACAGGTCTCCACAATCGCAGAGCTGTCAACGTGCCAAAAGTCTCCACCTTCTTTTCGGTGTCAAAAACTAGACTATCAAGATGGGTCGTATGCACGCTCCTGGGTAAAAATGCGATTTTTTATTGTTTCCAATGCAGCTGCACAAGGCTGCGAGTTTGCGAAATGTGCCTGCCGTGCGGGATAACCGAATGAATGTGATAAACACGATTCCGCGGGGGGTTTGGTGGGCCAAAAGTCGACCGCAACGGCAAGCACATGGTGCAGACGTAGTAGTATTGGGCTTTTGACATGGGCCGCCATAAACGCGTACTAACAATCGTGTATTCCTTATCCGCAGCAAGGGTATTTCCCAATCAGCCCTCCCCTACAGACGTACTGTCCCATCCTGGCTGAAGCTGAACGCCGAGGATGTCAAGGACCAGATCAAGAAGCTGGGCAAGAAGGGCCTGACGCCCTCCAAGATCGGTGAGTGCCGAAATATGTTGTTGTTTGAGGTTATGTTAATACCGATTCCGGTTTTTGCCCCCTCTCCCTTTAGGCATCATCCTGCGTGACTCGCACGGAGTTGCCCAGGTGCGTTTCGTCAACGGAAACAAGATCCTGCGCATCATGAAGTCGGTGGGTCTGAAGCCCGACATTCCCGAGGATCTGTACCACATGATCAAGAAGGCCGTCGCCATCCGCAAGCATTTGGAGCGCAACCGCAAGGACAAGGACGGCAAGTTCCGTCTGATTCTGGTCGAGTCCAGGATCCACCGCCTGGCCCGCTACTACAAGACCAAGAGCGTCCTGCCGCCCAACTGGAAATACGAGTCGAGCACCGCCTCCGCCTTGGTTGCCTAAGTCGTCTTCGTTTTCAAGTCTTGCGGGGTCCTACATTTCCACCAATGTACAACCAATAAACCCAACAAATAAAACTGGAAATCGGAACTATTTTATAGACTAAACAATTGCAGTGCTATTTATTTCATTTGGAGGAAAGTGCAGTTTTTAATTAAAGTGGAAATTATGGTAGAACAGCAGTTTTCAGTGCCTTACCAATCTCCTTTAACTTAAATTACTGTGCGCAAGTTTATCCTTTTTTAGGTGCTCTTTTTGTTCTTAATTTTTCAATTAATTTAATTAATTTCTTTAAATTGGCGTAGATTTAAGTCCCAAACCTTTATTTAGCTTTGTGGAATGTGCTACTAGTTATTATAATGCAAGTAAAATGCAACCACTGAAGTTCAATACTGATTGCACAGTTTTTTTAAAGCTATCAAAAATATATTCAAATATAAGTAATAAATAGTTATTTTAATTAGAACAAAAGTTTAATTATTATGAATTTGTTTTTAATTCATTTGATAGTTGTGCATTATTACAAACCTTTTGTCAGACTTCATAATTTTTTATAAGAGCTTTCTAAATGAATGTAGATTTTTAAAAATTCACCTCACTGTTGTTTTCTTTTGTTTCTATTCTTATAATTGCACTTGTTGCACCCTCTTATACATATTTACGTGCATACCCCTTAAAATGCTTGCAGGCTTGCATTCGTTGCACAGTCTTACTTCCGTAGATTGGACCTTTTTACCAACGAACAGATTACGATATTTACTCGGAAATCCAATAAGCAAAGAAATAAACATGTTGAATTTAGAGATTATGCAAATAACTATTTTACGTCGACGTTGACGTAGGTCTCTAGAGACACTACAATACTTGTGCCACTACCGTTTATTTTTCTTTAGAAAATCTATACAAATGTTGTTACTAATGCCTCTATTTAAACAGAAGTAATAATATATGTACATAATATATTATAATATGCAGAACATAAAACATCAAAATTTAAATTAAACTTCATACACTCGATTGGAGCATAAACAATTAGTAATAGGCATATCTTTCGTATTAGTCTTATAAACAATTGCAACTTGAAAATTTGATTAGAACGTTTTTGAATACGTTTTTTTATTAAAGCACCTGTAATTGTTTACAATTGTGATTGCTTTCGGAACTTCTTAATATTACTTAATCTTCACTCTTTTGTTTGGTTACTTTATTATATGCGGGGACGAGGTCAAGCACCGCCAAAACTACGATGACGTAATATATGAGAAGCCCTTTTGAAGAAGAAGATATTCAAAGAGTTGAACTGTTTGAGCTGCAGTCCTTTAATATCTAACAATTGTTAGTATTAAAAAATTAAAATTAAGCAAATATATATTTTTAACTAAATGTTTTATTAAAAGCCTAAAAACTTGCCTAAAAATATATTTACATAAATATGATTATAATGGTCATAAAAGCTAGATTGGAGTTTGGTTATGCCTGGGGCAAAAGAAGATGAAAAACAAACTTAACGATGATGTTGTTCTACACAGTGTAGTTCCAGAACAGTAAACCAATTAAATAAATATAATATAATAGTTTTTATTACTTTAGAAAACATCATTTTTGAAGTTAATAATTATATGGACTACAATTAAAAATAAATGTTTTTTTCAAAATCCATAACCAAAATGAACTGTTGTTTTATTCGGTTCTAGTTAGGCAGGCTCCGCTGTAGTTTGTGTGCGCCTGGGGTTGGGGGCGATTTCGTATTTAGAGCCGATAGCCGCCGAAACCGCCAGTGTTCAGAATTCAGCATTTCAGTAGCCTTTTCGCCTTTGCGGCACTCGGACCGAAGTTTGTTTTATTATTTACAATACGTATACTTTATTTTCGCTTTGCCGGGTCTGCTAGCCTATCGCGATTTTCTCACGTTCGCTGGCAACAATAACCATATTGTTGAATGTAAACAATATTGAAATAAATGTACGTATGTACATGTGATTCACAAGCAACAGCAATTATTTTAATTGTGCTCACCGATTGCCTGGCAATTTGTGTGCTGAAAAAATCCATGTGATTAGATAATTTACAGACAAACGAAAAACCATCGATGCGGCCTTTATCTGTGCGCAATTATTGTTTGTTTGTTGGCCGATAAATGTAATGTCTATTTGCATGCATTTGGATAAAAGTTTCCCTTTTTGCCAGCAACAACGTGGTACGAATCGCAGATATACATACATATATACATATGTATGTAAATATGTACATACATATTTATAAGCGGAATGGGCCAACGGTATATTCCCGAAGTGCTTATTCTCAACGGGAGTGAATGAAAAGGGCAGAAAAAGAAACAGACAATTACAGTGGATACCAGTTTGGAGATATATTACAATAAAAATATATCTAGAATTTTGAGAACCTCGAGAAGGATCTAAACCACAATTTGTTTTCAAAATTTGAGATGTTTGAATGTTTTACAAGAGATACAGTTTTTGAATGTTCTGGAATTTTTAAACTAAGTTCTTTAAAACCATGAATTTTACTGTAAGGTCAAACGCGTGTTTTGTTTAAGACAACTAAACAACAATTCTTTGGGCTTGTCGTTTAAGCGAGCCCTATTATGACGAATTACAAAACTTATGAGCAATGACACAAATACCATCCCTTAGTTCCCAGCCCATTTTTTCTCCACAAAATAATAAAAATTACGCTGACTTCTCCGAGTCGTCAAGCCAACGTCAGCTCGAATCGTAGATAAATAAAACAGCAATGTTTGTTTGATTAAGACGTGCCGTGTTTGTGCTCATATCGACTTTTGTTTCTAAAACCACTCAGCAGAATTACATACCTCCACTATCCGATATTGCTCAGTTTATCATTTACTTATACTAGTGCTCATACCGCTACCGCCCTTTATTTCAGTTTCTCTAGAGGGAGTTCAACATGCAGTCGGTGAAGACGGCAGATCTGCCGGAAAATCCCCGAGAACGTTCCAATTTTATTTCGGCAGCATGTTTCTGGTAAGTCTGTTTTTAAAATATTATAAAAGTTCAAAATATTTATCTTAATTTGTTTTACTACTACAGGTATACTATGCCCACTTTTATGAAGGGTCGAAAGGACACCTTGGATACCAAGGATCTCTACAGGGCCTTGAAAGAGCACAAATCGGGTATGGTGAAATTATGATTATGATTCACCCAATGGTGAATTGCGAAATTCCAAATCGATTTAAGCATAAATACACCATATCATTGTCTGTCATATGGAGATTTTTGTTATCAGTGCCAGTCACAGTTTTATAGATATGGAATGATCATTCCAACAGCCTTACATTTTCCGAACGCACTGTATGTATGTACTTATCACGAGTACAATTAATTTGACTGATCGATGCATGTACATAGTATGTTCGTTGACCGTCTTAATTGATTTGCTTTTTTCTTCAATTGCGCTCATGATTCTGTGCTTTTATTTTCCCAAATTGATAACTGTGTCTCCGGGTAATCATTGTTTTCGTAATCCGAATTTATGGAGTCCCGTATCAGCTATTAAATTGTGTTAATCTGTGCAATTTTTCCAGAGACTCTTGGTAACAAATTGTGCGCCTCGTGGAAGTTGGAACTTGAGAAGACCAAAGGAAAACCCAATCTTTTGAGGGCTCTCCTGCGGGTCTTTGGCTGGTACTTTGCCCTCCTTGGTCTGGTGCTCTTCCTGCTTGAATTGGGTCTCCGAACTCTTCAGCCGATATTCCTTCTAGAACTCATCGCCTACTACACGCACTCACAAGACTCGGAATCCATTGAATCGGCCTATTACTATGCTGCCGGAGTAATCCTGTGCAGTGCCCTCAACGTCATCATAATGCATCCCTATATGCTGGGAACAATGCATGTGGGTGAGTCTGGAATTCCACTTCTCATCAGGTTATTTATATAGTTGGCAAAAAACAAGATTAAGAGGGAATTTACTACGTAAACATAATGCTCTAAAAATAACCCAACATTTATGTTTAGTTTAGTTTATTTATAGAAATATTTATCAAAAACAAGCAAACTTATCTTTCTCCACAATATTATGTTTCAAAACTAAAAGTAATTCAAACGTTATTAGTATTAAATGACTTAATTACTATAGCCGGTAAACCCCCTTACCAATTTTCCACAATAACGGCATAGATAAAAAATATTCAAAGATTAAAATTCTAGATTTAATTAGATAATTTGCAGTCCCAATTAGTTTCTTGCTTATAAACATTAGTTATTAACTTAATCTGCAATTGGGAAATAAGATTAGATTAGGTTTTTTTTTGGCATAGTATTATTATCTTAGTTCATATCAGCTAATGTATCCACACATACTCGCAGGTCTCAAGATGCGCGTTGGTTTGTGCAGCATGATCTATCGAAAGGCCCTAAAGCTCAGCAAGTCGGCACTGGGAGACACCACTGCGGGACATGTGGTCAACCTTATGTCCAACGACGTGGGCCGACTGGATTTGGCTACCATTTTTGTGCACTACCTGTGGGTGGGACCGCTGGAGACCCTGTTTATCACATATCTGATGTACCGGAAGGTAAGCATTGCGATAATCTCGAGAACCAAAGAAACCCCAAATAACAAACTTAAATCTCTTCACAGATTGGAATCGCTGCCGTCTTTGGTGTAGCCTTCATGCTGCTATTTATCCCCCTGCAAGGATATCTGGGAAAGAGGACCTCGGTCCTGCGACTCAGAACCGCTCTGCGAACAGACGAACGGGTGCGGATGATGAACGAGATCATCTCGGGCATCCAGGTGATCAAAATGTACGCCTGGGAACTGCCCTTCGAGCAAATGGTGGCCTATGCGCGCAAGAAGGAGATCAATGCCATCCGACATGTGTCCTACATTAGGGGAATTCTGCTCTCCTTCATCATCTTCCTGACGCGAGTCTCCATTTTCCTGAGTCTGGTGGGCTACGTGCTGCTCGGCACATTCCTCACGCCCGAAGTGGCCTTCTTGATAACCGCCTACTACAACATCCTACGCACCACCATGACCGTGTTCTTCCCACAGGGCATCTCCCAGATGGCGGAGACCCTGGTGTCCATTAAGCGCGTCCAGAAGTACATGCAGTCCGACGAGACGAATGTTTTGGATATGAGTGTGGATCTGCCCGAGGATTCGCCAGGCAGCAATCAGGCCACGGTTCATGGCGAAGGCGAGGAGGATCGCGATGAAGCGGAGGACAAGCTCTTGGGTCCACCCCTTACCACTTTTAGCGAGAACGCCAAATTGTCTGAGGCGGGAATCTCCATCAACGGACTTATGGCCAAATGGGACATCAAGTCCCCCGACTACACGCTCAATGGAGTAAACCTTCGGGTTCAGCCTGGCACCATGCTGGGCATTGTGGGACGCACTGGATCCGGTAAATCCAGCCTGATCCAAGCCATCCTGGGGGAGCTGCCCGCCGAGTCGGGCGAGATCAAGGTAAACGGCACCATGTCGTATGCCTCCCAAGAACCGTGGCTCTTCTCCGGCACCGTGCGTCAGAACATCCTCTTCGGCCAACCCATGGATCGCAGGCGGTACGCCAGGGTGGTTAAAAAGTGCGCCCTGGAGCGGGACTTCGAGCTGCTTCCGTTCAAGGACAAGACCATTGTGGGAGAGCGAGGAGCCTCCCTGTCGGGTGGCCAGAAGGCGAGGATCAGTCTGGCGAGGGCTGTTTATCGAGAGACCTCCATCTACTTGCTGGATGATCCACTTAGTGCCGTGGACACGCACGTGGCCCGCCATCTCTTCGAGCAGTGCATGCGTGGCTATCTACGCGACCGCATCGTCATCCTGGCCACCCATCAGTTGCAGTTCCTGCAGCAAGCCGATCAGATTGTGATAATGGACAAGGGTCACGTGAGTGCGGTGGGCACGTACGAGTCGCTCCGCGAATCCGGACTGGACTTTGCCACCATGCTGGCCGATCCCCAGGGGGATGAGCATTCAGAGGAGCGATCTCGATCGCGATCGGGCAGCTACACTCACAGCCATTCCGATCAGCGGCGCAACAGTGAGCAGTCCCTGCTGTCCATGGCCGAATCGTGTCTGGATGACCCCGAGGCGGAACAGGCTATCACCCAGGAACGCCAGGTGGTGGGTCAAATTGGGTTGCGTCTGTATGGCAAGTACTTTAAGGCGGGCGGCGGATTCTTCGCCTTCTTCGTGATGATGAGCTTCTGTGTGCTCTCGCAGGCCTTGGCCTCGCTGGGTGACTACTTTCTGTCCTATTGGTAAGAAGTCCATTATACAAGTTTCTTAACAATTGCCTGTAATGATCATTTTATGTTTTCAGGGTAACCAAAAAGGGAAATGTGGCTTACCGTGCAGACAACAATGATACAAGTCGTTCTGAGGAACTGGAGCCTCGTCTCTCGATTTGGCTGCGTGATCTGGGATTGGCAGTGGACGCTGAAATGCTGGACACGTACATATTCACGGTGATCACCATACTGACCATTTTGGTGACCGTGGCGCGCTCCTTTCTGTTCTTCAATCTGGCCATGAAGGCCTCAATTCGTTTGCACAACTCCATGTTCCGTGGAATCACCCGAGCTGCCATGTACTTCTTCAACACGAATCCATCCGGACGTATCCTGAACCGTTTCTCCAAGGATATGGGACAAGTGGACGAGATACTGCCCGCCGTGATGATGGACGTCATCCAGATCTTCCTTGCTCTGGCTGGCATTGTGATCGTCATAGCCATTGTCAATCCGCTGTTTCTCATTCCAACCGTAGTCCTGGGCTTCATTTTCTATCAACTGCGTACCTTCTACCTGAAAACCTCGAGGGATGTGAAGCGCATGGAAGCCATTAGTAAGTGACCATCACTTGGTGGGATCAGAAAAATAGTTAGTAAATATTTATACTTATTTTTTGAATAGCACGATCCCCGGTTTACTCGCATGTCTCTGCTTCACTGACCGGATTGTCCACCATCCGAGCCTTTGGAGCTCAGCGCGTCCTGGAGGCGGAGTTTGACAATTACCAGGACTTGCATAGCTCTGCTTTTTACATGTTCATCAGCACCTCGCGAGCCTTTGGCTATTGGCTGGACTGTTTCTGTGTGATTTACATAGCAATCATTACACTCAGTTTCTTCATCTTCCCTCCGGCGAACGGTGGCGATGTGGGACTTGCCATAACACAGGTGAGCCCTTACGGAATAGTTTTATTGTTGAAATACTCAATTCTTCTGTATTTCGAAGGCCATGGGAATGACCGGCATGGTTCAGTGGGGAATGCGTCAGTCCGCCGAACTGGAGAACACAATGACTGCCGTGGAGCGGGTGGTGGAGTACGAGGACATTGAGCCGGAGGGCGCGTTGGAAGCTCCGGCCGATAAGAAGCCACCCAAGTCCTGGCCAGAACAGGGAAAGATCGTGTTTGACGAGCTGAGCCTGCGCTATACACCGGATCCGAAGTCGGAGAATGTGCTCAAGTCCTTGAGCTTCGTCATAAAACCAAGGGAAAAGGTGGGCATCGTGGGACGCACTGGTGCGGGCAAATCCTCGCTGATCAACGCCCTCTTCCGACTGTCCTACAACGATGGATCCGTGCTCATAGACAAGAGGGATACGAGCGAGATGGGTCTGCACGACCTGCGCAGCAAGATCTCGATCATACCCCAGGAGCCCGTGCTCTTCTCCGGCACCATGCGATACAACCTGGATCCCTTCGACGAGTACAGCGACGAGAAGCTGTGGCGCTCCCTGGAGGAGGTGAAGCTGAAGGACGTGGTGGCCGATCTTCCCAGTGGCCTGCAGAGCAAGATCACCGAGGGCGGAACCAACTTCAGCGTGGGCCAGCGCCAGTTGGTCTGCTTGGCTCGGGCCATCCTGCGCGAGAATCGCATCCTGGTGATGGACGAGGCCACGGCCAACGTGGATCCCCAGACGGATGGCCTCATCCAGACCACCATTCGCAACAAGTTCAAGGAGTGCACTGTGCTAACGATAGCCCATCGGCTGCACACCATCATGGACTCGGACAAGGTGCTGGTCATGGATGCCGGAAGAGCCGTGGAGTTCGGGACTCCCTATGAACTGCTGACGGTGGCGGACTCCAAGGTGTTCCACGGCATGGTCAAGCAGACGGGTCACGCCACCTACGAGGGCCTGCTGAAAGTCGCACAAAAGGTTCGTTCTTACTTGATTTGTGAGTGGTTTAACAATTTTTAATATTCTCAATTTAATTTCAGGCATTTGAAACCGCCCAGAATCCCAGTCTTTCGTCATGAAACTCAGTTATTATGTGAACTATGTACTTCAAATTGAGCGGAGGATCTTTAGATGGTTATACATAACTAGTTTAACTAATGTTAATGTTTTTGAATGTGTTATTTCGTGTGAATGTAAATATGTTTGTCCGTGCGTATGTTTAATACTTTATTTAACTCAAAAACTGTATAGGAACCCGTTGCCTAATTTACTATTTGTATTTATTTAACTTTTACTAAGTGCAAAGAAGTGCCTTTAAAAATAAATGAAATATTTTCTCTGTTTACTTGTAGGATATTTTTTATTTTATATAAATAGGAGCAATCAAATACTATTTTCTATGCATTCTGCAAATATACACAAATGTAAAATATTGCAATGGGAAATTCTGTTAATAAATAAATAGCTAAGACGGCAAAGTCGCTTTTAATTGGAAGGTCAGATTGTATTCAACTATTTTTGTTCAAGGTTACAAAATATTAAATATAAAAAAATCGTTTTAAAATATAATTTTGAAATCAAATTGATAAATATTAGTTTTAATGTTGGGTAGTAACATCTGTCTTAATTCTACACCGCTAATCAAGTGGTATCTTTCATGGTTTTCTAGTATCTTATCTTACAACCTACAAGATGAGTCTAGAAAAATTCGTTAGCGGTTTATGCTAAATAAATTTTGTATAAAACACTTAGCATTTTTACTCTCTTTTATAAATAATAATATAATTTAAGCAGAGCTCTTTTTGAGTATTACTGAAGCCATGCACGTTTTCGGCTAACTACCCATAGTATTCTCTTGAAGCCGATAAGTAACCCTTATCTCATTTATTGTCTACAAATTCGGCACCATGAGCCGAAAGCCTAAATTTTTTCGCCAGTAGCATACTTTACTTTTCGGAGCGCGGACGTGTTGTGAAGTAATTGACATAATAATTTTAGTTTACCGGACAGAAATTTTTTGGTGCTTGTTAGTATCATAATTAAATTTATTTATATGTGCCTCCCATCCAAAATCACAATTTGGATCGCGATAGAGTTAATGGTGTTACAGAATTTCCTTAATATCTGATCTTTTTTCATTTGTGTTTCGGAGAAAGTAGGCACAATTCTGAAATGAAATTAACAATCTTCTTCTTATTCAAAAAACATAATTCAGGGTTAGGAACTATGAACATAGTTATACCCGTTACTCGTAGAGTAAAAGGGTATATTGTATTCGTGCAAAAGTATGTAACAGCTAGAAGGAAGCGTTTCCGACCCCATAAAGTATATATATTCTTGATCAGGATCACTAGCCG
Organism: Drosophila prostipennis; assembly: GCA_037075205.1. NCBI lineage: Eukaryota > Metazoa > Arthropoda > Insecta > Diptera > Drosophilidae > Drosophila > Drosophila prostipennis. The sequence continues at coordinate 1,523,981 of JBAMCJ010004477.1, forward strand.
AGTCGATCTAGCCATGTCTGTCTGTCCGTCTGTCCGTCTGTCTGTCCGTCTGTATGAACGCTGAGATCTCGGAAACTATAAAAGCTACAGGTATGGGATTTGGCATGTAGATTCTTGGAGTTCCTACGCAGCGCAAGTTTGTTTCCAGAAGGTGCCACGCCCCCTCTAACGCCCACAATAGTTAATAAACGATTTTAAAAATTTAAATATTTCGGAAAAGTAAAAATGCAGTTTTGTTGTGTTTATCAATACCTATCGAAATGTAGAAGAAATTTTTTAAATCAGACCATTCGTTTAAAACTTATGCCTGATTAAAGTTTTTATCTCCCTCGTACTCCCTTTAGCTGAGTTACGTTTATTAGATAGTCGAGACACCAACCCGACTACAGCGTTCACACTCCCTTTAGCTGAGTGACGGGTATTAGATAGTCGGGACACCAACCCGACTATAGCGTTCTCTCTTGTTTATATTATAAAGTTTATATTATAATATAAACTAAGGCTTGCATGTATTTTAATAAGCATATTGTGAAGCACACTTTTAGGCAGATAGATTTAATGAGTATCCCATGCGATATAGACATTCTAGTATACTCGTTTACTGCTAAAACCAGTTAAAACTTTACTTTAATCAACCTTGTCTTATTTCTATGTAGCTGTAACAAAAATGCAGTCCGTAAACTCTGAAGACCCCCAGGAGAATCCTCGAGAGAGATCGAATTTCATTTCGTCATTATGTTTTTGGTAAGAATTTAAAAGAATTAAATATAAACATTGTATAACATACAACAATTTTTATCTAAATATGTAGGTATACCATGCCCATATTTCGTAAGGGCTCAAAGAACCCGTTGGATGAAAAGGACCTTTACAGTCCTCTGAAGGAACACAAGTCGGGTATGATTAGTACAAGTATTCGGGTAATCGGATCTCCGTATTAAAATAAATGAATTATTAAAATAAATAAATATTAAAAATAATTTTATATTCCTAAGATAATCTTGGCGACAAATTGTGCGCTTCGTGGGACCGAGAAAAGAATGCCGAAGGAAAGCCAAGCCTGCTGAGAGCTCTGCTGCGTGTTTTTGGCTGGCAAATCGCATTTCCCGGACTGTCAATTTTCTTGGTAGAGATGGGACTGGTAACTTTTCAGCCGATCTTTCTGGTAAAGCTTATTTCCTACTACACACATGGTACAGAAGCCGCTGAGATGGGGTATTATTATGCGGGCGCTTTGGTCCTAAGTAACGCTCTCTGCGTGATGATCCTAGTTCCTGTCATGTTCACCATGCATCTCGTCTGTAAGTCCGCCAATCAGGTTTAATACTTCTTTAGGTTCTAAATACAATCGTTATTGGAACAATTTGCAGTCTTCAAAATGCGGGTGGCTTTGGGCAGCATGATCTACCGGAAGGCCCTGCGTCTGAGCAAACGGGCTCTGGGCAACACCATGTCCGGTCATGTGGTCAACCTGATTTCGAACGACATCTCCCGCCTGGACAATTCACACTACTATCTACATTACCTTTGGGTGGGGCCTCTGCAAACCGTGGTGGTAACCTACTTGATGTACCAGGAGGTAAGCAGATGAACTAATTAAGTGCTCTCATTGTTAGATTATGGATTATGAATGGACGTATTTTTACAGATTGGAATCGCTGCTCTGTTTGGCGTGATCTTCATGTCGCTCTTCATACCCCTTCAGATGTTTTTGGGCAAGTGGACGGCGGTGCTGCAGCTGAGGGCCGCCAAACGGACGGACAATCGGTTGCGGATGGTCAATGAAATAATCTCAGGCATCCGCGTGCTCAAGATGTACGCCTGGGAACTGCCCTTCCAGAAAATGACCGAGTATGCCCGCCAAAAGGAGATGAACGCCATTCGCCAAGGACAAATCGTGAGATGTTTCACCTTCACGTGCAGAATAATCCTTTCGCGCGTCTCCATCTTTCTCAGTTTAGCTGGATACGTTTTCCTGGGACACTTTCTTACGCCGGAAAAGGCATTTCTCATCACTGCCTTTTACAATGCCCTGAAAGCCTCCATGACCATCTTTTTCCCAAACGCCATTATTCATACCGCCCAAATCCTGGTTTCCATTAAGCGTGTGGAAAAGTTCATGCAAACGGAGGAGGTGAATGATCACGAGCCTCCGCTAAAGGATTCCGTCAATGCTTTTGAAGAGGAGGAAAAGCTTTTATCTCCATCCCAAACTGTCATTGGTCCTGAGAAAGTTCTTCAGGAATCTGCCATCTCCATAAGCGGACTTAAAGCCAAATGGGATCCCGAATCTCCTGATTACACACTCAGTGGGATAAATCTTCAAGTTCAGCCCGGAACTATCGTGGCGGTCATGGGTTCCACGGGATCCGGCAAATCCAGTCTTTTACAGGCCATCCTCGGTGAGCTGAAAGCCGAGTCCGGCCAGATCAGGGTGAATGGCTCCGTGTCGTACTCCTCCCAAGAACCGTGGCTCTTCTCCGGCACCGTGCGGCAGAATATCCTCTTTGGCCAGCCCATGGATCGCCGTCGGTACGCCCAGGTGGTAGAGAAGTGCGCTCTGAAGAGGGATTTCGAACTGCTTCCGTTCAAGGATAAGACCGTAGTAGGGGAACGCGGAGCTTCGCTCTCGGGTGGCCAGAGGGCAAGGATCACTTTGGCCAGGGCTGTCTACCGGGAGGCCTCCTTATACCTACTGGACGACCCGCTGAGTGCGGTGGACACCCAGGTGGCCCGTCATCTCTTCGAGCAGTGCGTCCGTGGCTATCTTCGTGGGAGCACAGTAGTTCTGGTTACCCATCAGCAACAGTTCCTGCAACTCGTCGATCAGATTGTGATCTTGGAGAAGGGACAGGTGAGTGCAGTGGGTACCTACGAGTCGCTTCTCAAAACGGGAGTCGACTTTGTCACCATACTGGGTGATGCAGAAAGGGAAGAGAAGGATCTGGAGGAGGAACGACCGCGTTTGGATAGTCAAACCCATAATGTAGTGCGTTGCGACAGCCTGAAATCCTTGCAGTCCGTCGGAGATTTGTCTCCTGAGAACATCACTAAGGAGAGCCAAGGATCTGGTAGCATCACTCTGGGATTGTACATGAAGTACTTCCAGGCAGGCGGCGGATGTATCGCTTTCTTTGCGATGATGAGCTGCTCTGTGCTGGCGCAGGGAGCGGTTTCGGGCGGCGACTACTTCCTTACTTACTGGTAAGTCAAGAACCTAATACTTACAACTAAAACCATTCTCCAACATAAATTATACATGTAAAATTGCAAAAGCTAATACTAAAATAGTACTTAAAATCTCTTAAAATCTGGGTGTGTGTCATAACGGCCGCGGGCCTTATGACGCCCCTTAAAAATACTAAAAGTATTACTTTTAAAGTAATGAAGAATATAAAAATCATTCTTAATCAATTGCTTTTAATATCATGTTTTAATAGGAGCGAAAAGAACGGTGATGTTCGAGGTGAATCGAACGGTACGGTGGAATGGAACCGCTCGATAAGTGGGCAAATAACGGACTCTGACAAAATGGACTTGTACATATTCACGCTAATCACAATACTTTCCGTTATAATGCCCTTTTCGTCAATGACATTGTTATTCAATATGGCCACGAAAGCCTCTATTCGTCTGCACAACACCATACTAAGTAGGATAATGCGAGCTTCCATGCACTTCTTCAGCACAAATGAAGTAGGAAGCATTTTGAATCGGTTTTCGAAGGACATGAGCCAAGTGAGCGAGTTGCTTCCCGATGTGATGGCAGATCTGTTACAGATTGTTTTTTGGCTGGCTGGACTCATCATCCTTTTAGCCATTGTTAACCCTTTGTTTCTGGCTCCAACACTAGTTATGGGCATCATTTTCTGTCAGCTGCGCAACTTTTATCTTAAAACCTCGAGGGACCTGAAGCGCATTGAAGCTATAGGTAAGCATTTTTATTACCAATTATAAATACATTTTATTAAGCGGGGAGATACATATAGAAAAAATAAAAATTCAATTTTTTTTTATTATTTAAATCAAACAAAAACACCTCTTAACGAGGTAAAAAAATAGTGACGACCGCACCTTCAACATACAAAAGATCTGATATCATATTTTGTGACGAAAAATAATTTTACATTCGAAAATATAAAAACACTTTCTAAAATTTACTCATTCGGCCCGCTTCAGACAAATTTATAAGATTTTACCCACACGAACATTTTCTATTGTAGCGTGCCGAAAAAGTAAATTTTAAAAAGTGTTTTTATATTTTCGAATGTAAAATTATTTTTCGTCACAAAATATGATATCAGATCTTTTGTATGTTGAAGGTGCGGTCGTCACTATTTTTTTACCTCGTTAAGAGGTGTTTTTGTTTGATATCAGAAGTTTTTAAAGAGACAATTTATACCCTGGGTTTAATTTACATATTAGTATACCTCATACCATGACCAAAAGTCATCCCCATATAACTTAGGTATTAAAAAACTAAAGCACATAGGATTGACCCCTGATCTTAGCTGAACGCCGCCTGATATATAGCAAGCACTGTTGCAAGCCCTACTTGCTGCAACGTGTTTTCATAAAAAAAAGCAGAGGCCATTTTAAAAAGAAATTCGATATTTTAAAAACTAAAAATGGCTCCAACTGTTTACAAAAATCGATTGTAACTAACAATATGGCGCATATATTGATAAAAAAAAAAAATTTAAATACAAAATTTTTTATAATCTTAATTTGTTTTTATTTTTAAGAAAATAAAAACTTATTTTTTTTAACATTTTTTTTTTTAAGGAAGAGGTTTTAGAAGAATTAAATCAAAACACATGAAGTCACGCGGATTCATATAACCGGAGATAAAGATTTTCAATGAGAGGGTACTTTTTCAAATTTGTCAATTTTTGGAAAACTTTAAAAAATTCTAACTAAAAAAATAATTTTTTTCGGACAAATCCTGATACACGTGATTGCTCATTTTCCGAATAGAACATGTAAAAAAAATGTTCAGGCAAATCAAAAATGTAAAAAATTTTTTTGGCCCAAATCTGTTCGGCTCGTAAATGAACGGCCCTTAGGCAGCATTAATTGTTATGAGCTGGCAAAAGTGGCTATTTTCGTTTCTTAATAACTTTTAAACGTGACTTTTTACAGTAATGTGTTATATACCAAAATTTAAGGAATCTCAAGGGCTATACAGTTTAAAGTTGTAAGGAAAATCGTTAGAGCCGTTTTTGAGAAAATTAAAAAAAAGCTAAAAAAAAAGTTTAAACAAATTGTCTTTTGTTCATATATTTTTAACTATTACATTTACATAATGTGCATAAAGAAGGCGTTTATAGCATTTAAAAATACCTTTCAAACGAGATGCAGCACAAGTCTGTAGCTTTAGTAGTATAGAAGTTACGGCTTTCCGAATTTTAGCTATTTATAGCTGTTTTCCCGCTAAACTAGCGGGTTTTTCCAAAAGTGGTAGAACAAAACTTTTTTATATCGATGTGATGAACGTCATATCAAATTTTCAGAACTTAAAAAACATATTTTGGACAAACTGACAAACTGACAAACTGACAAACTGACAAACAGAATTAAATTTTCATTTTGGGAAGAAGAAGTAAATCTTATTTTGGCTATAACTTTTGAACGGAGCGTCCGATTTTCTGATATGACCCCTCATATTAAGCGCATTTTCAGTAGCAATACAACTAACGTAGTCCGGGGGGCCAATTATCCCCACCGGCCCCAACAGATCCAAATTTCTAAATGTTCACTTTTACACTTTCACCGCTCTCCCTCCCAAACCAATTGATTTTCTTGAGGTCTTGGTATGCAATCCTTTAAGTTTTAGCAATACCTTTAATTTGGTGTATTACTCATTACGATCGGACTATCACAGCAGATTTTCATTTCTTCGTGTATATATAGTAGTCGCCTTCGCACACTCTCCTGGTGCGCTTCGTCACTACATGGACTGCCGTCCATAGTGATTGATAGAATAAGTCTCTAAGAATGTGTCATGAAAGTTTCAAGAAGAAATTCGAGATATTTTGGAACTTATACCAGGATGACTGCACCCACCTTTTATGTGCAGTAGATATATTTGACTACTTTAAATGCGTTTTTCTCGAAACCATTTTTTCCTCAGCTGCGGATCGTGTATCTCAAAAAGTAATGCTTCGATCATCATGCTGCTTTTACGGAAATGTTTGTAAAAAAATTGCCCACTGTCTGAACCTACTTAATGTAGAAATTTGTACGATTAAGTATTTTTTGTTAGCCAAAAACAACAACAAAAATATGAAAAATATTGATTTTTGACTTTGATAGAGTGCCACAACCAGAGTTTTTGGTATGTTCAATGTAAGTTAGGTTCAGACAGTTTCTACATTATTTCTTAACAAAATAAACTTGGTTTAAAAAAAATCGGATCTACACAGCGACCTGTGGACGATCCGCAGCTGGCCTACTTTTTTTCAATATGCCCTGACAAGAAAATTCGCACGACCGCCATTTTGAAAGATAAGAAAAAAATAAAAATTGGTTAAAATTATATAAAAGCAATATAATCAACATGCCAAGTTATGAACTCCCAGCACAATCCCTTATAGGTTAAAAAAAAATTATGAAAAACAGGAAAAAATTGCAGTGTTATATGTATCTCCCCCCTTAAAGATTAAATATTTTTAAAGCCAGGTCACCAGTATACACACATTTGGCTGCTTCCCTGACCGGTTTGACCACCATCCGAGCCTTTGATGCCCAGCGTGTCCTGGAATCAGAGTTCGACAATTACCAGGATGTGCATAGCTCAGCTCTTTACATGTTCCTTAGCACCTCGAATGCCTACGGTTATTGGATGGAATGCCTGTGTGTGGTTTACATAGCAATCGTTACACTCAGCTTCTTCATCTTCCCTCCGGCTAACGGAGGCGATGTGGGTCTGGCCATAACACAGGTGAGCCACCACAGAATAGCTTTTCCCCTTGATTTGCTCATCCTCCATTTTCGTCTGCAGGTCATGGGACTGATGGGCATGGTTCAGTGGGGAATGCGTCAGTCAGCCCAGCTGGAGAACACAATGACTGCCGTGGAGCGGGTGGTGGAGTACGAGGACATTGAGCCGGAGGGCGCGTTGGAAGCTCCGGCCGATAAGAAGCCACCCAAGTCCTGGCCAGAACAGGGAAAGATCGTGTTTGACGAGCTGAGCCTGCGCTATACACCGGATCCGAAGTCGGAGAATGTGCTCAAGTCCCTGAGCTTCGTCATAAAACCAAGGGAAAAGGTGGGCATCGTGGGACGCACAGGGGCGGGCAAATCCTCGCTGATCAACGCCCTCTTCCGACTGTCCTACAACGATGGATCCGTGCTCATAGACAAGAGGGATACGAGCGAGATGGGTCTGCACGACCTGCGCAGCAAGATCTCGATCATACCCCAGGAGCCCGTGCTCTTCTCCGGCACCATGCGATACAACCTGGATCCCTTCGACGAGTACAGCGACGAGAAGCTGTGGCGCTCCCTGGAGGAGGTGAAGCTGAAGGACGTGGTGGCCGATCTTCCCAGTGGCCTGCAGAGCAAGATCACCGAGGGCGGAACCAACTTCAGCGTGGGCCAGCGCCAGTTGGTCTGCTTGGCTCGGGCCATCCTGCGCGAGAATCGCATCCTGGTGATGGACGAGGCCACGGCCAACGTGGATCCCCAGACGGATGGCCTCATCCAGACCACCATTCGCAACAAGTTCAAGGAGTGCACTGTGCTAACGATAGCCCATCGGCTGCACACCATCATGGACTCGGACAAGGTGCTGGTCATGGATGCCGGAAGAGCCGTGGAGTTCGGGACTCCCTATGAACTGCTGACGGTGGCGGACTCCAAGGTGTTCCACGGCATGGTCAAGCAGACGGGTCACGCCACCTACGAGGGCCTGCTGAAAGTCGCACAAAAGGTTCGTTCTTACTTGATTTGTGAGTGGTTTAACAAATAGTTATATTAATGATTTCATCAATTCGTTTTAGGCATTTGAATCCGCCCAGAATCCCACTCTCTCGACGTGAGTCTCAGTAAAAAAGGTGAACCATGATTGAAAGGTTTTTTTTGTTTGTTATTTGTTATAAGAGCAAAACGCAAATATTGATTATTAATTTTTCTACAGAAAAAAGTTCTTAAATAATGTCTTTACAGGAAACCAGAGCCCAAATGGTGATAAGAGGCTAAAGTTATTTTACTCGCATTAAAGGAAAATAGTTTAATATTTTAAGTAAACTTCACTGTCGTGCGATTTGTAAATCAATCAATTTAAATTTTAAAATGCGACAATTTAAGCTGTATGATAACAATGATAAATAAAACGTGCCCATAAAAATGGAATGACTCATATTTAGTTTGTTTGAAAAAGTGGAATCCCCGTTTAATTTGAATTGTAAAAAACAAATGGAAAACGAAATGTTTTCTTTAAATAAATAATCTTTTTTTAAAGCTTCCAAAGTCTTTTTATATAAGGAATGATATTTTTTCAGCGACAAAAGTATAGTAAAAAGAAAGAACTATTTTGGTATAAGCAATTGTCAATTGATTTTTGACAACAGTTTATTAATTAAATACGGATTCAAATTACTAACAAATATATACATAATACATAATAAACTGTCACTATCTCTTAGAGAAGGTTTTTCAGTCCCATCGTCAAGAGCAGGATCATGGCGCCCAGCGAGAGCTTCAGGCTATTGCTCCCATTGCAGTGATCTGTCAAGCAGATATTACACTGATCGGCAGAGTCTTCGGTAATCTCGAGTTCGGTCCTCACAGCCTCGCAGCCACTTTGACCATCGGGCACCTGGACACAACCACGGTTTATAACTGTTGTGCGATATGGAGAAAATGTTTCGTTTAGTTACATGTAAACACATTTAGTTGTGTGTACTCACCTCCGTCTTTGTAGATGCTGTAGCAGGCGGCCAGCTTGTAAGCTACAGGAGAAGTCGGTGTTGATACGCTTGTAGAATCGGTAGTAGAACTGGAGCTAGATACGGTCGTAGAAGATGTTGAAGAATCCGTTGTTGAAGAAGAGGAGTCTGTTGAAGGAGAACTGGTCGAAGAATCTGTGTCCTCAATCGTAGATTCGGTGGTCGAGTCGGTTGAAGAATCCGTTGTTGTAGACGTGGAATCTGTGTTAGTAGAATCCGTTGTGGAATCTGTGGTTGTGGAATCCGTTGTGGAATCTGTTGCTGTAGAATCCGTAGTGGAATCTGTTGTTGTAGACTCCGTCGTAGATTCGGATGACGAAATGGTGGAGGAATCCGTGGAAGCAACCGTGGTGGTAGTCGAAGATTCAGATGTTGGAGCATCTGTGGTGGTAGACGAAGATTCAGATGTTGGAGCATCCGTGGTTGTAGAAGAGGTTGGAGCATCCGTGGTGGTAGACGAAGATTCAGATGTTGGAGCATCCGTGGTTGTAGAAGAGGTTGAAGCAACCGTAGTGGTAGTCGAAGATTCAGATGTTGGAGCATCCGTGGTTGTAGAAGAGGTTGGAGCATCCGTGGTCGTAGTTGAAGATTCAGATGTTGGAGCATCTGTTGTTGTAGAAGAGGTTGAAGCAACCGTAGTGGTAGTCGAAGACTCAGATGTTGGAGCATCCGTGGTTGTAGAAGAGCTTGAAGCAACCGTGGTGGAAGAAGGCTCAGTAGGGGAATTTGTTGAGGAATCCTCACTCGTAGACTCGGAGGAAGAAGCGGTCGAAGACTCAGAGGTTGAAGTGACCGTGGTTGTTGAATCCGTGGTTTCGTCTAATGCTACCACATCGTCATTTGCGGCTCGTGGCATCACCGAAAGAAGATTCCGCCTGAACCGGTTCAACGCGGCACTTGTCTCCAGCGCAAATGCTGAGGAGCCATCGAGAGTGCAAGAGACCGTCTTAACCGTTTCCACATGGCATGCGTCTCCAACACAACTGTAGCATTCCAGGGCACTCGCTGCAAAAAAGTGGGTTAAAGGTGAGTCAGTGGGGGAGGGGAAGGAGTGGTGGGCAGGTTGCCCGAAGGCCGAACGAGATAAAATTCGTCGCTCGAGAGCAGGCAATAACTCTGATTGATAAATCAAATACGAGATAACATCGGCACGGTTGCCTCACCGAGCAAATCGGACAACTTTCTACGCTTTGTATGCAACGTGCTCTTTTTAGGTTAACGTACTTGAGTTTCCCTTAATCAGATAACCTTTCAACTCCGGTTTCTGTTTCCATTTTAATCTGGATCATGGCTGTTTTGTAAGAACTAAATGTAATTAATCCATTTTGAATGTGATTTAAATTTACCAACAAGTAGGCTTATTCTGTCCACATTTGTCTGTGATGTTGTTATCTTTAAAATGTATAAATCATGACAGCAAATTGAGGGGAAACCCCGTATTGAGAAAATTCAAGTAATCAAAAAATAACTAAATAATGTCATAACTCAAAGTTATTCCAGTTGTAGAAACGGATATGTAAACTGAATTATTGAATTTTATAGCTTCCACGTTTAAATATGTACTTCAAAAAGACTATTCAATAAGTGTTAGTCCCAAATAACTGAAATAACGTCTTAAAGGAATTTTAAAATAGTTAAGAAAAGGTATTATTAAATTTTGAAAAAATTTTAGGTATAACTAAATATCCTGTACTGATCGTTTCAAAAGGCTTTTATATTTTTATGTAGTGCATTGAATTGTATATTTTGAAATTATTGTTTCTGCTCGAAGTTTGTCCACTGCGATCTTTAAAGTTAAGAACCGTTGGTGGTTACAAAACTAATTTCAATAATGGAACTGGCCGTGGCGCTATTCTCGACTGGAATTCGCTGTGAACACGGCTGATAAGGAATCAACGGTATTTTCTTTCACTGAACTAAAATGTTAGTAATTTGTACGAAATTCCATTTGTACTTCTGACGCGCGATTAATCAATCAATTAAGTTAAACTCTGCATTATTCAATCAGGTGTTCTGTACGCTGCACTCTAAGATAATGGAATAAAAATGTCCAACCTGGCGAAAAAGTTGAGCAGGCACAAAGTGCCATCAGCAAAAAGTTAAACGTGATCAGACGCATTTTCCTTTTTTTTTACGACCGAAAGGATTTTAACCGAGTAAAATTTTGTTAGCGAGGATCAGAGCGTATGAAGTATAAGAATCGCACCGCACGACGGTTGAATGGGAACTACCAATTATATATAATGTTAACCTGGCTTTTTTATCATTTCCATTCACTGATAAGCGCGGGCAGAGCAGGAAAGCAGCGGAGAAGCAGAGCGGCCAACTGGCATTGTTTAGGCAATTTTTTGCAGCTCGTCTTCCTGGCGATATGGCCCCCATAAAAGTTTATGGCCTCGATTCGTGATGATAAGGAATGTGAAGGGTTTCTCGGGGAAATACTGGTTTCTGCACTTCCTCAGGATACAGGAATAATATAATAATTTTCGATAATGCGCATTTATTGCTCCCGATTTGCGATGTCGATTTTCATTCGTTCCGAGAACTGGCCTCTTTATTGATAAGGTTTTCATTCTATATCCCATTTGGCAGACCCCTAAGACCAATGGCCTATTCATAATGGGGCAAACCCATGATACACCCCTAAATGTTAATTGCACTTTTGATTGAAGGCAATTTTTTTTAGAATTTCGCATTTTCTATTTATCTAAACCCGTTGGCAACTTTTAAGAGGTCATAACTTCTGAGGACATACTTTTTTAGATCTGAGCAGGTCGTCGTCGCTTGCCTACCAATTTATGCAGAAATCTAATCAGTCGGATCGATTTCTAATCAACCCGATCAGTCTAAGACTTTTCTTGGCTTTATGAAGACTTTGCCTGTAATAAGACCAAAAAATTATATAAAAATGAGTATATTTGCTAAGAATATTTTTACACTCGAAATAAAATTGAAAAGGAATGGGGAAGCCGATTTTAGTTTTATAAACCAAATTATATTTGTGGGCAAATATTATAAATCATGGAATATATTTTAAAATCACTTAAAAAAAACCTTTATGGTATTGACTTTTTAAATATTAATAAACAAGATATTCGCCTAAAAAATGTGTGTCCAATAGACACTGCGCATACAATTTATTTATCAGTGTGTAGTAACTAAGCTTTTGCTTTTGCTTTCGCGTGGTGTGTTGAAGTCGCGAAAATTATTTCGATAAATAATCTATCAATATCAGGAAAGCCAAATACCATTTAATACGAACGTTTATCATGAATCATACTTTTCCATTGTGGTTAAGTAACGAATATTATCTACATATATTTATCATGATTCATATTATTTTGGGCAGCTGACTATAGATGAGCACGAGAATCGTCGTAATTTTTTTGTTATATTTATTTGACTCAAACAATTATCTATCTATCCTTATCTGGCTATAATTGATTAATTTAAATCTATTATTAAAAATTAATTTAAAAATATTCCCTAAGGGTTTGCCTTAACATTATTTTTGTGTACTTCTTTGGACATTGGAAGTTTGAAAACCTTTGTCAAGCGATTTAGTGTAAAATTAAATACAACTTGAAATATAGAGATAAGTATAAGTATCAGTAAGGCTAATCTATCGACAATTCTAAGAAAGAGACTCAATGTCTAGGGGTTTCGATTACAGATTTTATCAATACAAGCAGGTCAGTTACCGTGTCATATGTGGTTTTGTCTATTATAATCGGTGAAATAACTAGATAAGCCGAAAGGTTCAAAGTAGCGGACACCCATAAGGCGGCGTAAAATAGTTTTGTTGAACTTATCGATCAGTTTACGGCAGTATTTATTTGGCGCTATAAAATCGCTTTATTGATAAGCGCGTGGCCGCATATTTATTTCGTTTAGTGTTTCCGAAAGTACCAAAATTGTTTAATGAAATCTTATCTAATCAATGAGAACCTTTTGTTATTGTGTGTTTGATTTCCTTTTATATTTTGCTTTTGGGCTTGTCTTGAGCAAATTTGCTTAGCATAAATGGCCTAAAAGTATGCCTTCGCCTGTTTTTGAACGCAGAATGTTTGTTCAACAAATGAAATCGTACCACTAGGCGTATACGTGATATTGGCATTGGTAGTGCAAGGTGCTTTACCGTCTATATTTGTTTTCTGCATACGACAATTAAAGTGTGATAAGATTAATGACATTTAGTCATTTGCCCATAATTTCTTTTTAATAGCCTTTTACCGAAATTCTTAAATGTACAGGTCTTTTCGTTAAACAGAGTGATTCTTTTTTTATTAAACTTGGGAAACCCATTTCTAATTTAAATAATTTTGTTTATGGTGAATGTTTGTTTAAAAATGGTGTCACCTTAATTGTAGCTGCAGGATGTGATATCACTGGTCCCACTTATCTTGCTCAATATAAGAGGAGAGCCATAAAAATTCCTCTAAAGACATTAAGATAAAATTTATTGGCTTATTCACTTTCAGGTTTATTGTTTTCCTTTAAGTTTCCGTACAGTATCACGTGCCAAAATAAAATTGAAAATGCAAGTCTACTTTGATTTTTTTATTTAATAATTACATATTATTTATTAAGTCGCCAGGAGCTTTACATTTGGTTAGATTAAGTTTGTATACAAATACAGTTGTATATATTTCGATATTCGGTTTGTTGTGCATGTGTGTTTTGTGTAGATCTTAAAAACTACATAAATTTTCGAATCACTTAACAATGAGCGCGGACCGATGAGTGTGTGTTCGCGTTAAAGAAACGAGGAATACTAGATTAAAGCACCGGGTGATGGGGTGATGACCTGGTCCCTAGTTGCGCTGCAGGGCAAAGGCCACGAAGGCCAAGAGCAGGGAGGCCAGGACGGAGTTCTGGAGCGTCGTACTGCCATTGCAGGCGTTCATACTGCAGGGATCGCAGTTGGCCAGCTCCGTCTTGTTGTTCTGGATCTTCAGCTGCTCGCAAACGCCCTCCATGGTGGTCACCCGGGAGCAGCCACGGTCTGTGGTCATTGTGCCGTTCACTAAAATAAAATAAGGGAGAAAATAGGTTAGTTAGCTAACAAAAAAATCGTTTAGATATTCCCTAAACTAATTTTATTTTCTATATTTGAGATTAATTTTAAAGGTTTTTTTGTACTTTATTTTAAAGATTAAAAATAATGTTTTAGAATTCTGAGCTTGGAAAATAGTTTAAAAAAAGTTTAAATTAATTTTTTTAAAGATTTAACCAAAATCACAAAATATAATTTTAACTTTAATTTAATTACAAAAAATGTAATTTAATTTTATAAAATTAATTTTTTAGTAGTGAAATGGTTTAAAATATTTTAAACTAATTCTTTATTTTTAATTGACTTATGTGACCCACCTGTAACCTGAACGGAGTAGCAGTGATAGGTGACCCCGGTGTCGACCACTGCTCGTCGCTGCCTGATGGCCAGCGAGGAAATCGGGGTGGTGGTCTCCGCATCCGCCTCCACCGGCACCAGACGGGTGGTGTTCAAGGCCACGGACAGCGCAGCCAGATCCTCGGCGGGTGGCGTGGGCACTCCGGTGGTTGTCTGCACGGGTCCTGCGGTGGCTGGCGTGGGAATGGGCGCCTCGGTGCTCTCGGTGGTGTCGGTGGTGGCCTCGCTAGTCACAGTGGTTTCCACGGTAGTCGTTGTGGACTCTGTGGTGGGCGGATCGGTTTCAACACTCGTTATCGGTGTGGTTGTCTCCACAGGAGCCGCTGTCGTTTCCTGCGTCGTGGTGGTGCTCGCTTCCGTGGTCGTGGTGGTGGTCACCGTGGAGGCTTCTGTGCTGCCGCCCGGATTGAAGAAGTCCTCATTGCAGGCCAGCAGGGGTGCGTCCTTCGGAAGCTGGGCGCAATCATCGCACACATAGCACATTAGATCGGCACGAATTACTGAAATTTAAAGAAACTTGGTTTTAGTAAAAATTATTCAAAATTAAAACTATAATTATCATCTATTTGTTTTTATTATTTTTCCTATAAATATCTCTATAATCATAAAAATCGACCCAATTTGGAATCACTAGGCTTGTTTATGATCTGATATAGGCAATACAGTTTTACTTAATATTTTTATAATGCCTATTTTTAAGTTGACCCAAATAGTTTTTATTTGTGATACACCCATGTGTTCCTATTCCATTCCTTTGAAACTTTTCAAGCAGCAAACCAAAGTCCTTGAACAATTTACACAATTTTAAGGAGAGTCTTTTACGTAGATGTTAAATATATCGTTCATTTATTGATCATAATTTGCATACCCTACTTTTGCACACCTTTTCCGGTTTTCCCCCTTTATCGTAGTAGGTTTTTATGATTTCACGAAAAGTGCGGCTTATTACCCCTGGCCTTGCCCTTTCCATGGATATACTCGTACATATATTTTATTGGACGCCAAGATATCTATCAGTTAAAATGCTCAATTTACAGCTTTGGCAAACATAAAAACCGCGATAGTCGATAAATGATGACAATAAGAACAAAGAACATGTGAGCACCATAAATCAATTCAAATCCCAAGTATTTGGCGTATTATTTGCCGATTCTTTAGTATTAGTTTGTATGTGCCTTTCCCTAGCCTTTGATCTAGCGCAGTAGCTGTTTTTATCTGGTTTTATTTGGCGGGAGTGCGCCCCCAGTAAATCGATTCCATTTGCATGTTATCGTCATCGCAACAACTAGCAAATATTGGCCAGGGGCAAACAGGTAAACAGAAAAACGTATTGGCGTGGGTACACTGGCATAATTGCGTTAATTGTCTTATCAGCAGGGGATGCGGCTACCCTCGGCGAACCGAATTATCAGCGGAGTGCCAGCGGTGAGTCATATCGATGGACAGCCATGATAATCCGACCGAGAGTTTAATCTCCACTTGACGGGTCTCCATATGATAGCATCGATATCAGCAGAATTGGTGCCAAAAATGTGAATTCTTCCCGAATGTGACTTAATAATCTGTACTCAACTCTGGGCGGCTTTTTCCCATAATATCTAAAAGGGTTCTATCAAATCGTCACCGTCCTCTATAACAATCAAATGGTTCAATACAGTGTTTGAAATGCTGAGATATAAGCAGCAAAATCTGTGAAATTTTAGCTTTGGGGTGCTTTGACTATTTGAAAGCATTACAAAAATAATTTACTTTGGATTTGGCTTTTTGATAAACTTACAGCCAACAGTAAAAGCAAAGCCCGAACAGGCAAAATGCTGGATTTTTGGATTGCCAGCTAGCTGAAACAGCAGCCGGATTTTTGGTTATGTATTTCAAGCTAGCTGAGACAGCAGCCAAATTTCTGCTTTTGTAGATTTTGAAATCAGGAATATAACTAACGAATCGACGTCTGCCCACAAAAACTATTTGACTCGAAGGCATTTCAATTTCTTACGGATAAAATTTTTATGGGCGTCAACATCCCCAAAATTTCTTCGCGAAATATAATTGATTAATATAAAGAACTTCTAAAGATTTTATATTAATTTGTCCAATCCGCGAATTCTTAAGAACAGGAGGATCTTCAGATTGGTTGGACCGTCTTCTTCTTAGCTAAGGCACTATTGCTTATACTTGGCTCTATAATTATTGATTCTTCAAAAACCGCGAGTTCTTAGGACTAAGAGGATATATTTGTGTGGATCATACATAACTTAACTAAATAAACCTAATGATATATTCTATATCCATTTTTCAAAGACCGCGAATTCTTTAGAACAAGAGAATATGTTTTTGTGGATCATACATTTGTAATATTTAAAGACCACACGAATTCGCATGGGCGGAAGAATTTGAAACAAATTTCAATATATCGTATCCTTTAATTTTAAATATTATACACAAATAACCATCTTGGCCTTAAGAATTCACGACGGGTCGATGACCTGTGAAAATTCTGATCATGGTCTTATTTAAAAATTGATCCCACAATTCCTTTGTGTTCTCAGCCATATGATGATTTGTTGTTTTTTTTTAGATTATTTTATTTATTTTCAACCAGGTTAAAAGAAACTGATCATAAACTTTAAAGCAGCTGCTGCTTGGATTTGAAAATCTACAAAAGTCGTAAGTTCGGCTGCTGTTTCAGCCAGCTAAAAATTCAAAAGCAAAAATCTGGCTGCTGTTTCAGCTTTATCAAATTCAAAAGCAAAAATCTGGCTGCTGTTTTAGTTTGACAAATTTCAAAAGCAATAAGTTGCCTTTGATTTGACTTGAAAAATCTACAAACAAAAATCAAAAGCAAAATCCAAATCTTTGAAACATGTTGCTAGATTTTAAACACTGGTTCAATATATCTCTGCCCAACTTTTGTTGATTTATTATTTTAAATTTACCATAAATCACTGTGATTGATGGGACATTTTGGGGGTATGAAGGCGGGTCTTAAATTCTCCAGGGGGAATGACAGTATTGTCGGGGCTTGGGTTTAATGGCACGTGATAAGCGCCACCTCGCCACGCCATTTTAATTTTTGTGCACCTTTGACTTTGACTAAGTGTTATTATTATTTTAGCATTAAAACAAAAGTGCAACTCAGGGGTCTATTGTTGTTTTTTTTACAAAACAAAGGTGCAACTGGAAGGGTTAATATTTACTTGGGTAATTCCATAAAACTCTC
This sequence comes from Drosophila prostipennis, assembly GCA_037075205.1. Lineage (NCBI taxonomy): Eukaryota > Metazoa > Arthropoda > Insecta > Diptera > Drosophilidae > Drosophila > Drosophila prostipennis. The sequence goes on from JBAMCJ010004477.1 coordinate 1,541,562, forward strand.
TGTGATGCAAATGCTGTTTGTATAAGGGTAATTGAAAAATCATTTAATATTCCCCAGTCAAAGTTCGTTCTAGCTGAATTACAGCGTTTCAATCTTTCTTTTCTCTTTAAGTATAGAAATGAAAACAAGTTTTAAATGGTATTTCCAAGTGCCTTTGAATATATATACGTAACTCTTCTCGATTCACAAATTAAATCATTTGCAATTGCGTCAAAAGATCGTGAAAAAATATCAGAAATTCAGGTTTTGTTCGGTTATTTTCTGAGTGGTGCTAATGGCCAGACAAGTTTTTCCATTTCGGGCCGCCTTTGCGAAATGTGTTAAGTGTAACTATAACATTTCCAATTAGCAGCAGGCAGCCCGTCTCAATGTCAGCTAATATTTGTTCACTGTTCTCCATTTCCCCGGCTGACTTTTCCTTTTCATCTGAGGCATAAATTAGAGAGGGCCAAATGATAATGCCGTATAAACTGAGTCGAAGGGTGGGAGCTGACTGGTCGGATGACATTTCCGCATCACAAAGCAATAAAAAAGTATAAACCCGCAAATTGGCAACAATCTTTGCATTATTTATGACAGTTAAATAATAACAAATAAATTGCCCGTTTTAAATGTCGCCGTTGTCACCGCTGCTTGATATGCAAAATATTATGGCGAAATGTTCATGATCTTGAATTCTGAATTAATTTTGCTGTCTTTTTTGGCAACTGCATATGTGAGCGTACAACACTTGAGACACGAGTGGGTATTTTTAGCGTCAGCCCACAAGTTGAAATCCTCAAGATATGTTTATCAGATGGTATGATTCCTTCGGCTGCTATCTGATACACCCATGATTTAGACCTTTTTAGGCAAAATAAGACACATCAATGTTATCACGACACTTTTCACGAAACTCTAATAGCCTCAAATACCCAAATGCTTTTTACCTGGCAGGGCGATTAGCAACAGCAGAGAGCTGGCCAAGACGATGTCACTTTTGCTGAACATTTTCTGTCTGTGTGTTGTTTATTTCGAAATATATCTTTCAGATATATATTTTAAATAATTTCTCGAGTATAGTATTTATACTAATTAAATGGGCCGTTTGGTTTGTTTTGTTTTGCGCGCTCTTGGTTTAGATTTAGTATTTATTTAGGGGCGACCGCAGTTTGCGAATTCTGAAATTTAACTGAAAATCTTGTGATTTGTTTGAGACTTTTTATAGAGTTTTAAAAAGCGGACTGCGCTGCTACCGCGACGTCAGCGGCTTCAATGCGTAAGAGAGTGAGCGGTAGAGAGAGACGGCACGAGCCGAAAAGAGAGAGAGGGAAGAGCGGGCCGTAAAACAAGTTTCCAATTCTTTATTGATAACACATTAATTTATAATGCAGACTAAATGAGCAAAAATTTAATTAATCGAAGAGTGCGAGAGAGAGGGAGAGGGCTCGTACTCTTAATTTTATTGGGGTCTGTTCTCTTAATATGCAAATGTGAGAAAATGGGTTCTTCCGGGATAGAATCTTGGGTTCTTCGGCTTTTCCCCCAGGCAAATGATTCAGATCTGGGGATTCGTTTCACTTTTATGTACGACTTTTCGCACTCTTTGTATTTTATACCCCCCAGAAATTCTTTGTTGCTCGCTAATTAAGCAGCTGATTGTTAGTCAGCAACTGAAATCCAGAAATTACCCAGCCCCATCTGAATTGAGATTTTAAGCCGCCCTACCTGTTCTCCCATTTACATAATATTCGTCACTTTTATATCGCCATGGATGTCCCATGATTATTATTCAATATCAGAGCACGAAGAGCAAACAAATGCGGATTAGACTGGGCTAAACAATTAACAGAGATTTCATTGTGGCCCCTATTGGCTTACCGCATTGGCACCTTTCGTAGCTTGCGAGCTTAGAACTCTGGATTCGCAATAGCTTAACGAAATTTTCCAGTCGAGTAAGCCTCAAGGTCGTGTTTGCTCGAAAGTTAATTCAATTCGCTGTCTGACCCAGAAAGCAGCCTGAAGACCGGGGACAAGGTCAACTGATAAGCCGAACTTTTGTAAGGGGTGAAGTGTTTTTGATCATTTCATTTTCTACAAAATTGCTTTTTCTTTATGCGCCGTGTTTTTTGATGTTCTACAATTTTTGAATTTTATTTTTTGATCATTTTATTTTCTACAAAATTGCTTTTTTTTATTCGCCGTGTTTTGTGTTGTTCTACAATTATTGAATAATATAAATTTTAGAAAGTCTTGTTTTTCGCCAAATTTAAAGAAGATAACATCTTAATTATTGAAAAAAACGTATAAATATTAATTTTTTAACTGTAATTTAAATTAAATTAAAACACAGCAAAATTTACTAAATTAATTATTTAGTATTTTAATTTTTATTTAAATAAGTTATATTTTATAAATAATTATAATTATTTGATACATTATTTGATTATTTAAAATATAATAAAATAAAGTAAAATATATTTAATTTATTGCTAACATTAACATTAACATTAACATGTTAAACATGTTTTGAAATCTGAAATGGTCTATAGATTTCTTTAATCGAATAAGTCACATAATTTACTTAAATCGCCTATCTATTTTTCCATAATGCCTGGCCCTGAAACTTTACTGCTGCATTTTGGGAATCGTGCGTCTTCCCCGTGTGCATATAAATTATAATTCATCAGTTACCGGCCGTAGTTCGTGCCAAATGTCGAGTGAATCTGGTTAGTGCCGGCTGGGTTAACTGACGCATCGTCTGAAAAGCGCAGACTGGAGATAAAAACTGTAACTTCCCCGGAGACGAGAAGGGGGAAAGAGGGGAAAAAGTTGCATATATCTTCCAAAGTGTCGACGACATCACGTAAAGTGTTAAGTGCCGATGACGATTCTCTTTCTCTGGGGTTTTTCGCTGATTCTCAATGAGATTCTCTTTGGATTCTCTTCGAACGTCAACCGAAAGCCGGGTTTTGAAAGGCTTTTTGGGCACGCTCGTCATAACAAGGTACTTTACCGTCCCGGAAGCCGACGAAAATAAAACGGGGAAGCGTTTAAAAGTCCCCAATGCGAGCCCACAAATCGAGGAGTTAAAAAACAGTCTGTATATATGAATGTACATCAGCCTAACGAATTTGGCAGTTGCATTTACAGTTTAGAGCAAGTTTCCTTAAAGCGATAGCTTGTTTTCGACCGCGTTTCCTCATCGCTGTATTAAGAACTCTCCTCAATTCCGGACCCCGAAATAATACCATAAATCTGGAAAAAGTTTTAGGCAGCAATTGCCACTCGACTTCCTAACGCTTATCGGCCTAAACGCTTTCGGCATTTGATCAGTATATCATATTTTATCAGCTCACGGGTCGCATGAAGTCATGAAATCGTATTTGAACGGGAGCACCCGACTCATACAAGTATTCCTCCTCGTCACCACTTATCGCCACCGACTAATTGATTTGATTCCGATACGGTTGCAACTGAATGAACGTTCTCAATGAGCGAGCACTTTCCCCCAGCGAACAAAAAAGGGACAATGCCTTATCGATGCCAATTAAACAATTATGCGAAAATAGCTCAGGTGCGCTCATTGCCCACCAGACTTTACGCCTTACGAGTGGTAAGCGAGCCATAAATAGACACATCATGTGGCCCGTAGATCGGCAAACGCTCCCAAAAAGGAATGAACTCAGACACCAAAGGCGAAATCAAAGTTTGTGGGCCATATATTTCTATATATCATATAAATACCCGAAGGGAATGTTGTGATTTTTAGACCAGACGACGGGTCGTAAATGCCATTAGCGTGAGTGCTAGAATTGTCCAAGAATGTCCGATATTTCGACTGGACGATACTCCGTTGGTTGGGTTGGGCTGGTTGCATCCGTCGTCCTGGCACAGGTTACACCCGCCCACGGTCCAGTTATCGAAGAGTCCATCGCAGCCACCAGTTTCATTACTCATCCTGGCGGTGGTGCAGCCCCTTTTGGTGATCACCGATTCGTTAACTGTAAGGAAGTTTCGATTATTGGGTAATAATATTTAAACTGGTATCAAAACTGAATAAATAAATATCACTAGGCCTTTGAAATCACTTGTAAATGTGTAGGTACTTTTATGCATTAAACAATTATTGTCACCTTTTAGATAGGCTTTTCAGATTCAAATCTATCGGTCCATACTTTTTCAAAAGAATATTTCTGTATTAAATGTGAATTTTAATTATACTAAATATTACGCACACAAAAAAGCATGTTACCGTAAAATCGATATGGTCATGTAAACTTCAGGTCATGCAAAACCCATATCGTTTTTACATGAAGTACTCTTTTCGACCAGGTCAAATTTACCTGGCCACATATCAAATTAAAATTGATCTTAAATAATGTGAAATCGATCTACGTTTCATATCGATTTTTTTTGGGTGCGATAAATGTTATTTTTACTTAATTTATCATTACAATATTTAAAGATAAATACAATTTTTTTAAATTGATGAATATTTGCAAAATGCTTCTTTAAATTTTCCGTTTTTTTTATAACGGAAAATTAAACATTACCTCAACTTCAAAAGAGATACTCGTTAGATCCTTAAAAGCTATAAAAGTTTGAAAAACTGTGAAAAAATTGTTTGACTAGGTTTTGAATCAATACTTTGCAAATAGTTTCCTATTGCTATTAAACTCATTACTCCCAGTGCATTTCAGTTTGCACTCTGTGTTATCTTTTAGTGGGTGACTCAAACGTAGATAACTTATCGCTGTGGTTGGGAGCATCGCAGCAGACTGCTTTTTATGATTTTTATGATGATGGGCACTCATGGAAATTGAAGGCAGATGCTTACGTTGGAGCCTCACTGTGTAGCAGAAGGCGATTGGCATATCGAGGTCGACCTGTCGGGCATTCGATCTCCGCCTGCGGCGCTCCTCCTCCTCCTCTTCTTCCTCCTCTTCCTCCTCCTCCTCGCTGACAGCTACTCCGGCTGCACCTGCAGCTGCTCCACCATTTCCGGTTCCGGTTCCCGTGGCTGCACCGTTTCCTGCTGGCATGATGCCTATGGTGGCCGACTCTTCGCTTTCATAGTCCTCCTCCTCTTCGCTGGCATCCGAGGGTGCGGGAACGGGGGCGCCAGAAGCAGGACCTCCGCCCGAAGGCTGAGGACTGGGTGAAGGGGAGGCGGCAGGAGAGGGAGATGGAGCAGGACTCGGGCTCGGACTCGGACTGGAACTGGCAGGTGTGCCCTGTCCATTACCACTCAGAAGTGGCCCATCGCACACTTCCATGTCACTTAGCTGAGTGTTCTCATCGCAGTCCTCACATTTATAGCAACGCAAAGCTGTACAGGAAAAGCATTTTTAATAAATGGTTATGGAAAGTTTAAAAGATAATCTTGTTTCAAAATATTTAGCTTATAAGCTTTTCAAGTTTCATTCATAATAATGAATTTTATATTTTTTTTAAATTTAACATTTTGAAGCCAGTTTGTAATAATTTAAACAAATTTTAGCTGTCAAAATAATTAACCACAAAAATCTGTATTTACGAAATACATTAGATAAGTGATAATGAACTTAATAAATTTGCAAGTATAAGCTAAATTTGATTCCCCCAAAGGGGGAAAACACACCCATGACCTTTAGTTAGACGCTTATCATATCCACCTTATCAGCTGGATTACTCGGGCAATAAGCGCACCCTTCAGTGCGGTTCAACGTTGCGTATGCGCAACTTTTGCAACTCGGTTCGGGGTCAATCAATTAGCATGTGGAAGGCTTACACCGCACTATGATTTATGACATACCTGAAACACCTGGGCAACAGCCAACGAAAGCCAGCAGAGCCAGTAGAAACCACAGGGAATGCATTCCGGGTTGGAAAATTGGGTTTCGGGTGGAAAACTTTCAATTTGCAAAACGTCAAGGTGTCAAAGGAGGTAACTTTCCCAGATTGAGGAGCTCCTGGAGTGCAGAGTACATATAATAGGTGCAAATTGGCAACTCCTTCTTGAGGTTATTTTTCTGCTATTTTTCCGCTCTGCTGTCGTGTCAGCAGTTGCTACCGAAAATTCAAATCGAACTGGCGCAAATAACTTTCCGGAGGCTGTTGTTTCCGCTATCAAAACTGAATTTCTTGGCTAAAAACGTAGACTGGATGCGTTGGGGGGTGGGTGTGTTGGTGACCCATAATTTGCGGCATTGGTGAAAAATGTAGTTCCCGGGAAGCGGGGAGAAAAACTACATGCGACATATGATAGCATCTCGGCACAGACTTTCAAATTAAATGCGAAGAAGAGAGACGGACTGAGGGAGCGACAGAGGTCGAGATATTGATGAGCGGGCTGGGGGCGAAGAACTGAAGCATCTTACATGAGTAATGGGAAAATTATCTTTGATTGCTGAAAACAAGTTCAAAAAAAGAAGGGAAAAACAAGAGGAAAACGTGAAATGTTATTAGGGTTTTTGGAACCGAATGATGAGATACCTCGTAATAATAATCAAAAGGTTTTGAAACATGTAAAGCTAGTAAACATCTGAATAAATGAATAAAATAGAAGTTTAAAAAAATATAATAATTTTGATAGTGATTTAAGTTATTTTAAAAAAACATAATAATTAAACAATTTAATTTTGTGATTTGAATTATTTAATAGGTTACCTCTGTTATTAAACCATTTCTGTATTGTTGTTTAATCCAAAATACTTGCTTGCTTTCTCCCAATGTCCAATAAAAACTGTGATAAAATCCAGATACCCTGTGACAAGATACTGAAACTGTTATACAGCTACTGCCACCGTTATCTGATGGTAATAAATTCGTACACCAAACTCTGTTATACTGTCATACAGCATTTATTCGTGTGCTCTGAATGTTTCATTTGGTTTTCATTTCAAAACTCGCTTACGAATTAAGCAGAACTGATTGCTCGACTCGGCGCAAAAACATATAGTACTATAAAGTGTGGCTTTTAGGCGATTTCTAAGCTCACAGAATATTTATTGCATTGCTTTTTGCTAACACTTCTATTAATTGCACATTTTTTAATATTTATTGCATTTCTTTTACTTTGTTCTTAAATTCGCGTTTTGCATTAAGTTGATTGTGTTTGCTTTCCCGTAATTTTTAACACGAATTCGAAATTTTTAAGCCCTTTTGAATTTATCTAAGAATATACACATATCATAATCATACGACGATTTCAATTCACTTCTATATTGCTTGCTATGAATTATGAAAATTAAAGGCAATCGGTGAATTCTTATACTCATCGCTCCTAGCAATTATAAATAACAATCTAAATAGTCACATAATAAAGCTAGATAGTAAGAGCTAAGGGCATAAAGATCCAAACATTGATATAAGGGATGTAGTGCCTCGCAAGCTTGGTTACACATATCCCTACTAGAATTTTTTTTGGTATTTGGTATTTATTTTGGAAATTGAAAGTTCCATGTTTGTTTTGAATCAAAGCGACTGTGTGTTTGCTGTATCGGTGTATTGGGGATTGTTTGCCCATGTGTGAGTGCTTACATTTCTAGGGTTAAGGGGGGAAAGGGTAAATGGGGTTAAGTGAGTGCCTTTGAAACACTTGTTCGAATCAGCGACATTGCACTCAAATATTTACAAAGTAAACGGCAAGGGTAACGCTAACGGTAACTCAACCTAAATGCAACCAACGCAGCCACCATGCCACCTTCCGATCCATCTGTCTATATATAACTATATAGATTTCTTTACAAGCCCAATTGGATCGTAATCATGGCCAGAAGTGAACCCACAGCCAGCGTTATGGCCGCCGCTCCATTGCAGCGATCCGTTTTGCAAATGTCGCAGAAGAACGCCTCCTCCGCGGAGGGCTCGTCGCCATCGTCTCCATCCTGGCCGTGTCCCTGGTTCTTCCGCCTCTTGTTCTGGTTGCGATTGCGCTGCTCCCGCTCCTCGGCGCTCGGGATTCGCAGCTTGGTCCTCAGGATCTCACAGGCATCGGAGTCACCGGTGTCCAGTTGGCAAAAGCGGGCAGTCACCACTTTTCTAGTGTCAGCTGCGGAAAATATAAAAAGAATAATAATTTTCCTATATTTTTATCTAATTTAACCTAAAGATTGACCTAATTAAAAATATCATCGGAAAATTCAAGTCACCTAAGTGTCTAATCATATTGATTTTAGTTGAAATGTTAAGACTACGAATAGGCTATAAAATACCCACTGCACTTTGTTTACTTATTCAATATAACTTTTATGATTTGCAGTGCATTTTATTTCCCGTGAACTGTAAATCTGAGTTTTTATCTTTAAAGCTTTTTTTTATCACCATAATAAATATCGCACTAAAAAAGCTGCACATTGCAGCTTACCATCTACTATAGATAACTGATAACTTGCATTTATAAGCCAAAGCAAATATTTGTTGTAAGTCAGAGAACAAATACTGATTTAATGATTCATATGACTCTTTATAAAAAAATATATTGATATACCTAAATATTAAATTTATTGCTCTTGAAAAAGATACACATATAAAATAAGAGATTTTGCAACGCCGTTTTCGGGGCCCAAAAAGGTATGAAACATTTTAAAAAGTTTTAATGTACGAATGCATTTTAAAATATTTTCTATAATAAGAGAAAAGTTTTCTCTGTGTACGTGCAAATACTCACGGTCTTTGGCCACAACTTTTTGGCAATTCATAAGCGGACTTTTGTTGGCGCCGTTATCGAAATAGGCGAATTTGTTCAAGTCAAAAAGCCAGGTGTCAAGGGATCGCATTTTGTCCAATGTGCATTCCTAAAATAATCCCAGTAAAATATTATGCGTCATTAATTGTGTTTGATTAAAAGTTTGGTTCATAACAATGGTAACAATAGGTGTGTATTGTTCCACAATCTTGTCGCAGGTGTGTAATTGAGGTATTAATGGCTGTTGCACTTGGTGCGTAACTAATTTATCTTATCGACAAGGCCCGATATCGGTAACGATGCGTTTCCCGGGCGGCCTTGGTTATCAGACGCAGAGCACTTGAACTCAATTTATTTAACCCAGATAACTCTAGTAATAAAAAGATTTCTTGGAAAAACGTAGTGGCTTTATAACCATTCAGGAAAAATAAGGGGAAAACCCCTTTAAATTGTTGGAGATTTAATTATTTAACTATGACTTGTGATAAACAATGTTCAATTGCTTTAAATGAGGTGTTTCAGTTAAATATTACGAAACTCACATTAAGACTAAATGGCTCTCTATAACAAACTTGTGATAACGTAAAACCTTATTCCCCTTATATGATTGCCTGAAAAAATCACCGAAAATCACTTAAGAAATCTTACCCATACTTGAAGTTTATTTTTGGCTAATCTACTTTCCTATCTAAGCAAAGAAAGTATAAACATAAATTAATAATGACGTTTGTGATTTCTTATTCACGCATATAAAAAGATACGCGTCAATTTCATAACATTCACAAAAGCCCGGGCCATATTTGTTGTTATGTTTGCAAATTCAAATCTTAAATATGACAAACCATATAAATTGATGGGATTAATTTGGCACAGCTAATTTGATTTTGAATTATTTACTTTGACAAGAAAATTGAGTCTCGCAAACGAAAAAGATAAGATTAATACATCACAGAATAATCAGAACACTTTTCGCTATTCACATCTTTGATTTGACATAAGAAATCAATTTTGAGGATTAATGTGACTTTATAATGAACTATTTGCTTTAACTACAAATTTGGTTATCGCGTTGAAGAATAATAAGACAGCCGCACGGGTCTTTTCTGAATTTGAGACTTTTTTGTCAGCGAGTTAATATTTTTTTTGTGGAAATAAAGATATTTTATTAATTATTTTTAATACTGACATTTACTTTTGAATATGGTCATTTATCAGTATCAATGAATTAATCATGATTTTTTAATTTTTTTATATCAACTTTCTTGATTTAATACAAGTTTAAATTTTTTTTACGGAATTTTAGTTAATTTTGAAATCATGAATCATTTGCAATTGTCGCCACCTTAAATTAAATGAATTCTTCTAACTGGCAACTAGATTTCTACAAGAACCTGTCAGGTGAGAATTTACGCTTTTGGACTTTTGTGAAAGTATTTGCCCTGTTTGGCACGTGGCCGGGTTAAGATGCCCGTCTACCCTCCCCAATTCCGTGCAAAAAAAGGGTGAAAGATGCCAGTAACAGAAAATTCACTTAGCGTGGAAAAGGGGAGAGGGGGGGGGGGGGTTTTGCCCACAAGAGGACGACGACGTAGCACGTTTCCGTTTCCGCTTTTGTGGGCTTTATTTCTAACAGTTCCCTTCCACTATTCTCTGCTTTTTTTCTTTTGGGTGGGCTTGTGTGTGCCATGTAGTTATACCCGTTACTCGTAGAGTAAAAGGGTATATTGTATTCGTGCAAAAGTATGTAACAGCTAGAAGGAAGCGTTTCCGACCCCATAAAGTATATATATTCTTGATCAGGATCACTAGCCGAGTCGATCTAGCCATGTCTGTCTGTCCGTCTGTCCGTCTGTCCGTCTGTCCGTCTGTCCGTCTGTCTGTCTGTCCGTATGAACGCTGAGATCTCGGAAACTATAAAAGCTAGAGAATTGGTATTTGGCATGAAGATTCTTGGGGCTCCTACGCAGCGCAAGTTTATTTCAAAAAGGTGCCACGCCCCCTCTAACGCCCACAATAGATTATAAACGATTTTGAAAATTTAAATATTTCGGAAAAGAAAAAATGCAGTTTTGTTGTGCTTATCAATACCTATCGAAATGTAGAAGAAATTTTTTAAATCGGACCATTCGTTAAAAAGTTAGGGCTCATCAAAGTTTTATCTCCATCTCCCTCGCACTACCTTTAGCTAAGTTACGTTTATTAGATAGTCGGGACACCAACCCGACTACAGCGTTCGCACTCCCTTTAGCTGAGTAACGGGTATCTGATAGTCGGGGCACCCGACTATAGCGTTCTCTCTTGTTTTAATTTGTGAGCGTCTGCGGGCCAGAGCTTTGATTAAGGTCAACCTGGGTGCGATTAGGCCGCTTGAAAAGGTTGAGCCCACTTGACCTGGCTGCCTAGAGTGCCCAGTGGCCCACCAACAGGTCCAAGTCCTAGGTCCGAATCATCAATCAATCAATCCGCTGAAGGATGATGTCCTGGCCATCTGCATTTCACTCACCTCCGGAACTATGCTGGAATTGGAGCCCAGATCGGAGCAGCTGGGGTTGTCACTCGAATCGCAGACGAAGCACTTGACGGCTGCGCCTGTAGGATATGCAATATACATTTTTATTTCGGAAATCATTTTAGCCCAGAGACCGTAGGCCACACACACCATTCGAAACGAGGGCCAGCAAGGCCAGAAGCAATAAAATGCCCGACATCATCTTTAGCACTCTTATTTTCTTTACTTTGATTTATTGCAAATTTTTCAAATATTTTTCAGGCACTCGCGCGCTGCGTTCCTCTTGGATTTTCCGTTTCCAAGTCGGTCGAGATGTTCCGTCACTGCCGTTGGCCAAAGGCAAACTGAAATTGGAAGCCAACTAGGCGATGGTGATTGCCTGCAAAGGAACGACTGCGTCATCGTTTTTGGCCCGACCCGAACCGAGCGAAACGAAAGAAAAACGAAGCTGCTCTCGTCCTTCGTCCCGGGACATCCTTTGCTGCGTGGGTGCGTCGCTCGTCTGGTCGCTCGTCGAGTGGCTCCTGATTCCGACAGTAATAACGTCTTGGCCGCCCCACATGGCAGCCAAAGGGAAAAATTATTTAAATTGCAAAATGCAGAATGCACTAGCCCAAAGCAAAAAGGATGGCGAAAACTCGTCAAAGGAACAACACGACCGCGCCGGAAAAAATGCAATTTCCTTGCGGCCAAACCGTTTTGGCCTCTGCGCTGCGACTCAACACCAAAGCTAATAAGAAATCGTATGAAAATGGCAAAAATTTGAATAATAAAGTTTTAACCCAAAAATAATCGGAACCGTAAAAAACTCACAAGAATTATCTACACGGAAAGAAGATTGTATTTAAATTGGGGAAATCAAAAAAATTCACTTTTCGTTTCTATAATTTAAAAATGTGTGTTTTATTTATTTAAAATATTATTTATTTAATTATTTAAAAAGAATGTGTTTTTTATTTATTTACTAATTTTACCGTATGTAATAAAAGAGAACCATTAAAATCATTAAAATACCACTTGGGATTTTTCTTTTTCAATATTTTATTTTTGTATTTTTTTTGCGAGAAAACTTTTTTTTTGGTCATTAAAAAATAGTGTTGATTCAAAATTTTCTAAAGGAAACAAAGTATTAATTTTTTTGGATTTTTATATCAACATATTTTTAAGCTAATTATTTAATATTTTTGGTTTTATGTATGTAAATGTAATTTGTTCCATGCACTTTCTTGGCCGACAACAAATTATATAGGTGGCGGACAGGACACCACACAATTTGACCCATCTAGCTGATGATAAGCTGGCCTTTGCAAATGAAATTATGTATTCAGAAAATAAGCGCAAAATGAGGAGACACGCAGCTCCGACGAGAGTCTGTTAAAATATGAGTGCTCCCGGGGCTGCTAGAAACGTGAAAAAAGCTGGGTGCAAAAGGATATAGTGTAGGAGGTGCCCAGAGGATTGGATAGCAGCAACAAAGCGCAGCAATTAGTGGCGCCCAAGAGCGAAAAACTCATCCGCTTTTCTGTATTGCGGCTTCCCATTTTTTTCTGTTGTTCCTGACCTCGTCGCACGGCCACAGGACGACATCCTGGGCGTGGGCGCTCCTTTATCGCCAGCCAGCGGTTGTCCTCACATTCAGGAAATCCCAACCCCTCTAAAAACCCCCTGCCCGAATCCTTTCTTTTTTCTCGTATCTCCCGCGGGGCAGAGCAGCTGGCAAGCGTTTCCATTTATCATAAACAATGCAGGCCGTGATTGGTGTAGGTCGCGGCCCTGGCCCCAAAAATCCGCCAAAAGGGTTGGCTAATGCGGCCGCTTGTTTCTGGTGGATAATGGGGGAGTAGTCGGGTTTTGTGGAAGGTGTTGCGGCTCTCGCCTCCAGGCACTCACTTTGCGGTAGTTTAAAACTTAGTCAGCCTGTTCTTCTACCAAGGAAACCTTCGTTACTTAAAATTACAGCAAAACTTGAAGGGCTCAAGATAATTTAAATAGTTTTAAATTTTCTTCTTATCTTTTCCTACCCTTTAAGCATTAATGTAATTTTCTGTAAAATGTATTTATTATAGTCAAAATAACTATTGTTCTTCAAAGGAAACAACCACAAAGTAATTGCTGTTAGTCAAAAAGTTGAAGTCCTATATCATCGAGATATTAAAAGTTTTAATTAAAAAAAAATTAAATTGAAATTAAATTAAGGGGGGAGATACATTTAGAAAAAATAAAAATTCAATTTTTTTTATTATTTAAATTGATAGAATAAGTCTTTAAGAATGTGTCATGCAAGTTTCAAGAAGAAATTCGAGATATTTTGAAACTTATACCAGGAAGACTGCACCCACCTTCCATATGCAGTAGATATATTTGACTACTTTAAATGCGTTTTTCTCGAAATCATTTTTTCCTCAGCTGCGGATAGTGTATCTCAAAAAGTAATTCTTCGATCATCAAGCTGCTTTTACGGAAATGTTTGTAATAAAATTGCCCACTGTCTGAACCTACTTCATGTAGCAATTTGAACGTTAAAGTATTTATTGTAAGGCAAAAACAACAACAAAAATATGGAAAAACTTGATTTTTGACTTTGAAAGAGTGCCACAACAGACAGTTTCTACATTATTTCTTAACAAAATAAACTTGGTTTCAAAAAAATCGGATCTACACAGCGACCTGTGGACGATCCGCAGCTGGCATACTTTTTTTCAATATACCCTGACAAGAAAATTCCCACGACCGCCATTTTGAAAGATAAGAAAAAAATAAAAATTGGTTAAAATTATATAAGAACAATTAATCAACATGCCAAGTTATGAACTCCAAGCTCAATCCCTTATTGGTTAAAAAAAATCATGAAAAACAGGAAAAAATTGTAGTTCTATATGTATCTCCCCCCTTAAGTGCTAAACTGTACTAAGTATTTTTGTTAAACTTTTGTAAAAATCTAGCTTAACAATAAGTTAAAAAGGATTTCAATTAACATCAGATTTAAGGAATATTCTTTCGCATAGCATATAACTCACTACTATTAATTTTAAAGTATTAATTAATATATCAACTATATTTATAGCAAGGTTAACTTTCATCGGTAAACTTTATTACGCCTTCAATTTCATGAAAAACATTTAGCTTTCAACCTTCGAAAGTTCCTTCAAGTTATATTTACTCTTCTTGTAATAAAGCCATAAGTTTATCAAGCTATTAGAGCCCCTGCGATGACCTTAAAAGTCGAAGAAAAGCTGATTATTAAATTTTCCACAAGCCAAAACAAAACTTCCGGGCGATTTCAAGTTTATAATTGTTACAACTTTATCCAAAGGGGTAAGCGAGTGAAACCCACACCCAACGACTCCCAGCGGAATGGCGAATCAGCGCCAATTTCTATTACCCTTTAGAGCCGACCATTTCCCTGGGTTTTCCTGGCTGTCGGCCATAAAACTGCAGCCTGTTGCCTGGGGGGAAAATGAAAGAAATGAAATCAGAGCCTGGCCAATTTCACTACCAAATACCAAATATGGCTGCCGCGTGACCAGGACACATTCTGTGGGCTGTCTGGACAATGGTGATGATGATGATGATGGTGATGACGTCGTCGTGTTGATGTCATAATTCCCGGGGTGTCCATGACCATTGTTCTTCTCTGCATCGCATGCCGCCACTTCATTCGCTAACAGCCACAGGATATAATTACAAGTTTTTACGCACCCTCCCGTTTCCGGTTGGCATTCCCCAGAAGGTCAGCCATGAGTTATGCCTTCGATTTTTACAGCTTGACACATTTTCGTCGGTACTCGACTTTGGTTTACAACCCCATTATCTCTGCATCGAACCGTGCAAATCGTAAACCGTGTTTTCCACTCTCTTTTACCAGGGTCATAAATTTGGTTTTGGCCAAAAAAAAAGAAGAACGGAAAATGCAACAACATTTAGTGGATCAAAAGTTGTTCTACTGTTGTGGATTTCCGCCCACAAAATGGCCTTTAATTAGTTGAAATTTTCGCTTGGCATGCTAATTGAAAAACTTTTTTCCACAGCCGCTGCAGCAATGAAATATTTACGATAGCGAGGCGAAAGTGTGTCAGACAATCCCATTCTATCCTATCCAAAGGTACGCAGCCAAAACCGCAGTGGCAAAAGAACCCGACTCGGCAAACATCAGACTTCTGTGTTGACTCCATTTTAATTGAGTTTTATTACGTATACGCACCGGGCCACACAGTTTGCCTCGGGTTTCCGTAGCCAATTAACTTGCCACTGGCAGCTTCGAAGGACGAGGACGAGGACGAGGACGCGGAACGCAGGAAAGCCAATTGCAGACTGCTCCGATGCCAGCAATAAACATAAAACTTTATCGTTGGCTCTATCTGCAGCTTCTGGGCAAATCAATCGCAACAAATGCGCTTGCAAATGCCGGAGACTCAAATTGCTGGGGAGTCGGAACTTAGAAACGCTTGCACAATTGCAAAAGGATCCCGCACACAGTTCGAGGGGATTATTATACCCTTGCAGAGGGTATTATGATTTCAGTCAGAAGTTTGCAACGCAGTGAAGGAGACGTTTCCGACCCTATAAAGTATATATATTCTTGATCAGCATCACTAGACGAGTCGATCTAGCCATGTCCGTCTGTCCGTCTGTCCGTCTGTCCGTCCGTCTGTCCGTCCGTCTGTTTCTACGCAAACTAGTCTCTCAGTTTTAAAGCTATCGGGATAAAACTTTCCCAAAAGTCTTATATCTATTGCAGGTAGTATATAAGTCGGAACGAGCCGGATCGAACAACTATATCATATAGCTCCCATAGGAACAATCGGGGGAAAAAATGTAAAAAAAATATATCTTGGGTGTTTTTGAACCTAGAACCTCCTACTTTTGGAAATGCCATTTTTTATCTAATTCTGAATTTCGAATAAATTTTTATCAAAATCGGACGACTATATCATATAGCTGCCATAGGAACGATCGGAAAATTAATGGGAATATAATAGGAAACAAATTATTGCTTCGTTGACTTTTATTGTATTCTCTTCTACTCTGGAACATCACTCTTTTTAAATGTTTTCGAATTTCTATTTTAATTTTATCAATATCGAACTACTATATCATATAGCTGCCATAGGAACGATCGGAAAATAAGTGATTAATAGGAATTATCTGCAAGGGTATATAAGCTTCGGCTGGCCGAAGCTAGCTTCCTTTCTTGTTCTGTACTGCACTATAGTATAGAATAGTATATGTGCTTTGCCTGCGAAGGTATTTTATGGCTACATTTAACGGCTGATTGGGGATACAACTGGCTCCAACAGATGCTTAAATAAATTTAAATTGACTATAGGTAGTAAATAACTGCCTTACCGTCTCAGAATAAAAAAAAATTTAAATTAAAATGACTTGATTCGATTACTTTAGTAATAATTTGCAGATACAACTGAATGGATTTTAGTTATAAATGTATTTTAGTTAAATTTGATTAATTTTAGTGAAAAGTTCATACATTAATAATTGTTAAAAAATATAAATATTTTTAAAGCTATAAAGCTCTTAAATAATTTAAGTTAAATTTAATGTCTGGTCTAAAAAAAAATAAAACGATTTTATTAAAATGTAATTATTAGTTATATTTATTAGTTCTTTAATTTAAAAATTGTTTAAGATTATAGTTGCCTTTAAAGCTTATAAATTAGATTTCTGTCTTTTTAATTTAATTTAAACTAAAATAAAAGCATCAGTTATATTGACTAGTTTAACATTTGAAATTTTAAATACTTTTAAAGCTAGCCAAAAAACAAAATCTCCTTTACTTTAACCTTATCCTAGTAAGGAACCATCGGTGCCACCTACTCAATTGCCAGGCCGATCATCTCCAGAATGCTAAGCACATAAAATCAATTTGGCAGGCAAACAATGCCAAAGTACGTAATTTTTTCCAGCAATCAGTTGCACTTGACTGCAATTGCCGTTCGAGCAGCTTCAGGTGGGCCGAAGGCCAAAGAAGAAAAATTTACGAGGAAAAGGCCAGAGATTTCCAGCTATTTTACCATGGCCCTTGTGCGATTCACAGGTCAATGAGCCGACTGAGCTGGGAAGATGATCCAAAAGGTAGACTAGAGGAAGCCGTAGAGCTATGGCAGCAATTTGTGGGTGTCTCTCGGGATGCACGTGCCACAGGAATTTAGTGGAGAAGAAGGCAGCATCATCAGCATCAACAGCAATCAGCTTCTGAGAGGGCGTGACAAATACAAAATATCATAGCATACCTCTCGGTGGCAAGCAAAAATATTTACTCCGCATTGCGTATACGCCACGATGGCCCCAGGAACGTGACTCAATGTGCGCTTGGAACAATAAAAATATTTATGTGCCTTTGGCAAGAACAAAGCCAAATATAAATCATGCAGCTGATTAACATGCGAAATCTGCGAGTCGCTCTAAAATACCAACGAATGCCAAAGACAAATGTTGGCTTGTGAGCAAGGAAAACTTTCTTGAGATTTAAGAATGGCAAACAGCAAAAGATAACTAGAATAATCGGCTTATATGTGATTTGTGAGAGAAAAAAATTAAGGAGAAGAAAATCTTCTTTAAATAAGATAACCATTTTCAAATTATTACAGCAAATTATAAAACAGAATTGATTTTAATGAGATAAAACCTTTTCCGAATTAATTGAAATTATAAATATTATACGCGAAGTTTTGAATCTATTTTAATTTAAATACCATTAACTAGAAACTCCGTTAATAACAAACCACATTTCAAGCACAATGGCTATGTTGACAGAAATTCCAACCATAAAATTATGGTTATTACATTGCACAAATATTTGCGCGATGGCTTGGAAAGAAAAACAAAATGCCAGGGCAACGCGGACAATGACAACTTTAGCCCCTGGTGCGGTTTTTCTACTGTTTTTCTACTGCCCCCACCAACCCCGCGTATGCGCAATTTGGCGCATAATGGCATTTATGTGAGCCTTCTTTTACGATGCATATTCCGAGTGCCCTTCAAGTGGGCGAACTTTTGCTAAAAATAATTACCAGGGAAAACTTGAAGCTATTTAATTATCTTTCAATATGTGATTGAAAATTTGGGATACTGTTAATTAAAACAAATATGCAATATTGAATGTTAAAATTTATTTATTTCTTTATTTTATGTTGGCCCACAAATTCAATAATATTAAAAAAAAGTTCTAAAAAATAACGTTCGATTTATAGAAACACCTTGATTTAATATTGATGTTTTGAGTTAGCCGACAAGTTACGTACCATTTTAAAAATTTAGTTTTGTTAGGAAATTAATTTAATTTAAAATTTTAATAATAAATATCAGCCAAGGTCAAACTTGAACTTTTGAGGTTTCAACGCTTAAAAATCGCTTGCCAAAACAGTCTACAAATCAAACAATTAAAGAAAATCCGGAACCAAAGAAATGCCAGTAATAAATGATTTGGACAGTTCTTTTTTTTGGCGAGGGCGCTCACTGAATCCAAAATCAATGTTTTTTATGTTGGCGCCAGGCTGTCCACGAAAATAAAAGGAAGCCAACGACTGAGCAGACATAGACAAGGCTGCCAATGAGCCAGAGGAGGGGGGCGTGGCCGGACCAGTGGGCGGATTGGCGGATGCTGTTGCTGTGGCAACCAGGCGCCACTCAGTCGACAGAACGCACCCATAGACAAAAGCTGCAGAGCCATTTGAGCAGTTCAGCTGGCGACGACAGAACACAAATGCTAACGCATGTAGGTCGACCCAGAGGACGTCTTCGTATTTGTATTTGTATCTGTATCTGAACTGCTAGCTGCGTATCTGTGTGAGCGTGTTTCCGCTTTTGTATGTGTGCCGAAGACAAACAACAACATTCTGCGCATTAAAGTCGCTGCTCATAGCCAAAAAATGGGCTACACTCTGAAAAAAAATCAGTTTCTTCTTAAATTTAACAAAAGTTAAAATAATAATAAAATTATTTTTACTTACAATTTTTTAAGATTGTTAAAAGAAAGAAAAAACAAAACTAATCAAAGTTTGCTCCCAAAAATAATGTGACGAATAGGTTAATGTGACGAACTCGTCGAATCTCATATATGACGTCACGACAAAAATTCCAAATAAATGTTGTCGTCTCCCCTTATCAATGTATTTACAGTAATATTAATAAGAACTCCAACAATTTGTTCGTGACGAACTTTTTGTAGGGTATTGTAACAAACTTTTTTTATTCAAGAATTTGAATTGTTAAAAAAAATATAATAATACCAGAAACATTTACTGCTACCGTTTTATTGTTGTTTTGTGTTGTTTTTAATAGTGACGTCAGTTTAATTTAATTTAAAAAAAAATTGCACTTTGACCAATTTGTTTGGGTTTATTTTATTACTTCTTTCTTTTCCGTATCGAAAATAACTTTTGGCTAAATTTGGCTACGTTGAAATTTTGAATCCAAATTTTACAGAAATATGCTCAGTAGATGTAAGCAACTTTCTGCGTTTACACTTTTGAAAAGTATTGATTTTTATAAAAGTTACATTCAAAAAACGAATCGTTCGTCACCTTACCCTACACTCCCCTACACTCAAACATGAATTTTCAAAGATATTTTATAATTAACAAATATTTGTAATTATTATTTAAAGAAAAAAAGAATAAAAATTAATTTTAGTCCCATAAAGTTATAGTTATTATACATTCCTTGAAATATTATTTAAATGTAATTTAATTTAATCAACTTTCAAGAACCCCTGAGTTTTTATGGATTTTTCTCAGTGTGCGGTTCAGTTCTTGACTTAATGGGCCAACATGTCGTCAGGGCTTTCATGCTCATCCTCAACAATAAAACTAACAAAGTTGCCCTATTATTTTTGGCCTGCGTAGACAGTGACTTTGACTCTGGGCCACAAAACAATTTGTGCAGACATTTTGGCAGCAAGTTTCAAAGCGACAGACAGGACGGAATTTGTGGGCGAGTCCTTGGTCAACTTAGGCGTTCGTCCTCCGCTTTCACATATGTATGAAAATTTCGATTTTATATAATTGCCGACACATTCTTCACTTCTCTCCATAAATTTCGGCGGTCTCTTCCACTGCTTACCAAAGTAATTTAAGCGGTAAACATAAACGATGTGTTTATGCATCGATGAGCTGGATTTTCAACTGTTTGCATTCCCATTAAAACTCCAGCCTTATCAGTTAAATATTAAGCTTATATTTTCATAGAAATTACAATTACGAATACAAAATACGAGACTTAACGCGCAAAAGTTGCCAAGCTAGCTAGATATGGCAAACATCAAAGAACTTAGTGCAAAATATTTAAGACTTAGTTTAACCAGTTAGGATAAGGTACTTTTTGGATGCAGGATACAGGGTGCAGGATGCGGAAGTTGAGGTGCTTATTTAACGACTGAAGTAGGTGGCCACCACCAGACTGACCACAGATCCCACCAGACTGTAGCCCACCTGGCGGGCGCCCAGCAGTGAGGTGGCTCCATTGCATCCCTCCTCGGGACAGGTGCAGATGATCTGCTTGTATCCCTCGTTGTCGGCCGTGAAGCAGGCATTCTGGATCTTCTCCGGAATATAGCCGCAGCTCCGCTCGATCCTGTGCACTTCGTTTATGTCGAACTTGATCACCGTCTTGCGACAGAAGGCCTCCTTGCCCTTGGGCGGTGTGCAGTCCGTCAGGTACTGGTTGTCTCTCTGGGCACGGGGAGTGTTCACCACCAGGCCACCGCAGTCCTCGTTGTCGTGCGAGTTGCACTGGTGACACCGAATGGCACTTACTGCAAGGGCAAACGAACAGGGCAAGGCACATTAGTTAATTACTCCTTAATTACTTCAAGTAGGTATTAGCTAATTTACTTCATAATATTTTCTAAAAATTATTTCCGAAATTTTTAAAATCTTTAGAGTATTTTATTGGAGTTTAAGTGATAATGTGCATATTGCATACCTATTTTAACTAGTTGAAAAGATATAAATATAAATGAAAATTTGAAATGAAATTTGAGGCATTAATTAAATATATACAGCTACTTTTAATAATCTTTCAATAGGCATATCTCTACTTAGAAATAAATTCCAACCCATTGATATTATTTACAAAATTTGCTTTAATTATACAACCACAACTCTTTTGCCTCCTCGACGGTAATTGGATACGCGCAACCTCTAATGGCATTCAAATGCCTCGCGAATCGCCCTTTTCAAAGTCTCCGTCACTCTGACAGTAAATTGTTTTATTAGCCTCCCACTGCCACCCCCCAGTTCTGTCGGCAGGTGAGGCCTCTGACTGACAAACTGACTTCCATTCGACTGCAGTAACCTGAATAATTGCATGTCAACTGCTTGGGGCCAAAAAAATAAATGCCGAAACATCCAGACATTGGCACGCAAACCCTCGAGGAGTCGGCAAAAACTGTACTTGAAGTCACTCGGGGTTAAATTATAACGAAGAGCCGTAACCCTAACTTAACTATAAGGTAATTACAAATTAATAAATAATTATTAAATAAATAGGGCAAATGATGTTTAAAAAATTTCAATTAAAAATTTTCTGGGTATACACTTTACTTTCCGACATCAATTACCTATCAGTTGTTAAATAAAAACCTTTCAAGTTTGTAAAATTTAAAAATTTATTAAACAAAAACATAATAAACCCACGCTAATAATTTGATGTAAAACTGATTGCAGACAATTTTGAGCAATTATCCTTTCCATTTTTCTTTTCTATTATCATATCTGTTTTTCCTTAAGCCCATTTGACAGACTCTATCCAATTTGGTTAGCATTTGACAGAAACTATAGCCCGAGGAAAGGCAGGGAATTGGTCGAGTTGAAGCCCATCACTCAAAAGAGAATTTCCCCATTGAACCTGGGGAAAAAATATTACATTTCCAAAGGGCAAGGACATGCCGACTGGAGGAGCAGTAGCCTGAAACTCATTCTAGTAAATTCCGAATATGTCTGGGGTTGTCAGGATTACAAACGTCTAACGTTCTGCGGGGCGTATGCATAATATTATAACACTTTGGTGGCTACTCACGTAGACCGTTTGGCAATTAAGCCAATCCAGGGCAGGGCGAACAAACATTGAGTAATAAAAAGTCACCTGCCATAAAAATCCACAGTGGCAGTTCGGAATCGGAATTTGCATTTCTAGCATTTCCCATTTGCATTTTACATTTGCTGCATATTCATGCGGCTTTTCAGTGAACTTGGAGGAAAGGCGGAAAAGCGGGAGGAAATCGAGGCAGTCGAGCGCGATATCTCTCAACTGTTGCCATTGTGGCAACTTTTCGCTTGACAATTGTTCGCTAATGAAACGCGCTCTTAACTTCGCCAGAGAAAAGGGAGAAGTATTATTCACTTGCCGCTGGAATGTCCATAAACGTGCATATTTGCCAAACCGATTATTATATATGTACCTATATATCCACATACATATGTTCGCGTGCAAATACTTTCAATATTATTTAACGCCATTTAATGTTCCCTTAACAAGCAAGTGCGAGCAGCGAAATTGCTTGGACAATCAATTTACTCGTGGCGGCGGCCTACAAAGGATTGTGTGTGCGTGTGCGAGCTCCCAGTGGCTAATTAGAATAAACTCTCGGATTTTTTAAACAATTAATAATTAACTCAATGGTGGGCGTTGAAGTGAGACGCATAAAGATGAGATAATTGTGAGTATCTTAAAATGATTGAAAGCATAAGAATACAAAAAAGAAATCGAAGAAATACTTTAAACCATTCTATAATAAGTAGTTCTTATAAAAAATATTTAAACCTTTAAATATTCACCTTATCCACATTTTAACTTTTTCTAGCACCTAACACTATCCATTTCAATGGTCAATTACGACGATCATTCATCATCTTTAAAAGCTTCCTCCGCACCATGACTTCCTTTCATTTTTCAAGCTGCAATCCGGGTAAATTCAATTAAATTTGGAGCTTGCTTTGAGAGCATCAGCTTTCATGAAATGTCTAGGTGATTCACAAAAGTGTTTGGCATGAGTTTCCACCTCAGTGATTTTATAGCTTGTTGAGTTGAGGTTGGTCGATTTAAAAGAGGGGGGAAACTAAACAATTGGCGAAAACCAAATTTAAACAGCTCTAAAGTGTTGGCCAATCGATTGGTGATTTGTACTGAGCTAAAATAAAAGTGGTTTTCAAAAGACTAACAAAACAAAAGGCCCCTCGTAAACTAATTATGTACTTGGATATTGTATGGTAAAATGCTTAATTATAGTATGGAAATTCACCTGTTAAGAAATTGGCAACCAATCCCAGGCACACGGCATAGATGAACATAGTTGGTGACATTTTGTGGTTTTTCGTTCTGGTTACTAGATCTCCAATAGCTGATTATCCAACGCTGATGCTGTAAGAAGTAATAGAATTTCCTTTATATTTTATCTGATTTTTTCTGTTTTTGTACTGGGGTTTGTTTGTAATTTGATTAGCGCTGAATGCAGCGGTCTGTTCATTAGCATTGCTGTAGTAATATTTATAATCTATAATTCCTGTACATGTATTGATGTTATTTACACTAGTAAACCGGTATCAGAACGTGGCTTATAAACGTGACAAGTGCTAATATTGTACTAATGCAACTTTTCATTTAAGATTTGAATATTTTAAAAGGCTAATTAAATTCTATATGTTTAGTAACATTAGGTTTATTAAGATAAGCCACTAAAACAGAATAAAACTATTTAGAGTTCCCAGCATTTTTAACACTCCTTTGTAAGGGTTTTTACAAATAAATTAAACCACTTTTCGAATATATTAAATTTTTTCCAATAACCACTTTTAATATAAAATATATTTATATTTCTATATTTAATTTCGCCTTTAATCACCTTTGAGAAGTTTAATTGAAGGCCGCACAACTCTTTACAACACACTATTATTCTCACAAACTCACACAATTATTATTGTTTAATGCGAGCGGACAACTTGACGCGAGCACCGTCGAGATGAATCTGAAAACTCGTATTTGACTTTTCGAAAAACGTTGGTTTTTCAAAAAGTCAACTCAGCCAGAAATGAGAGCCGAAGAGAGCTGCTTTGAGAGAGCGGAAAAGAGCGACTTCAACAACAAGATCGGCCCTAAAGTCAGCAAATGGGAAAAATGTGAAAACTTCCGTCACTCGATCGTCTTTACGGGGTCGTATTGTGTGAGTGTATGTGTTTATTTACTCATATATAGGGGATGCTACACAAGGTAGTTCACTTGCTGCATTGATAAGCACTGGCTTCGGTTGGTTTCAGCTTGGTTCTTAACCCAAAAACAAAACACAATCCAAATGGAATCCACCGGCTAGAACCGGTTAAGTCCGCCGTGACGTCACTGGCAGAAAGAAAAAAAGTAAACAAGCTATGACTTAATTATATCTCATTAGCTGACATTGGCCCTCCATTTGAATGGCACGTATTTATGCCATTTAACAACTAAAGAAGTCCTTTGTTTAGGGTTCTTTTAGATGGGTCTTTCACACGGAGGAAAAACTAATCACTTGTCTCAAGCAAAATCTTAAATACTATAAAATTGTGAAATATTATTAAATTTCATAGAAGTTCCCCAAATTGTTAATTTTAAAAAATTAAAATCATATTAAAATGTCATAAATTGAAACAATAACTTTTTTTAAGTATCAGAAATTCTTATAAAACCTCTATTTAAATACCTTTTAATGATCTATTAAAATAATCTCAATCTAGGAATATAAAAAGTGTAGTAGAAATTACTATTGACATAAAAAATAATAACAACCAGTTTATATACTTGGTATTTGGTTTACGATAGGAAGTCCTAAATCAAATCTTGGGTTCGGGCCGAGATGTCATTGCCTCTACCACTATGTTTTTCTATCAAGCGATCGGTTTGGTTCCGGTGAGCTGGGTTTAGCGATAGGAGCACGTCTTGACGGCCAGAACGTGGACTGATCGAGCTCTATACACACATGCACAATTCTAGTCCCTTATCAACGGCACCGATTAGTTAAAACTGGTTCGGTCTTCCAAAAACTCAGCTGTGGTGGTTTGGTCTAGTCCGCATCGGTGACGAAGTCGGACTTCCAGACTCAACTTAATTAAGGAAAACAGATAGAGAGGACGGAGCTTATCTGTCCTAGTTCAAGGCAGTTTTGGCGGCAATGTTGATTTCTTGAGTAATCGTTACGCGTGCTAAATGTTTCTTAAAGTCCGCTCCCTTACTTTGCTGCATTATTTTGGTGTCCGATTCTGCAAACAATGCAACTAATTTGAAATCTTCACGCTACTTTGTGTGGAAAGCGAAAACAAACCGAATTAATTCAGTGGAAGACCTTTCAGTTTTTAGTTTTAGCCAGTTTAAAGCGGTTCTGGGGCTAAATCAGCTTTTAACTCAAGCATGACCATAAAATTGTAGAAAATGTTTGGAAAAATCTTAGGTGCAAGAACATAAATATGAACCCAAGAAACCCTAGTTTGGTTGGAAAATCAAAATTGGGAACTGATATATAATATTCTAACCATTTTCTATTTTGTTCCTAGTATTTTAGGAAAAATATTTAAGGAAATCTTCTTTTTTAATCAAGAAAAGTGAAAATACACAAGGTGCTATTCAAAAATTCAAATGTATAATATTCAATAAATTTTTTATGAAATGCAGACTACATTTTTAATTTAAAAAAAGTTTTTAAAAATGTTAATTTTAAAAGAAAGATCTTTTATTCAAAAATTTAAATTTATAATATTCAAAAAAATGTTCTTTAAATGCAGACTTAGTTTTTTATTAATAAAATAGTTTTAAAAAATGTTAATTTAAAAAAAAGGTCATTCTCCTTTATTAGCAAAACTTACGCTTTTTTATTCCCAAAAGATTATTTGAGTTGAAATATGGAAATTCCGATACCCATCGACTGTATAACCAATCTGCTGCAAATCGAACGTGTAACTGAGGGCTGTGAAAATGTTGTCTTTGTCTTTAGGCAAATGGCATTGGGATCGCATCGAAGTCAGAAATCAGCTGATCAGCGAGCGTTATTGGGAGGTCAGACTTGGATTCGATTATACAAAAAACAAATCCAGTGAACAGATTCTTGTTTGCCGGAACCGGTTTGCGGATATTTTTTGTTTGTTTTGTTCTAACAAGTTATCTTTGGAAGTGTAACTTCCCTGCTCCAACTGCCAGACTTGAAGATTAATTGCGCATAAAAATACGAATTTAAAGTTTACCCAGACAAATCAAAAAGTAAATAAAAGAAGCGCAATTATTGGGGTTAATGCTCCAATCAAAACATGGGGAATTGCCCGACCAAATAAAATAACCCATATTTTATTAGTTAGAGCTTTTAGTCTGTTCTACAACTTATTAGAAGGCTTTATTCAAGACTCAAACCAAGGTTTGAATGATTCGGCTTTAAATTTCAGCCTCAATGCTATTTAAATTTAAGCAATTCTTTGCCTAATATGTTAGTCAACATTTTGATTACTGGGACTTTAACCCCAATCCAAAGACGAAACTCTTTTCTTACTGTCGCTATTTATAGTCACAAACATAATTTAATGCAATCAACTGAGGGACACTGCACTGCAAGAATATGAAATGATATATGTATGATATGATATTATATACTTATTGTGCTTATAAAATTCCAAATTCGTTCAATATAATTTTTTAATTTTATTCAAGGTAATTTGTTATACCATAGGCATTATTATCTCCGTTACTCGTGGAGTAAAAGGGTATATTGTATTTGTGCAAAAGTATGTAACAGCTAGAAGGAAGCATTTCCGGCCCGATAAAGTATATATAATCTTGATCAGGGTCACTAGCCGAGTCGATATAACCACGTCTGAGATCTCGGAAACTATAAAAGCTAGAAGATTGGCATTTTACTTGCAGATTCTAGGAGTTCCTACGCCACGCCTCGCCCCCTCTAATCGCTTCAAAGCGATTTTAAAAATTTAAATATTTTGGAAAATTAAAAATACAGTTTTATTGCGTTTATCAATACCTATTGAAATGTAGAAGAAATTTTTTAAATCGGACCATTCGTTAAAAAGTTATGCCCGATCAAAGTTGTATATCTCCCTCTCCCTCGCACTACCTTGTTATTATACCCGTTACTCGTAGAGTAAAAGGGTATATTGTATTCGTGCAAAAGTATGTAACAGGTAGAAGGAAGCGTTTCCGACCGTATAAAGTATATATATTCTTGATCAGGATCACTAGCCGAGTCGATCTAGCCATGTCTGTCTGTCCGTCTGTCCGTCTGTCCGTCCGTATGAACGCTGAGATCTCGGAAACTATAAAAGCTAGAGGATTGGTATTTGGCATGAAGATTCTTGGAGTTCCTACGCAGCGCAAGTTTATTTCAAGAAGGTGCCACGCCCCCTCTAACGCCCACAATACTTAATATACGATTTTAAAAATTTAAATATTTCGGAAAAGTAAAAATGCAGTTTTGTTGTGTTTATCAATACCTATCGAAATGTAGAAGAAATTTTTTAAATCGGACCATTCGTTTAAAACTTATGCCTGATCAAAGTTTTTATATCCCTTGCACTCCCTTTAGCTGAGTTACGTTTATTAGATAGTCGGGACACCAACCCGACTACAGAGTTCACACTCCCTTTAGCTGAGTGACGGGTATTAGATAGTCGGGACACCAACCCGACTATAGCGTTCTCTCTTGTTTTTTTCTGTGTAAGTACAAACGAGACTCGGAGACAGAGTAGAAACAGTCTCCCCAAAGGGCAATCTTCCCCCATGGCTTCTTCAATTTCGCGCACTGATTGGGGCACAAAAGCCAGCCAAAACGATCTGCAAAAATATTTATATGGCGAGTGAAAGAGAGATTTAATTCAATTGACCAGCGTCTTGGGGCAGCAATTTGTGCGACTTTGTGATAAGCTAACTCGGAGCTCCAGGAGGAAGCCTGCGATTAAGCTTAATTAATGCACCGGTCAGATTTATGCTTGGGTTATGCGACATTTTCTGGCCGTTCACGTGTGCGTCTTGATCGCCGGATTGAGTGTCTGGACGCCTAGTTGAAGTGGCGCTCAGGGTTATAAGTGGATAGTCCAGTGCACTGCCTTCCTAATTGCAGGTTCTAATTGCGAGTACTTAAAAATACATAAATAAAAGAGTAAACAGAATAAGTGGGAAATATATGGAACTAGAGTGCTTTCAAACCATATACTTAATATTACAATGAACGCCTTCTTATCTCCTTATTGAGTAAGTTTTGAAAAGATTAGTTCGTAAATGTATTTTCTGAGCTTCGATTAGAGATTTAATTTACTGAATTGGCCTTTAAATACCCAACCTGTGATAACCTTTAACCAATTTTCTCTTTAGATTCAAGCACCCTTTTAAAACTAAGCTGTAAATATTATAGTTAAAAAAAATTCTTAAATTTAGAAGATATTTCATGCTCTATCTCTATGATTACTGATAAAATATGAGATAAGTGATGCTTTATCTGTAGTTCTACTGAGTAAGTTTTAAATGTGAAGCATAAGATAAGATTTGCTTAAAATAAACAAACAAAAAACATTAAATTATGCAAGGTTTTAAAGATATTAGCTTATTAAATCATTCAATCTATAAGAAATTTTCTTAAAATCCCTCCCCTGTAGACCAGTGTCGATTGAGACACTTTTTTGCAGCTACTCTTTCGTATCTCCTGACTGCAAAAAGAGGAAAAAGAGGACGCACACTCGAAAGCTTCCCGGCCAAAGCTCCCTGGCTGCAAGCTGGAAATCTGAGGCTGGGATTGGGGCCACCACCCACCGCCCCCCGAATCGCCACCCGATCCGATCCGATCCGAATGCTCATCCGCCCCGTGGACTGTCCGCAATTCGTGTTCGTGTGGTACATTTGTCGAGTGCGGCTGCTGCTTTGCCCAGTCGTTTGCCGTTTGTCAACCGTTTGCCAGCGTTTGCCGTGAGCGCTAGTTTTTTGCAAGGAATACCATAGTAGAGCCACCAGCAGACCCATAAAGCGGAAAATCTGTGAATCTAGTCGATCCGCGACAAATCGAATAGAAGATAAAAGTATTTAGTGACCTAAACGAAAGAGTGTTTCAAGTCTATAAAATAAAAATGCAGTACATCTATGTGATTAGTGCGCTGATTCTGGCCATCGCCGTGCAGCAAGGTAAAAAGGATTTAAGGCAACCACTCGGTTGAATCGCTGAACGGACTTCCGACACCGCGATTACGATTACATAATAGGAGATGTACGATATGGAGGGGGCAGGTTCCTGGGTCGCGCTGAGAAATGGGAGAGCTTGTGGCGCCGTCCTGACGCCAGCGAAAAACCCAGAGTATCGTATCTAGGGTCTCCAAGCCGGCCGCCGTGGCGCCCTTTTTCGTCCACCCCACTGAGTTATATTTGCATTCAATAGATATAAGTTGGGTTCCTTGAGCTCTCTGTGAAAGGGAACTTTTTTCTCTACTTCATTTGTTGGCTCTCTGCCACAGCTTTTTCCTGGGCTGCCCGAAAACAACGGAGGGGGAGGGGTTGTCCTAAGGGTCGTTGCCAGTTGACATCCTAACTAAGACGGATAGTAATTAGGCGACACTATATTATCCTTTCGGAATGGATAATCCCGAGGAACTTGTGTTGGCCTCAAGTTTTTCTTTCCTTCTTTTCTTCGGAAAATCTCTTTATGACTTTTCCGACATATGTGTGTATGTGCAGGATAATGTAGGACATGCGCACTCTATTTGGTTAAAGGTCCAGGGGGCAAGTTGCAGTCCCCAATACCCAAAACCGAAATCCGCTCAGTGACTTATATAAATATGCTATATGTTTTAATAAATCAAAAAAAGAATATTTTTGTTTCGCAAAAAAATCAATGGATCAATTTAAAATTAAATATTTATTGCGGAATTTATAAATATATTGTATATGCACCATATTTTTCGCGTTCTAGGCAATTCAATCAATGCAATTTATGACTATTTATAGACCGTAACAAACCTTAATTGGGGATGACTGTAAACAGTGGGAAAGGTTGGCAATTTCACGGTAAAAATTTCGGGAATTTTTAATGAAAGATATTTGTTTTTAAATGTGCGGTTCCTTTAAAAAAATTATAATTCGTTTTTAATTTAATTTTTTAAATTCTGATATTTTTAAAAATCATATTATTTTAGTCATTGTTGTTTATAATGTATTATTTTTTCATTGAAATAATTGTAAATACTTTTTGTACTTTATCCTTAAATGTTAATAATACAAATTCTAAAACATAAACATATTCTTAAATTTTTAAATGGCTTTATTTGTTTCGTTTATATTTGTTATTATTTAGTATACAATTGGGCTTACGAAAAAATGCAACATTAATTATAATTGAAAATCATTTAATAAACGTGGTCTACCCATCCTCTAATAGTTCCAACATTTGCTTTTAACTGTAAATGAAAATAGGCTTACTTCAATAACTTATAACTCATCTTCGGTACTTCCTTTTGGTATACGACATTCCTTTGTCATGATGTTGACGATTCTAGCTCTCAGAGTATCTAGTCCACCCCGTAGAGTGCTTCATCTTACCGAAGTCCTTGTCTATTGTTCTCAAGTTTCTTCGCCCAAAAGCAGGCAGAACATTTTTCCGCCCTGCTTATGTAACCCAAATTGTCGGAGAATGGACAGTGGGAGTATTAGTATTCGCACCCAAGTGAAGTGAGGCAAAGTTACTCGAGTCCATTAGCAACGTCGATGGCTCAATTAGCAGGGCACTCCGAAAAAGAGCCTCGCAGTCTGTCACTAATGGAGGCGTCGATGGAATCGCTGGATTCACTAGCATGCCATCCCCATGCCATTGTGCCATTTTTGACACCGCGTGGGGCAAAAGCGCATCGCAAGTTGCACCATTGTTATGGCGGCGCAGGCGACATTCTAGCGGAGGGACAGGCGGCACTTTTTCAGTTCGTATATTCGGAAAATTAAATAATGCGAATCTCGTGTCGCGCACGACCTTAAATTCAATTTAGCTAAGGCAGCGACATCAATCACAAGCACCGGAGATCTCTTTATACTTATATCTAGTAGGTATGGCTCAAGTATTTGTTTACACGCCTGATTCCTTCACATTCGCTTGTTTTGTGAAACTATTAAGGTTAAGCGTATGCCAGCTGCAAATGGAAAATTTCTAATTGGCACTAACAATAGCTTTGCGGTCAATTAAGTGGAAGATTGCATAGGAGGGGAAAAATGAGTGGCAGTTAAAAGGAATCTGGTGGGAAGGAATATGCACTTAGGATCCGCAAATGCAATTATGGAAATACCTTTGTAGGAACAAGGAGCATAATAAGTGATTTAATTAAGCAGTGGGTTTCTCTGGAGATATCGAATTTAATAAGAATTTTGCTTTAGAGACTTTAAAGATATATTATATTTACAAGTTTACCAATAATTACCTAGATCATCTGGTAATTTGAGTAAAATGAAAAATTTTATAGCTCATTGCGGATATAAATAGGCCATATTTTGGTTTTATGATTTTTTTTCTCATGCTTATGCTTTTTTCGATAAAAAATCATAAAATAACTGTTATTTTCGGTCCCTGAATTTACACCATTTCAAATATTATAATAATGGAAATAAAAAAAAGAAGCTTTATTTTTAGTTTTTACTTAATGATTGTGATTTAAATTGTGTTTTGTTCAATGAAAAAGTTGCCATTAACGATGAATATTAAACTATCCTTCTTCTTTGAATAAACTCATACCAAAATACTGTTTTAAATACAATAGATTTTTTAACCAATTCTCTTATACTATTTTCCGTAGGATATGCCATCAAGTGCTTTGTTTGTAACAGCCACAAAGATGCCAACTGCGCGTTGGACATACCGCCCGACAACTTGGTGAAGGACTGCGATGAGCAGTACTCATCCCGCGGCAAGGGGATTCCCACGTACTGCCGCAAGATCACACAGATCATCGAGTTCTCCGTGAACAGCCGTGAGTAGAGACAGTAGATACTAATGGAGAAGAACGAAATATACCCTGGCTAATCGCATTGCAGTGCCCCCGGATAGCCGAGTGATAAGGACCTGTGCCTACCAGAACCAGACCTCCACCAACTACTGCTATCAGCGTGCCGGGTTCGGAGGTCGCCAGGTGGTCTGCTCCTGTGATACGGATACTTGCAACGGAGCCGGGGCGATGGGCGCCTCGGCGGTGGGCGTGGCAGCCGCAGCCATGGTGGGACTCCTGCTGAGCGCCCGTCAGTATCTACAGCGTTAAGGACGAAATCGAGGGAGCCCCTCAGTTGTTTTTGTTTGTTTTATCGATGCATCCACCCAGTTTTCTTTTCGTAATGCTGCTGACTCTTTGACTTCTGTGACACTTTCACCGTTTCTCCCCCAATCATCATCAATAAGGTCCACTCGCAGAGCTGCTCCAGAGCCAGGTAATGATAAATAGAGCGCCTAAGGTCAATAGAAGTTATAATGCCAATTATTTTCAGCTCTGGTCCAGCCTGATTTTGTAACATTTTTTGAATGGAGAACCGTAAAAGCTTTATACAAAGTATTAAATAATAACATAATTCCCTAACTAGAAGTGTATATAAAAACCAAAGAGAGCATGTAACAATTGGCCAATATAATCGTTCAAATCTATTTACATTAACAGGAATTTTGAAACTAACGTATTAAACGAAAGCAAGGAAAATAACGAATAAATAAAACTAAAACCTACCGCAGTTGAAAGTATTTAACAAATCGAAATAAACGAATAAGTCAAGGATGGCCACAAGCAAACAATGTTAAAAATTAAGGCTACCAACATGGAAAAGTAGTACATAATAAATGTTAACACTCTTCGCCTAAGTTTCTCTATTTTTATTTATATAAGACTTAAACCAAATTTCTAACAAGCAAGCTAAATGTCAGCAATAGCGAAAATAAAAATGAAAGTATTAAACAAAAATAAAGCTCAACGAGGAGAACACTTCATAGAATAATTAGCAAGCAATTGGGAGGAAAGTCGTCCTTGGATAACCCAAAGATAGTTGTGACACGCTTAGGGGCGGCGACCACGCCCATATCTACCGCACTCCCAAGGGGAAAAACACTCGTTGTTGTAACCAACTGCCAAAAACGGAAAACTTTGAAGTCGTTTCATCTACCGCATAGGCACCACCCAGCAAGGAGACACCAAATTTATGGTAGATCCATTAGAGGAAACACCAATGAAACCTTTTGTCCAACGTAGCAATAAATGCTAATACCAAGTAAAAATAAAATCCTTACAGAAACCAAAGCCACAAATACATCATTTTTAGTTCGAATAGCAAATTAACAGTTTATAGTAAAAATTTTTTAGTTAAGAATCTCCTCTAAAATGCAATATTTATAATGCAATAAAATTGTAAAATGTTTAAAGTGAAAAACAATAAATATGAATACAAAAGACGAATGTTTTTATTGCCCAGAAATGCAGCTTCTTTAAGATTTTGAATTGATTTGTGAGCCTCTGATTAAATTGGTTTTAAAATGCATCTTTAAGGAATAAGTTAGAAGGTTCAAAAGACTTTTTTAAACCAAGCTTAATAATCTTTTTTACACTATTGTGATATTACCTATATTTATAAAAGAAATTGATTAAAAAAATTCTTAATTTAAATAGGATTGCAAAATAATTCGGCTAGTAGAACAAACATTTAAAAGCGTTTTATTTCGCTTAAATTTTAAATCGACAGAAAGTGAGTAACTCTAGGCATAGACACACATATGTTCCGGCTTTCAAATTCATAGATTTTCAGCAGAGGAAAGCTACTTGAGGTAATTACAAGATGCCACTATAGATTATGTTATTCTTCAGTGGAATAAGGCAAAATACTTGCTGAATTAATTATAATTCGCTAAAATTCCGTGGATAGGAAAACCGAAACATATAGATAAGCGGATTACAGTTCACATTCCACGTCATGGACATGGCTTGTGGTATGATCATGACGAAAGCAAGAGACTAGGACTATGGGCTCTAGGAATCCTTGTGGACCACCCTTTTGAGGGCCAGGAAGCAGTGGCGGGTAGTCAGGTCATGATAGCCAACGGGTCCTCGCTCGCAGTCCGCACAAACCAGGAACTTCCTGCCGTCCACCGTGTGGGAGAATCCGATATTCTCGAAGGTCATCATGTCCTTTACCAGCCAGAAGTCCTTCAGCGGCTCGCTTTTCAGGCTGTCCGCCGTTCTGTCCTGTTTTTGCATCATCAGGGGCACTTCGACCTGAAAGGGGAAAAAGGTAAACAATTAGGGGATTGCCCAGTCAGATGGGAAGTATAACCCGGCACACTCACTTCCTCCTCGCTGAAGGTGCCCTCCTGAGCCTTTAGCATCAAGCTATTGCAGAACTGGCAGCGCACATTTGATTTGTTCTTCCCATCAACTATTTGCTCCCCAAAATCAGCTGCTTCTGTCATTTTTTATGGATTTATATTAATTTGGTACCAAATGCATAAAATCTAGTGTTAAATGTAATGAGCCGCCGCTTAACAACACTAGTCCGTTTTGCGGTCACACTGTTGTAATCGGTATTCGATATCGATAACCGATATTTATGGCACCCGTTAGATTACAAATTCAAAACCATTGTTTCCTGTCAAAGTTAAGAGAACTTCAAGTTTTCTTCAAAACGGAATAAACTAGCTTTGTTCTCAAAATTACTGCAGTAAAGTAGTAAAGTCTAGTTTAATATGCTTGATATTTCAATCTGATTACTGATTTTTTACTTTCTTTGACATCTGCGATTTCCTTTTGTTAATAATCCCTAGATTATGGTCCTACTTAAAAGCGTGCGACAACTCCATAGATTTCAAGGCAACTCTGGATGCCATTTTTGAAACAACTTTCCTTTTCGTTTCTGACATTCGGGAGAGCGGACGGTTTTTCTTTTGGGCCAAAAATTCGGCACTTGCCATTGAACAATCAGGAGTTACATTCTAGTTCTTGTAAGTATCTGCCGAGGTTTGAGCAATCCACATTTAAATAGTCCTCGATAGCTAACCTCAAAATGGAGAAAATATTTTTGAGCTTTCGGCAGGTGTTTTTCTTGCAGTTTTAAGAAACCAATCTCCTGGCCGAAAGATGAACATTCCATTCTACCAAGTACCATCGGTGACCATGCAGTCGATGCACCAGCAATCGATGTACCAGCAAACCTACTTGGATCGCAATCGCATGGTCACCGATGTCTTCGTGCAGGAACACGTCTCGCAGAGCTCCTGGTCAATGGGAACACCTGGTCTGTCGGCTGTGTTCATACCCGGTACAGCCAATTGCCCCATTATGACCGGAAACGCCCATTTGCCTTACCAGCCACCGCCTCCACCAGCTGTGAATCCCCATCAAATGGCCTACATGCCCATGCCGGGTATGCAGTACTACGCAGCCAGTTCCGGTGCGTTCAGAAGAACTCCAAGGTATCCAGTATTTCATATATTTCCATTCCTTTGCAGCCTCCATGAACGCCTATGGACAGGGTCAGGTGTATTCCGCTCGGGCTTCGGCCACCGCCAGTTGCAACATGGCTGGTTACTATTTGCCACAGTACTATGCATCTGGCTCTCACGTTCCACCGCCCAAGCAGTACTGTGCCACCCAAACCCAGACCCAGACGCCCATCAAGCGCAGCTGCGATGTGGCCACCCAGGTGGACTTCGGCCTGGAATTATCGGGCACCGAGCTTAAGAAGTCTCGACTAGCTACGATCCGAGACAGGTAAGACTTAATCCTCTCCAGTTAGGTTAACTATCCCATAATATTTTATTAGGACAAAACTTCGAATATTTCGTATTCCTATAAATAATCTTAAAAATGTGTTTTTATGACACAAAATATTTTTCAAAAATATGTATTACCAATGTTTCATGTCCCTAAAATAACCATCACTTATTTATTATAATATATTTCTGTAAAACTATTTCTTTGTAAAATGTAAAGACTTTTCAGAATAACGGAAACGTTAAAAGGTTATATAAATTCTAAGCTGATTTGATAATTCTAACATTATTTCTTCCAAGTTTATTATTATAATTAAATGAATTTTTTTTTAAATTTTAAATATATCTTTGAGTATAGACCCATTTGTAAAAATGTTATAATTAATTTATTTTATTTAATTATTTATTTATTATAATGAATGATACAAATTCGATCGTTTCAGCTTTGGTCCCGATGAATCGAGCCTTAGTTCTTTGGAAAGCGGAGCCGGCGACGGGTTGCGTGTCCAAAACTTACTGCGCAACTCGGAGGTGTTGTTGCATGAGCAGCGCCTCCACGACATTACCCGGATTTCACTGCAAGGCAGCGAGATTGCCGAGCGCCTGGCCAGTGCCCATTGCAACCGTCCTTGCTTCAAGAAGATCGACACCCTCTGTGCTCGCTTGAAGCAGGATCTTCTGCGTCCGGACGGCGTGCTGCCCAACATCAACTCGCAGGGCATCGCCTGGGCAGTCAAGGATTTCATATTCGTCTTTACTCGCATTGTGAATGCCTGGGTTATACTGAAGGGCTATGTTTACAACACACCCGAGGGCTTGAACAAGATTAAGGACGAGCTGCCCATGGGTTTCATGGCCACCTTTGATTCCTGGCAGGTTTCGACCTTATCCCTTGTGCAGATGATTATTAAATCCTTTGTGAGCCTAGATGAGCTGCTGCAGAAGCAAAAGAACAGCTTTGCGGGAAAAGATTGCGCTCTCATAAACGTGAACAATAGCAGCTCATTGAACGATAGCAGCAGCTTTGGACAAAAGCACCAGGCATTGACCAATGGACAGGGACCAATTGCCTATAGCACTCCCCGGAATCAAAATGGGATGGGGAAATCCTTTTCAGAGAACCAAGAGGCCACCGCTCTTTACAAGCCAAACTGTCCATTAAATCTTAACTACTTGTACACCATGATCGAGGACTCTGAGGAAACGCAGCGCAACGTCGATGCTAATGGCACTTATCTGAAGACCGGAACCTATCAACCACTGCAAAAGGACCATAAGCTCAAACAATTGGAGCCCCCGACACCAAAGGATCCGTACGCGGAGTCCCAATGGCAGTGGAAGACTAGCCAAAAGGCCTTGCCAGCCCAGGAGGTTCGCAAAGCTCCAGTTCCGTTGAGCTGCCCGCAGCCTGAGTCTGCGCGCGTGCGTCAGACCGATGTGAGGGCCTTTACGAACCCATTTAGCCTGATCGGCAAAGAGGTAACTCGTCAGCTCTACGAGTTCAGCGAAGGCGTAATGGAGCTAGAGCACTTGGAGCGTTTCTTCAAAAAGCAGTTCACTCGCAACTATGTTAGTCATCTTAGTTAAGTCCCCATTATTCCTATTCCTAACCACTATTACCATTCCAGTACCCAGATTTCTATCAACAATGCCAGGATGATTTCATAGACGTTCGAGCCATCATCCTGCAGTGCGAGAGTGCGTCCTACCAACATATTTATCAGGCCATTCACGATCTACGCCGGATTATCTTCGCTGTGCGCTGCTACCTGAAGGTATTGGTTTGATTCCATGCAGCCGTCTGCCATACACTACACTTCTGTTTGTTTTCGATTATCCACCGATGCTGCATTTATAGGTCACGGAAAAAGTGCATCCAAGCCAAGGTATCAGTATGAGTTGGCCATTTAATGGACTAATGTACTAATCACTGGTCTCATTCGGGCACTAATCTCATATATAACACATTAACCAGTGCACACCACTTAATATTTATCAGAGCAGCCAAAGCGCCTTACTGATTCCCATTTTATTGCTATCCTAGATGTACTCGGACGAGAACCTCCAGCACTACATTGATCTCTACGAGAGCTCTGTGAACGGAATGCTGTCCAAGCCACCGCATTTGCCCAATCAATATGACCACATCATGGGCCGACCAGGCGAGAAGCTCTTCAACTATGAAATCTAAGCGAAGAATCTCCATTGTTGTTTATTGAAAGTTGCCCTACTCAAGAGGCTTGTTACGAAACATTTAGTTAAGTAGAACCCATTCAAAAATTTATAGAAAATAATTTAATTGCGAAAGCTTCTTGGAGTCGATGACGCGAACTACAGTGCCTTATTTAGAACTTGGAAAAGTATGGTTCATCAAACGTTACAATTGCCTATTTTCTAAGTTTCTACGCATTCGAATATTCGAACATTCTAACACCTGATCTTCGTTCGCAACAATTAGTCAAGCATGTGATTAAAACAAAACATATATTTTATAATATAGTTTATATAATATAACGAATTCTGTACACTTTGTACTGATCTAACTACTGGGTTAAATTCACTACAAAAATAGTTTGTCAATCAAATTCATATTTGTACAATGAAATAAAGCTAGAACAAACAATGTTAGTTTTTATAAATTTCTTAATTGTTTAGGGAACTCAAAATGGAATCGTAAGTTAGGAACACAGGTAAATACAAATTAAACAAAATAATAAATAAAATCGTATAACAATTGACTTATATACAATTGGTAGTTCATAAACTGTACTTAGTACTAATTCGGTCTGGCGAAATCCTCTGGATTAATGTCCTGGGCGAGTAGCATGCCATGAAAAATAGTTGCGCTATTGGAGGCCAGATCTTGGGGTTTGCCCTCCTCACAAATCCGTCCATCGTCCAGTACTATTATCCGATCCATGGCGTTGAGACCGCGCAGGCGATGTGCGATGAAGAGGAGAGTGCAACTCTTGAAGGCATTCCTTAAGGCCTGCTGAATGCTCAGATCCGATTCGTCGTCCAGGTTGGATGTACCCTCATCGATAGCCACCACCTTGGCGTTTTTGAGCAGAGCCCTTGCCAAGCAGAGAAGTTGCCTTTGACCAGCGGAGAGGTTGTTGCCACACGATTCCACTTTGCCGTCTAATCCACCCAATTGCTGGACGAGAAGAGTGGCCGCTGCCGAGTTCTTAATCGCATGCCAGATCTCCGAGTCGTAGAAACCATGACGCGGATCCAGATTTTCCCGCACAGTGCCTAAGGAAGGGAAAAAGTTAATATTTAGTATATGAAAAATAATGAAAGCTAATAAACTTTATACTGACCTTCGAAGAGGAAGGGCTCCTGGGTGATAACACCTATCCGTTCTCTTAGCACACTCAGAGCCAGAGTTTTCAGATTCACCTGATCCAATCGAATCTCTCCTCGGGACAAAGGAGCCACTCGCAAGAGGGCAGCCAGAACTGACGTCTTACCAGCCCCAGTGCGTCCTACGATGCCAATCCGCTCGAAGGCTTCAGTTTGGAAGGTCACGCCTCGCAAAGCAGGTGCCAAGTGTTCTCGGTAGCTTAGTTGGACCTCCCGGAAGCTCAGAACTCCTTGGGTAGGCCAAGCAAATGGAGGCTCAGCACTTCCGGAGGCATTCTGCTCTTCCTCCAGCTGCAAATACTGATCTATACGCTCCACTGCGACCAATTCCTGCTCCGTTTCAGCCACAGCGTGTAGGAGATCTCCCAACTGACCAGTTATGGAGAGAGCATAGGAGATGCACAGACCCACCAGGCCTGGATTCGTTGTGTGCGAGGCGGTAATGGCTGCCAGAAGACCGGCTCCTCCGACAAGAAGTGTTCCCAGCAACTGGAGTCGAAGAGCAAGCCACTGTTGAGCCGCCGACTGCGTCAACTGGGCTTTAATACTCTCCTCGAGCTTCACTTGGAAGTCCCTTTGAAATCTCGGACTAGCTCGCATACTCCTTATCGTCGTCAATCCCTGGAGAGTCTCGGTAAAGTGCGTGTAGAGCGGTGACATGGCATTGCTTGATAGCCGCTTGATGTCCCTGGAGGCGTGGCGATAGCGCTGCTGTAAATTCAGGTAGATCGGTACCATGGGAATGATCACCAGACCCAGCCAAGGCATCGCATAAAGGCTGACACAGAGGGCTCCTACTAAGCCAGCCAGTTGAGCCAATAGGATATTCAAGATAAATGGCAGGGAGTCGTCCACGGTGTTGGTGTCGGATGAGAAGCGGTTCAGGATGCGACCCACAGAGGTGATGTCAAAGAAATTGAATTTGGCCTGGAAAATGTGGTGTTACTAATATATTCTTTGGATATTTATATCCATTAGCTACTTACAAACATGACTTTCTTCAGGAGCTTTTCGTGCATGAAGATGGCAGCCTTTATTCCAGCGTAGGCAAAGAGAAACGCTCTGGCCAGCGTCACCAAGGAATTGCTCACAGCGATGGCGGTAAAGATGCTCAAATAGAATCTTGTCGTGTGCCCCGATCCAGTTTCATTTCCCATCGCCGGAACGATCAATTCATGATCCAAAGAAGTGTCATTTGAATGGGGATCCAAAGTGGTTTCTGTGACCCAATAAGCTAGCCAGGCATCACTCAGATTCCTCGTCAATTGCATCAGTAATACAGAAAGCAAAACAGTAAAGGCCAGAGGAGAAGTTACCGCCTTCCAATAGCAGGTAAACACGTCGCCTGAAAGATGTCCGTACTCCCTAGATTCCTCGAGAAGCAGACTATCAACACTCTTCTTGTCATCCTGGTTAGCTAACTCCACGG
Source organism: Drosophila prostipennis (assembly GCA_037075205.1). Taxonomy (NCBI): domain Eukaryota; kingdom Metazoa; phylum Arthropoda; class Insecta; order Diptera; family Drosophilidae; genus Drosophila; species Drosophila prostipennis. Next base: position 1,582,246 of record JBAMCJ010004477.1, read on the forward strand.
AACGTCGCCTCACAGTTTCTTCCTGCTCATCATCCGCCTCCTCATCCAAACTCAGATCGATGCTTTGAGTCATGTATTCACTGGGAAGAAGTTGGCCATCCTTAACTTGGAGAATCTGATTGGCGTGGAAGAATAACTGAATGCTGCGAGTGACCACAATGCGTGTTTTGTGCTTGAGTAGCCGCAGAATACAGTGCTTGATAATATGTCTGGCCACATGGGCGTCTAAGGAGGAGAGCACATCGTCCAGAAGGTAGACTGTCACATAAAACAATTAAGATCGATTAGTTGGAAGTAATTAAGAAATATTTCACCTTCAACTCACCTTTCTTATCCTGATAAACCGCCCTAGCTAGTGCAACTCTCGCCCTCTGCCCTCCAGAAAGTGTTCTTCCGTTCTCACCCACGCCGATGAGATCTCCTCCAAGGATTTGCAGATCCTCCTCCAACGCACATGCATGCAAAACAGTTTTATACCACTGCTCATCAAATTGGGCGCCCCACACGATGTTATCCCTTATGGTTCCTCTCTGGAGCCACGGGGACTGGGGTACGTAACCGAATCCAGTGGTCAGTTCCTGAACGCACACCTCGCCATCGGTGCACTGGAGATTGGCCACTATGGCGGAAAGGAAGCTGCTCTTACCACCGCCCACAGGTCCTTCGATGCACACAAGCTGACCCGCCTTGATATCCACATTTATGTCCTTCAAACGGAACGCAGTCGGGGATGTGTTCTCCTCGCTGTCGTGACAGAAACTAGCGCACTTCATCTGCAGCACACTGGCCCTTGGGGCATCCAAAGGTGCGTCTTCTCCAGCTCCAGATCCTCCACTTGCCCTCATTATTGGGTTGTAGTACGAGGAGTAATCCAAATTGGGCACATCCATCAGTTGTTGGACTCTTTTGATGGAAACCCAGGCTTCAATTAATCCATTGAGCACCCACGGAAAGGCATTCAATGGTCCAATAAGCATATAAAGCAGAGCCACGCTGGTGTAGGTGGTGGAAGCTATCAACTGATTTCCCATTAGCACGGACACTCCGAAGGTGAGCAGGCACATCAGCACGGGAGTGGTGGCCCAGAAGTAGACACACATGGCATCCAGGTACTTTCTCTTCGATAAGAAGCGCAGCTCCTCCTGTCGCAGTCCCCGGATCTTGGTGATGAATATATCCTCCCAGGCATTGATCTTGATCTGCTTGGCTCCCTGCATGGTTTCCGTTGTGGCCGATAGCCTGGCATCCTTGGCGGTCATCAAGCCACTCGAATATATGCCAATTCTTTTGGCCAACCACCTGTTGATTGGAATCAGCATAGCGGCAAAAGCTACTCCCGCAAGGAAGGCTGCTCCCAATTGCAGGTAAAGCAGGTACAGTGTGGTAAACAGCTTGAAGGGGATGCTCCAGAAGAAGTGGAAGCTAATGCAAGAGTTCACAATCCTGTCCGTGTCCGTTGACATCAGATTTAGCATATCTGGTTTGGAGTCCTTCAGACCCCTCGCCTCCAGGGCTTTTCGGTATATGGAGTTGACAACTCCCACTCGCATTTTCATGGAAACCATGGCCATGCGCCAGTCAAAGTGGGTGGCACACAGAGCCGACAGCAATGTGCTGCCGAATAGGCCCAGGGCATAGTAGTACACCTGATTGGAGTCCGTGTGATCCTGCCTGAGAAGTCCTCCGAGCAGCAAGGGACCCGCAAAGCCACTCAAATCGGCCACCAATCTTAGGATTCCTATCAGGTAAAACTCCACTCCGAAGCATCTGTGCAGTGCCCGCCATAAACTCTGGGATTGCGACAGAGCCAGGTGCAACCTCTCGCTCAGTCGCGTGATATTCAGGGCGTCGGGAAGATCAAACAGATCCTCAATCTTTCTCAGCTTTCCAGCCACTCCCTTGGAGATCAGGGGCTGAACCCAATGGAAGAGGAAGCGGGATCCCAAGTTGGCTTCATCCTGGGCATGACCCAAATGGCCCTCGTTCAGATCGAAATGGAAATAGGTATATCTCTGGGATAGCAGAGCCTCATCCTCTCGGCCAGAGGATCGACCTCTGGGTAGGCTGGTGAAAACAGCACTTCCTTTGGGTATCAAGGTGGCTCCAAAGAGCAGATCACAGAGCAGCGTGGCCAGGCTCCAGGGCCACCAGTCGAAGTGGCGACTCGTCCGCAGCCACACCGCATCCAGAACCACGACCGTGAGCCAAACGACATTGATTAGCAGCGATCCCCGGTGACTAAGCTCTCCATATTGACGGGCTGTCAGTAGGAAACCTGTGGGTGGCGGAGTGAAGGGAATGCTGATTAAAAACGGGGTCATAAATGATTATTTTAGGTTTATCTTTTTATTGCGAAAAAATTGCTTTACTTAAAAAAGAATTCATATTTTTTCTTAGAACTTTGTGTAAGGGTTTGTTCAACAAACAATTCTGGGGTTTTATTTGTTCAGTTAAATAAAGAAACCGCAAAGATGGTGTCTTAAGTTCTGTATACAATATATTTAAGATATTAATGCAATTCAATAAATTGAGTAATTATTTTTAATAAAAAATAATACAATAAAATCTTTACAGATAAAATAAATATGCTGGTATGCAGAATGTTATATGTAAAATCTTTAAAAGTTGGCTATTGTACTTATAGATATATTCTTTCTGTAAATAAAAATCAATGATATATATAGAATGCAAATCTGTGAAAGATAAACACGGAACAGAGCTATCTGAGGTAATGAATCGATGTAAACCCCGGAGAAAGGAAACCGCACACTCACCGCTATGAACCACCCACATAATGCACTCGGCACTAACCACCAGCAGATCGACCGCGAACAGTTCAACGCCCTGCTGGTGGAAGGCGAATACCTTGGCTACCGGGAGCAGCGCCAGCACGATGGCCAGGAAGGCCCGGAGCCACAACATCCGCAGCTGCAATCCATTCCGGACGACGGGACGCGACTGATTGCCGAAATTGTAGGCGGATATGGCCGCAAAGATTGTGTAGACGGGCAGCTGGAGCAGGATCTTCTGGAAGCAGGGCAGCAGATCGTTGGTCTCGTTGGCGAACGGCTTCAGTCCCGTGGGACAGAACTGCGTCCAGTTCCAGGCAAAGGCGCCCCAATCAATAGACGACATCTTGTGGGGGATTCCTCGGTCTTCCGCTAGTATTGATTAATTAGTCATCGCTGGCTGCACATTTGCACCACTGAACCACCGAGTGGCGTTAAACAAAGCGATAAACACAACAGTTCGACTTCTGATAAAGTTCGTAATGAAAATACAGCCGCTATGTGGAGCCGCAGGGTTGCCAACTTTGGCAATGCTGGTGAAAATCGATGGGCAGTTCCCATTTAGAAATTCCCCCGAAATGCGATCATCAAAAACTTTTAAGGTTTGGGTTTCTATTTAGTTATTTGATTTGTGAATAGAACATATCTTTATTCGATAGTTATTCATACAATTATTTTTAATTTTATTTGTTTTAATAAGCTCAGAAAAATCTATTTAGACACCAGTCCTATTTTATTTTTTAAAATCTCCCACATTTTTGCGAAAATAAGAATGACCCTGCCAACTCGGTGTGAATGACATTTACGCGAGGAAAGAAGAAGCATTTGTTTACATTTTATTTCACACTTCTGTGCAATTTGCGTAAACAATTATGACGACTGGAATTGAAGCTGAAGGAGACGAGGAGCAGGGCAACGCAAGCACCATTCCAAAACCAGACCTTCCCCCGGAGCTAATGGACATATTCAAATCCCTGGCCGAAAACAACAATATCGTATTTAAGTCGCAGCAAATCGATGATCCCGAAATTCCCTTCGAGGAGAAGCAAGGAATAGCTCGGGAAGCCTTTGAAAAGAATCGCGAGAACTTCCTCATTCGATTTGGAAGCCACCTGAATGCCAGACAATTGGGCTCCTTCCAGGATCTGGCCGTCAAGGAACCCATCAAACCCGATGAGAGTCTGGAGGAGATGTGCCTGCTGCTGGAGGATTTCCGGAGGAAACTTAGCACTCGTTCGGTGTGCATCAAGAATCGAAGATACCACGCCATGCAGCAGCTCCTGGACAAGGGAGAATACTTCAGCGAGCACGAGATGATGCAAAGGGCACCCGATCTCTACCAGGAGTTGGTGGGTCAGTACCTGACGGAGGCGGAGAAGAAAGCCCGCGATAGTTATGATGTTAGGAACACCAGTTTCTCGGGAATTCTAATGCATACGCTGGAGAAAAAGCAAAGGGATGAGTTGCTAGAAGAAACGCAGCATGAGAAAGAGGAGCAACTGGAAGTCAGCAGAGAGCAACCCGCAGATTTTGAAGTCCCAGTGGCTTGTCGAAAGCAGTGGGGTGGATTTGAGGATGACGAGCCCGTAGCCTGCTCAACCAGTCGAAATGCAGAAGTTCGAGTTCCTGCAAACGTAACGAAGATCTCCACACCGGAATTCTATAATCCTGGAGAGCGAGAATTGCTACGCAACGAGTTCCTGAGCGTAATGAAGGAGCGCTTTCTGAGCGGTGAGGATAAGGACTTCGATTATACGGCCGTAGATGATAACACTTTGCTGGATGATTTAAAGCAAATAGAGCAGGATGAGGAAGATGCCTATTTCGAGGACAGCGATGATGAAGAGGAACTTAAGGAGCACCCTGAAGAGGAGAATGAAGCCTCTAGCGAGGATGAGTTGGACATATACATGAGGCATCTAAGTAATCACCACAGTCTGCAGCATTAATCAAGGATGATATATAGAGCTGCTGGAGGCTTAAAATCCTATAAAAGATTACTCAGCATTCTGCAGCAATAGTCTTTAATGTTAATCTTATTCTTAGCCTTAACAAAATTTGATCTTAGACACTAGAATACATGCAGTTGTTGAGTAAAAATCTGGTTATCTGGGCCTGCCGCGGCCGCGTGGAAAACCGCGTCCCCTGCCCCTCAAAACCTTGCTATTCGGCGGAGGACTCTTGGGCCTCAGGAGCTCAATCCTGCTGGTGCAACCCGTGGCCGGAGCCTCGGCAAAGTAGGTCTGATACAGCTCGGAGTTGAAGTTCGAGTTTGTCAGTTCCGGACCCACAGTTAACCAACCTGGTCGGATGCTCGAATCCCTGCCAAACAGATGCAGACGTCGACGACCCAAACAGAAGTGCTCGATGATGTGAAAGATCTCGATGGGCTTCTCGAAGCTGCCGAACTCCTCCTCCTCCGAGATGATCAAGTCAATGTCCACATTGGCATGGATGAAATCGCCATCCGTGGACCGGCGAACCGTTCCCTTGATCCCCATCAGGCAGTGCTCTTTGGTGCGCTGAAAGACGGCCTTCGGCTCCAGCTGCTTGGAGTGTCCGGGCTTGTTAATGTTCGTGCGTATCCAGCAGATGTCCTCGCACCTGCGGAATCCCCACTTCTTCAGGCAGTTGCGGCCCATGTCCAGGCCCTCCGAGGAGCCGCACCACAGGAATACGAACGAGCGATGGGCCGCAATCTCGCCCACATCCAAGTCTGTCAAAGAACCAAGGTTACTAGACAAGAAATTAATGAAGTCAACATGGATACTTACTAAGTATATCATCCCAGTTCCAGAAGACCCGAGGAGCTCCCCCCACAGTGGCCACCGATGGAGCTGCCCTGGCGTATTCCTCCAGCGGTGGCTCAATCAGTATGACATCAAACTTGGCACCCAGGGTCTTGACATCTAGCGATTTGAGATCCGCCTTTAAGTACATGGGAGCGGATGCCGTGTCCTGGATGAGTTTGTCCTTCAGCTTGATCAGTTCCCTCAGTTTGGGGTACTCCTCGAAGCGGTCGGCCAGTCCGACATCGCGGATGAAGTTCTGCGGACGCTGGCCGGTGTCCACAAAGTGCTGGCAGTAGTCGTTGTGCGGATTGGAAGACTGGGTTCCCTTCAGGAAGGTGGACGAGTCCCTGTAGATGATTTCATTGGGTGCCTTCTTGGAGGAGGAGGCTCCACCGTCCTCCTCCTCGCGCTGCCCACCGGGATTCAGCTGGCGACTGCTGTTTATGTCCTCCGCATTGCCCAGGACCTTCTTCAGATCGTCCACGCTCGACAAACCCAGCTAAGTTCGGGGGAATACATAATTTATGAGTTCAGTTCGACGCCGATTGTTTTTTGGATGGTTAGTGGGTGGAAAACTTACGGTTTGCGCCAAAAGCAAACGTCGCTTGCGGGATCGCTCCTGCGAGCTCTTTAGCACATCGCTCATGCTAGTAAATGCGGTAAAAGCGTTCTAAAATGCGTTTAAAATCACAATTCTAAGAAAAAAGACAACAAAACCAGCCGACTAGTGACGGCACACTGATCATAGCGGTATCGATAGCACCATCACACGTTATCGGTAGGATTTTATGTATATTAAATTTAAAAAATTTAAACAATTATTTAAAAACTGGGGCTTGCAATATATACTTATTTATTTTGTTGGGTCGGCTTGGTTTGTCTTCTTAAAATTACTATTTTAAAATATAGAGCTAGATATATCGATAGACAGGCTTTCGCCCACCTCTAGGCTATCGAAGTGACCATTCACAGTGAACGACAAGCAGGTGCCGCTTGCCATTCACAATCAGCTGCATGCGCCGGAAGAAATATTTTGGACTAAACGTTTTTTCTGTGATTTTGCGTTAAAGTAGTGAAATTGTTAATAGCATCGCCCACAGGATGAGGCTGCTGCACAAGACGCTGCTCAGCGGTCTGCTGGTGGTGGCGATATTCGCCATTTACACGGCCGCCCAGGCAAAGCCCAAGGTTTGTTTGTGGCCACGTCACTTTTCCGCGGACATTCTAGCTCCACATCCCCAGAATGCCGGCTAGATAGATAAAGCCAACATGTTATTAATGGGTATCAAATCGCTTTCAGACGGGACTCTCGCTGTCGGAGAAAGTACAAAATCTGGTCGAGATGAACGCGAAGAAGCCGCTGCTCCGCTTCAATGGACCCAAGTTCCGGGAGTACGTGAAGAGTGCCCCCAGGAACTACTCGATGATCGTGATGCTCACCGCCTTGGCTCCCTCGCGGCAGTGTCAGATCTGCCGGCACGCCCATGATGAGTTCGCCATCCTGGCCAACTCGTACCGCTTCTCATCGACCTACTCCAACAAGCTGTTCTTCGCCATGGTCGATTTCGATGATGGCTCCGAGGTGTTCCAACTTCTGCGCCTGAACACCGCCCCGGTGTTCATGCATTTCCCGGCCAAGGGCAAGCCAAAGGGCGCCGACACCATGGACATCCATCGCGTTGGCTTCGCTGCCGATTCGATTGCGAAATTCGTGGCCGAGCGAACGGACATCACCATCCGCATCTTCCGTCCGCCCAACTATTCGGGCACCGTGGCCATGATCACGCTGGTGGCCCTGGTGGGCAGTTTCCTCTACATCCGGCGCAACAACCTGGAGTTCCTGTACAATAAGAACCTCTGGGGAGCCATCGCCGTGTTCTTCTGCTTCGCCATGATCTCGGGTCAGATGTGGAACCACATCCGTGGCCCGCCGCTGGTGCACAAGTCTCAGAATGGTGGCGTGGCCTACATCCACGGCTCCTCGCAGGGCCAGCTGGTGGTGGAGACCTATATCGTCATGTTCCTGAGTGAGTAGGGGGTACATTCTAGGTCATAAGTGGTTCTTCAGGCACCTTAGGAAGAATATTTCTTAATTTTTCACTGAAAATGTAAATGAAAGTATTAGATTTTAACATTGTAGAACATTTCTTTTATAGAAATAGCTCATGTTCCCACTGAAGTACTTATCCAACTGTCGATCTTCATGACTCAAAGCATAAAAGTGCCACATAACCCATTTGAAAATTCTTCAAGCTAATTCTATAAAATGATTTTTAACTTTGAAATTGTTGTATTAAATTAGTGTTAATTAGAGTGCTAATTAACCTAATTTCCATTCACTAATAAGAATATTATTTCACAAATTTCTCAAAAATCTCGCAATAAAATTTATCAACACATCATCTTTCCATTTCAGATGCCATGATTGTGCTGGGCATGATTCTGCTGATCGAATCGGGAACCCCAAAGAGCCACAACAAGAACAGAATAATGGCGATGACTGGTCTGGTGCTCCTCACCGTCTTCTTCTCCTTCCTGCTGTCCGTTTTCCGGTCGAAGGCGCAGGGTTATCCCTATAGGTGAGCCATTATGACCCCCGAAAAGCAATCAATAACCTAATTAACTCGAATTCCCCTCTCCCCTTTTCAGTTTCTTGTTCAAATAGAATCGACTGCAGTCCTGTTCCAGTTCAAGTTCACCCTATATCGTTTTGTAGTTAAAATCACCAGCGAGCACACATATTTTCTGTGCGTGTAAAACGACTTTAATAAATTCCACTACTAAATTATTTGTACAAAAATGCGAATTACTTCCAGTCTTCGGACTCAGAGCAGGAACGGAATGATGGCACGTCGGTTCTTGGGATATTCCCTGAATGTCTCCCTGTACCACTTGTGGGTTAGCAGGGCGTTAATCGTCTGATTGCTGGCCACCCAGAGGAAGATGAGCCGCCAGATCCTCACGGGCATGTAGAGATCGGCGATGCAGAAGTACATGACCACCTCGAGGAACATGTGCGGCGATGATAGCAGATTGAACAGGCCTCCCTTGGGCAGGAGGTGCTTCTCGGTGCGGACGTTTCCCGTCTGCGGATCCTTCCTCAGGTTCACCAATATCATGTTGCTGGCATACTGCTGCTGCCAGGCGACGAAGAAGACGGCGAGGTAGAGTATTTGCTGGCCGGTCAGCTTGTCCAGGCTGAACTCCATGGGCTTGGAGCCGCGCACAAAGCCCGAGGTATTGGACAGTAAAGCTATGATGGCGCCGAAGTAGTGCACATAGCCCACGGCATAGTGCGACAGGTTGATCTTGCTCTTTCTGGAGAAGATCTGCACAAAGTTGGTCTCGTAAAAGCGCCGGGTGCACTGCAGCGTGAGCATCAGTGTGCCCACGCAGGCGGTGGTGGAGTCGATCTCCACCTTGCGGTGGCTCCGTCCGCCGCCCATGATGTCCAGGAACCGCAGGACATACTCGGGCGCCTCCTTCTGCTCCCGCACCGTCGAGACGAGCAGATAGAAGCCCAGCCAGCTCCAGAACAGGGCGAAGACGTAGAAGTGCTTGAACCAGGACTTGGGGACCTCCAGCCAGGCCACCAGGGGATCCGTTTCGCCCTTGAAGCTGTGCTTGCCGTACCGGAAGGACTGACGTATGCTGTTCGGCAGGTACTTCTCCACAAAGGTCATCAGGCCGCCGAAGAACACGATCGTGGCGATGAAGGTGCCGAACATCATCTGCAGCAGGTTGATTTTGTAGCGGTCGAGGAGACTTTCGAGGACCTCGAGGGGCCCACTTGCGGGCGGCGCCATTGCGAATAATTCTGGCACAATGCAGCGCGCAAAAACTGTAAAAACTTTCTCCGAAAACCGAAAACTTGCGGAACATTCATTTCAGGGCTGGAGACAAACATCGATTACCCCACCGAATCATCGATATTTAAACATCGATTGATGCCGAAAAATCGATTCGAATGAAGCGCGCAAATTTTAAAAGTCTGATCTGGTTTTCATTACGTTTCTTTTTAAGAAAGCCCCCTAACCAAGAATAATTTGTACCCTAAAGCTTTCTAAAAAAACGATCCTTTATTTAATTGCCTTCACTCTTAAATGGCAAACTAAATTGGCTAGTTTCATGCTTGCGTATGTATATAAATTGATAATTACGATATGGTTCGTCTAGTTCGGCAGGTGTGAGTATTTATGCAATTGATATAACGCTCCTCGATATTGCTTATTGAGATTTCTTGGGTTCAGATCCAACGCCTTTCAGCAGTAGAGAACTCGGGGAGATGTTTGTCAAATATCCACACCATTCCGCCCCAAGGTGCCGCCCTTATAAGGCGGGGGCTTGGGTCGGGCGTAAATGCTCGAGGTTCCGCAGTCCAACTGGTAAAAGCTGTTGTTGGGACTGTAATAAATAAATTAATATTAACAAAAATGAATTATTCTTGATTGTTGTATAGCCAACCTCTGCGAACGGATGCTAGTATTGTCCAGAAGGAAATTCGGGTCCTTGAGGCTCTTCAAGGTGGTAATGGGTTGATTCGACTTGCTATCCGAACACTGAACCATCTGAACCGTGGATGACATGGGATAATCCGAGTTTGAAGAGCTGACAAAAGCACACAGCATTACTTAAGTGTTTTAAATTAGGATAGGAGAGAAAAAAACTAAAGTAGATCTATTGGAAAATCACCTCTCAGAACCATCATCCGCACCAGAATCGCTTGACGCGCTGGGCGCACAGGACTCTTCGCAGATGTGGAAAATGTTGGCAAAGAAAAAGTCAGAATGCGGATCGGAACTGAAGAGCAAAGAAACGAAAGATTACAAATAATTAATTAAAGAAAATGAAATGCACAAAAATTTCGACTCTTCCCAAAACAGGGAACTCACAACTTCTCGTGGTGGAAACACAAAACAGCCGATAACATCCCGATTAAAATGGCGAAAATCATGCCCGGAATGGCGAAGGCAAAGGCGAACTCATCGATGTAATTCCGCTCGGGAACGTCCTCCCTGGAGATGCCCATCCATCGATCCTGCTCCCTCTGGTCCTCCGTCACCTGCTGCTCGCTTTGCTTGCCGCTGTGGAAGAGGATCTCGGTGGGCGATTCCATGCCCACCATTCGAAAGGCGCACCAGTCCAGCTTGAAGCCCACATTCTCGAAGATTTTTTGGACGGACGTGCGTTTGTAGGTGCAGGATGGCAATTTATACAGGGGACGCACTTCCTCCTGGAGCTCCTTAAGTCGGGGTGAGAACTGGGCAAAGCTTCCCACATGGACAATTACTCTGTAAGATTTAATTTAATGTAATGATTCAGAGCTTTGAAAAAAAACTTTAAAAGGTGTCTAAAAGTATGCTGTACTTTTTTTTCATACTTTTAGACACCTTTTCAATCTTCATAAATTTTTTTAGACTTACCCCTCGCGTTGTTGGGGTCGCAGAGGAAGACGTCCTCCCATATTCACAGCCGACTCCATGAAGACCACACTCAAATCCTCCTTGCTATTCGGCCACAGATCGTTGCGGAATATGTTGCGTAAGTCCTCCACCCTACCAGGATCCATTAGGTGCACCCAATTCAGGTTGTTTATCTTCATCTGCACGACATTTGGAGTGGGGAACTTGTGGGCCACAAACATCGAGACGACTACATGTCGGGTTTCGTAATTCTGGCGATTCAGGGCCACCACATCCAGACTGAGATCCTTACCAGCCGCCGATTCCGGCGGAGTTCCGTAGAGGAAGCCGGCATGGTACTCATGGCTATACATATATCTCATCCAACTGGGCAAATCGGGGTAGCTCTTCAAGGAGGGTCTGTACCGAAACTGCTGGCTAATGACCTGGTGTGTCCAGTTGAAGAGTTGCGGTTCGATTTTGTAGGTAAACAGCTCCCCCACATTTGCCTGCAACTTAAAGCCTTCCACTCCACTGCAGACTAAAGCTAATACGGCCACTATAAAGTTGAAAAACTTCATTTCTGTTTTTATATTTAATGTTAATTCACAAGCACATTTTAATTGACTATAAACAAATTGTTATTCTGCCCAGAGGAAAAATTCCTATGGTGTGTATCTGAATGGAAGAGAGCACTATATACTACGAATTAGTTGTTTTTCATTTTGAAAGAGAGCGCCTGCGCATTTGGCCCGTGACTTTAAGACGCCCGTGGCTAAGGTCAGTTTTTAAATATTTCAATAATTAATTTTGTGAAGTTTTCAAAATATTTTTAAAATGTGTGTTTAATTTTAATATCTAACTATCTTTTGTTTTTATTAAAAAATGGTAATACCCCTTTAACACATTATCCAAAATATAATATTTTGACTTATTTGTTATACCACTATTAATCTTGAGGGTTATTATAAAAATATAAGAGTTATCATTTTTAAAAAGCTCGTTTCGAAAACCGTTAATTGTGTTTTCCATAATTTCTAGCATTGTCCGAAAACCAACCTATCGAAATAAGAAGTCACTGTGAACGAGTCGCGGGCTTTGGAGAAGTACCATCTCTAATTTACGTTGACAACCCTAATCAGCTGCCTGGCAATTCGGTATAAAATTCTTGGAAAACAATACGTGGCTCCGTTTATCTCGCACAAATTGGAGAAGTAATGTCTGCTGACAGGTAGCAGGTTCACCTGTTCAAATACACTAGCCACTAAAATAGACCCACGATGTTCGGCTGCCTGTGCCAGCTGTTTTTCTATCTGCTCTCCGCGATTGCAGTTGCGGTCGTGTCGGTAAGAGCCTATAAACAGCCGCCTATCATTATCATATTATTGATAACCCATTCCTTAGCTTGTGGCTCTGGTGCTCTACAAGACGAAGCCCTATCCCAACATCAAGCGGCACAAGGATGAGGAGACCTTCCTGGACCCGCACAGCATCAAAACTGTGAGCTTTCCCAGCCTCGAGGATTCCCCAAGTTTGGAGCTCAGTGTCATCGTGCCAGCCTATAATGAGGAGCAGCGGTGTACGTTAGCTTCTATGACGAATCACATTCAACTTTTTATCTATGCCCCTTTATGATCGACTGTCTACATTTTAACTTCATTACCGTGTTTTCAACATGAACGAATTTGAAGTAATCAAGCTGTGTATAGAAGTGGCTTAGAATAGGGTATTCCTATGGAAGTTGAACTGTTATAACCCTCTAAGCATTGATTGAGCATCAGTAATAGCCGTATGATTTTACATTTTCAGTACCCGCTATGCTGGATGAGTGCTTGGCCTTCCTGGAGCAGAAATCCGGAGGTAATCCCAGCTTCACGTACGAGGTGATCGTGGTGAGTGACGGTAGCCAAGATGCCACAGTCTCAGTGGCCCTGGGTTACTCGAAAAAGCACGGAGCTGAGAAGGTGCGCGTCCTGGAACTGATTGAAAATCGGGGCAAAGGCGGAGCCGTTCGCATGGGCATGCTGAGTGCACGAGGACGTAATCTTCTCTTCGCGGATGCGGATGGAGCCACCAAATTCCCCGACTATGATAAGCTGGAGGTGGCTTTGAAGCAACTATCGCCCGAATGGCGTGACGATGGCATTGCCATCGGATCGAGGGCACATTTGGAAGACGACGCGATTGCCACGAGGAGTTTGTTTAGGTAAGATCTAATACTTCATGTATGAATCAAATTGTGTCAATACTTTCTTTTCCCACAGAACCATTTTGATGCATGGCTTCCATTTCCTCGTCTGGCTCTTTGCCGTACGGTCTATCCGCGATACCCAGTGTGGCTTTAAGCTATTCACCCGAACTACGGCCAGAAAACTCTTCAACAGTCTCCATGTGGAACGGTGGGCTTTTGATGTGGAGCTGCTTTACCTGGCCGAAAGATTGAAGCTGCCCATGCAGGAGGTGGCAGTTCGCTGGACGGAGATCGATGGCTCGAAACTGACACCCTTTTGGTCGTGGCTGCAGATGGGCAGGGATTTGTTCATGATCTGGCTTCGTTATCTGGTTGGCGCCTGGCGGATTGCATCCATCCAAAAGAAGGAGAATTAAAGTTCAGATGGAGGGGATCTCATTCCCAATATTAACAAGCATTTTGTGTCGAAACTCTTTCGCTGTCATGCATTACCAAAACTCTTTTAACTCTAAACTCTATTTTTGTAGGCCTGATAAAGTGTAAAGAATACTAACTAGTTAAGTACTTAAGTACAGTATTTTTTCAAATAAAAGAAGATTGCTTTCGTCAAAAAAGCTTCGAATAAAGTGGAAAACGTATTGTTCTTTAAAAATGTTAAACCCCATATTATCGTAACTATAACGAGTATTTAGAATACATAACTTACATAAAACAAGTCGAAATTTCAATCAAAAATATGTAAGAATGGATCACTTAATAGTTTAGTCAGTTTAATAGATAAACGAGCTAAGAAAAAATATGAGGGCTTCCACTTTTGAAATGCAGAACAGTAAAATGGATTTATTCTTTAAAAATGTAATTTAACTAATAAAAAAATAATTAAAAAATAAAATAAAAATAAATTAAATTAGGCGGGAAACTACATTTAAGGCGATGAATGTGGTATTTTTCGAATGCGATTAGTATGTTTTAACTATTCTCTTATTGGAAGTGGTATATTCCCTCACTCGCAGTACGGTCATACACCAAGTTGCGGCGGCGCGTTTAGATTCATATAAAATCGTTAATATTTAATAATAGCCAATGATTGTAAACAAATGCCGCTAGAGAGAACAACAGTTGGCACGTGAACAAACAATACATTTTCTAGTTAAACCGTAAAATCGAAAAAGTGCACTTTAGGTGCCACAAAGTGAAAAATTCCAGGAATCCTACGCTGCGCCTGTTGCTCCTCTCTTTCCACTTGCTGCAGGTGTGTGCGGGTGTCCGCTCGTCTGTGTGAGCGTCTCAGCTGTGCCTGGCGGTATATATTGTTTATAAAGTTTTTTTTCGCAACACTATGCAAATGCTGAACAAGCCGGTCGGTTGATTTTTCGTATTTACTCTCGTCGCCGCGCAAAATCGAAAGTGATTTGTTGTTGTTTACTCGGTCTGCGCCCTCCAATTGGGGAACTGTGATTTGTTGTTAGTAAAGTGTGCTGTTGTTGTTGTTATGCGGTCGGGTCATTGCTTCAAATTGCTCAATCAACGGCACTTGTGGTAAGCGCACACTGGCACAGTTATCAATTTTATTCCTTCTTTCTCTCTGTCTCTCCTCTAGGGGGACATTTTTATCGCTATCGAATTTCGCCTTTTGTTCATTGTTTTATCAGCACTAATTCGAAAGCTGCGCTTGAAACTATTGGATTCTCGTTATGGCTGATAAGAAACGATCGCTCCCATTTCAAGGCATTCTAATCAGACACCCGTGCGTTTTCAATTGGAACTCGTACTTGGGATGCATTTGTTGACTCTCTTTATTCAATTAAGAGCACAGCTTGTAAACCAAAACTAAATTTGTTTTAATTTAAATGATTTATTTTTATTTATCAGCATACTAAGTTTAGCTTCCTGTTATTGTTTTTACAAATATAGTGGTTTATTTAAGTAAAGTTATATATTTTTAATTTGACATTTAAATAAATATTTATTAATATATTTCGTTATTAATTTTTAATAAAATTATTATTATATTATTTTTTGTAAACTTTATTATATATAATAATTTATTTCAATATAGTTAGCAAATCAACAAATACGGAAAGACCACTTGATTTCCAATTAGACTGAAATTCTTTTTAAGGTCGCAGATTCTTCGCTCTTCTTCTTCCGAGTCTCTCGACTAGAAAAAGCGCGACAATAAACAAAAATTAAATGCAAAGAAGAATACAAACTAAGCGCGACCATTTGCGTGGCAAAATTCAAAGTCAAAAACGAGTTGCCAGGCCACGCCCGCTATATGTACATAAATACCTATATATATATATATATAGACGTATGCAGCCCAGGTCCAGGTCTTTGGGCCTCTCGCTCCACCAAAAAGATTTATGTACACATTGCGCCTTCTGCCTTTTGCCATCCTTTTTCCTTTTTGTGCCTCGGTCCGTGTTTATTTTATTACTTATGGCCATGCGCGATGCGCTCAAGATTCTCTCGGCCCCTCATTCTCTGTTTTGCTGTCCCCATTCCCCCCGTTCGCCCCTGTTTTTGTAGCGGCTCTGCTTGATTAAAGTGAGGGGGTGCGGTGGGCGGAGGATCTGGAGAAGAAGAGGTGGGCATTTTGTCGCTTTTGTTTTGTTTCGCTCTTTTTCAGTTCATGTTTGTTAAAAGATCAGGAGCGGATTTGAGGATATGTATGTATTTCATGGGGATTTGAGATGAATTCCAGTGGCGGATCTAGGATTTTGTTGTTGGGGCGTGATATCAAAACAATTTTTTTGTTGCATACATTTTAAATACCAAAATTCCATATCACCCCCCGTGGATCCGCGCATGATGAATTCATTTTTTTATTGCTGTTTCAGTAATTTTCAAAACTATTATAAATTGAGAAAAAAATATTAATAGAATTTTCGGTTTCCAAAATAATAAATACAATTTTTTTCCGTTTTTATAGCACTCCGCTCCTGTAAAATCCCCAGTCTCTTGTTAGCTTTTGTTGAAGTGTGATAATTCCAGAGATCGTATAGTCGCTCTTCCTCCGGTTGGAGCCTCCTTCTCAACCAGCCGTTTGTTTGTGTACACGCTTCTTGCTCCGCGACTCGAAAAGGAAGTGATGGGAAAATGTAAATGGGGATCGAGGAGCGGGAATATCCCGCTTTGGGGGCTAATCCTTTAATCCACTGTGCGCGACTTCAAGGTCAGCGAGTGATCTTTGCACGAGTATACATGCATATATATAGTACATATATATATCTCCTGTCTAGTCGGGGGCTAATTAATTGTCCGTTTAATCGTTCGATTTGCTGCCTGACTTGTCTGTCCACTCTGCTTCCCCTTTCTCTACCCATCCTCGTCTCCAGTTATGTTTCATCCGTGAATGTATAACTATATTTTCCCCCACTTTTCGCCATCCCATTCTGATTGATGTCAGCCGGAACGCCCACGGCAATTAGTCAACCAGGTAACTCCCAATGCTCCAATGTTTCACTGGTTCAATGTTCCACGGTCAATGCCTCGAGGGGCGCTCAAAAGATTCGCACGCCCACGCCCCCCGAAAATAGATTTATGGCCTTGTCTTCAGAGTGTGTTGTAACCAATCTTTTTGTGTGAGCGCTTCTAATTTTAACCCTCTGTATACCAATGCGACATTATTTGTGACGTCCCTCAAAGTAGCTCATAAAACTATTTTAAAATATTGATATATTGATATTGGAAACTACATCATAACCACATTTATACATAAATATTATCCAGTATCTGGGTCATAAGAAAAATTATATTTTCAAATCAAGAAATTCCCTCCGAAAGTAAATCAAAGGGTTAAACACTTTTTTGCTTGCCTGTAAATATTATCATTGATTTTTGGTAAGCTAATATTTTTTACTTAATTCTCTTGTTTTGCAGACACTTTTTCTTGTCAAGATGATGGGCACAAAACATCGAAATTCACACGTCAATGGCAGCATCAAGTCATCATCATCGCTGCGATCGAGCAGCAAATCCTTTCAGGCCAAAATGGATAAAATGTCGGAGAGACTGTTTGACGTCGTGAAGAGCGGTTCGATGGTCAAAAGGGCCCAAAACAAGAAGCGTTTCACCCCTGTAAATTATAAACATCGATGGTTTGAGTTGACCAAGCGAACTTTCTGCTATTTCGATGTGGAAAATGTGGAGGTGAGTCATTAAATTATTGACAGGCCAACAGGTTTCATTTGGTTTAATTTATGCAAATGATTCAAAATAATTTAATATTAATTGGATAAAACAAAACCAAAATGTAGATAACATCGAAGAATCGAACATTTAAGGAAACGCAGAAGTAAATTTTTATTTTAATCTGATCGGTAAAAAATATAAACTATTTGTTAGTTCAACAAGATTAAGAATCTATAGATTATAATCTAGTGATGAGCTGATTATTATAAATCTAATTGAAGAACGATAATCTTTAACAAGTACACAGAAAAAAAATTGACCAAAGATCAGATTGATATGTCCTGGTCAATTTAATATTATTAAAAGATCAAATTATTCATATCATTTTGATATGAATAAAGATTATGTTTACCTTATTTTATATTATTTGTTAAAAAAATACTAAATTTGGTATTTCATATGATATCATAAAATATAAAGTTGATATGTTTAAATCATAAATTTGACATACATCATATCGGCTTATTATTAATATGAAATAAGGTAGAATTGATCCTATTTCATATCGAATTTTTTTTTCTGTGTACTTATTTATATCCTTCCACTTTTTCCTTAGCATACACTTTAATATTGGTCATCCCAATATAAAATGGTAAACTGTTAGGATCATTTAGATTTTCAAGATCACAGATAGACAAGTTCCTGAACCTCGGAGCAGCCCAAAGGGCACATTTGAGTGGGGTTAGCCAGTTGCCTGGCGACAATGACACGTCTTGAGATTCGAGGGACTGGGATCTGCGTACTGCTACTGGGAAATGGAGGAACGATGAGAATTAAGGAGGACGCTTTCATTATTCATGTTCAAGTGGGCGTCTCATCTTGTCGTCATGGTTTCGTCATTTATTGCGTCGTTATTATGGCACCTAGCGGTTCGCAATTTTCACCCCCCTACCCATGGGCGCCCGGAAAAGTTACTCTGCCCCGGCAGCCGGCTGCTTTCGTTTCAAAACAAATGTCGCTTTCGGAAAAACCAAAGTCTACAACTGGAACTTCGGCTTCGCCTGCCATCCAGTCTACGGCTGGAAACTAACCACTGTGGGGGATGGAATACACACACAAAAGCAGCTGTTAGCCGGCACAATGTGTGGAAACCCACCCTCAGAGTCCTCGGGTGTAGACTCGGTGTCCTATCCCGTTATGGCGTTCCAATTGGAAGCGGAGTTTCCCTTGAGTTTCCCTCTGAATATCCTGGATGAAGTTCAGTAACCGTGGCAGGAGTTTCTATCCTGGCTTCGTCGCGTGTGGACGTGCGTTAGATTTTCGCTCAAATAATTTCTCAGATCCCAGAACTCTGTAATAATTGTTTTCATATATTTTAAACTTTTGCGCGTCATTATTAAAAATTTCCCTCTTTAATAACTTGGTTATTTGCCATACTTTCTGAAATACAAACAGTTTTCTATTGCGCCGGCTGCTACCCTTGAAAGTTTGATTGGTTTTCAGCGGCAAAGTGAAACCACCCTTATTTCTCATTTTTCTAACTATTTAAACAGAATTTGTTTGTATTAACGAAGAAAAAATCATTAAACCATATAGTAAATTAAAAAAAGTGCAGTGTATCCCAAAGATTGCGGAAAAGAAAACACCCAAATAAAACATTTAAGTCGCAAATCCCTTCCATGGCGTCGTTGGAAAATTTTTTGCGAATCTAACCGAGAGCCAACGAAAAAAAAGGGAAGAAAACGCCCCACCCAAGGCAAAAGTTTTTCAAGTGTATCCAGCTGCCTTTGTGTGCGTGCGTGGTGCGTTTGTGTATGTGCGTGAGTCTCGGTGTTGTTGTTGTTGTTTTCGCTACTTTTGCCGCACCCCGAATTTCGAATTTCGTGTGCCTGTGCCTAAATTAAAAGGATTATCCTGACGCCCAAAAGGACGCATTTTTAGTCCTAGGTAAGCATTATAGGGTGGGGTGAATGAGGAGGGAATGGAAATCCTCTGGGAGATGCTAGTTTTATGTGCCAAGTTTGAATTTCGTAATTGAATTAGATGGAGTTTTTCATTCTGGGGGATACGCCTAAAATTATGCAATAAAAATGCATATTATGCTGGATTGAATTTTATAGAAATATTGGAAATAAGGATATTTTATAATACTGATTCAATTTGAATAAAATATTTATTATGGAAATGTTATGGATTTTAACTAAAAAAAGGCACTGAAAAATATCTTTAACTCAATTTAAACATCTGTTTCTGGGATTATCTTATAATTACGCATTTACATTTACTTGAACCTCAAAGGAACCTTTGGCTCCTTTGAAATTTAAGGACACCCACGACAGTCGGGTGTCAATCACTCTTGTCACTCTATTCCATCATTTTGCCATTCATTTATTCATTTCGCTGGTTTTCCTTTGCCGCCACCACCGCTTTTCTTTTGTCCTTGCTCCGAGGGCTGCTGCGGGAGTTCGGGAGTTCGGGGGTTCGATGAACTCGTGTAGAAAATGTTCAATTAATTGATTGATTCGCGGTGGCTCCTTTGTGTGGTCCCACCCCTTTTTGGGAAAGTTGAGGATATGCCCAGCTGCTTGGCACTCTTCAGTCAGTCTTCCTGCCTTGTAATCCAATGTCCGAGCCTGTCATGTTTATTGGGGTCAGACCCTTGGACGCAGAGCGGGCTGATTAATGGGTAGCCAGCAACAAGCTGAGGCGGCCAACTCATCCACGTAGTCAGCTAGTCATTGCACTTATACACTTGGAAAAAATAAATAAATATGGCCTAGAAAAAACCGAAATATTAAGGTTTTTGTTTTTAATCAAATCAAATTGTAAAGCTCCCCAAAATTGGGAGGTTTGAAATCGCCAGTTAATTTAGTATAAATTAAATAGAATATTTTATTTATTATTTTTCCTTGGTGTAGCCGCCTTGGCTTCATCATCATCATCACCACCATCGTTGTCGTAGTTGTGTCATTAACCTGTCATAAAAATCGCAGCTTGGGCCAGGTCCCAGTTACAGTCGCAGTCCCACGAGCGGGAAAAAAAGAGTGAACCTCGATGAGGTGGGGGCTGGAGAACCGACCATCATCCTCTATGGCTCACCGCCGTGGTATGCTAATTGAACCTGGACTTTTTGTTTGCCAACACTTTGCAGTTCTCTACGCTTTTCGCTCCCCGCTCCGTGCCAATGCGTTCGTTCTGCTCTCTAATACATTTCGCACAGATTAAGGCTGTAAATAACAATTTTCCGAAAGGAGGCGGGTCGCCATGCAAGTCGCGTTAAATGGGGAAATGAACAGGGGGCGAAGTGTGAATAACGAATGTGGGAATGCGCTTTCGTAGAAAGATTTAAAAAATATAATAATAACTATTATTATACAATTATAGAACTATTTATATTTGAATATATTAAGCAAATAAGTAGTAAATTCAAATGTAATTGGGAGTCAAAATAATATTAGAAGTGTCTAGGTATAAAAATCCGAAGGATAAAAGCATTTTTTTCTCATCATATTTAAAGACAACTTGAAACATTTCAAACCCAATTGGTTAAGGTCTATATACGAATAATAACCTTCCCCTAACTCCTTTCTAACTGAACTCAAAGTTAATTTCTTTCGCTACCTATAGCTTGAGGTATTTATAGCTCCGAAAGATAAATATATAATGACTACCCATAATACCCATACCCTTTCCCCATATCTATTTCCAAGCCAATGCCCACTGCCCTTCGACTAATGGAGGTGCCATCTGCTGGGGCTTGAGTTCCTTGCCACCTCGGCTCGTAAATGCAAATGCTGTAAATGCTTTCCCCATTATCGATGTTTGCCTGTGAGAGTGTGCGAGGACTAATCCTGTCCAGTAGCCACTCAGAAAATGAACGCATCTTCGCAGCGAAAAACATTTTTTATGACTTTTCGGGGAGTTCTTATATTTTTACGACTCCCCCTACTGAAAGTGCCTTTGGAGTTTCGAACCCCGAGAGCCTAGATCAATCTCCCACAATTGTGAGGCATACCCAATTAGGCATTTAAATTTATCACTTTGCCGGCCGCCACCTCTTTCTTGCTTTTCCCCGTTTTTAAGCCGCTTCGGTGAAAGAAAAATGTGTCTCTCGTGGGGATTATTACTCATCGCATGCATTTTAAAATTCTTCACGAATTGACACCTTTGGAAGGCCCCCGTCGAATGGCTTAAAGCTGATTTCGTAGAATTACAAAACCCGCATCGGCGTTTCTCCTCCTCCTTCTTCAATGCTGACAAATTAGCGAGCCGAGCTGAATTTTTTCCATCTGTTGGGTGGTCCCGTTTCCAATCGTTGTCTTTATGCCTTTATAAATCTTCGCGCTGCATTTTATTTAACACGAAATTGGCGCCAAAGCCAAAATGTTTTTGATAAGCTTCGTCTTCGGTTTTTGGTTTTTGTTTTTTAATGGGGCAGGGGGAACTTTTGACTCTGACATATGTCTTTTCGGATCCGAAAATGAGCGGATGGCATGACGCTGTCCTCGATTTTGGTTCCTGAACCTTGGAAGACAACCTGACTTCTTTTGCGGTTGCCAGTTGCAGTTGCAACCGCAGGCTAAATGACGGAAAAGTTTAAGACTGATTACAGTTACTTGTTAGGGGAAGATGCCCCTTGGTATGCAGGGTATATAGGGATTTTCTTTAGAATGATTAGAATTAAAGAATTTAGGAACAATTTAGTCTTAATATATTACTCAGCTAAAGAGAGTGCGAGGGAGATGGAGATATATTGATAGATAGATGGAGATCGCGCATAACTTTTTAACAAATGGTCCGATTTGAAAATTTTCTTAAACATTTCGATAGGTATTGATAAACACAATAAAACTGCATCCTGATCAAGAATATATATACCTTATAGGGTCGGAAACGCTTCCTTCTCCCTGTTACATACTTTTGCACGAATACAATATACCCTTTTACTCTACGAGTAACGGGTATAATTAAATTTAAGTTTTACCTTTTATAACCTTTTAAGAGGGCATTAAAAATTCTTGGAAATAATAGTCCCAAATTGGATAGCCCCCTTTCCATATGACAGCTGACTTATGCTGACTAATTACAAGCACTTTTGAAGCCATTTACATGTGCGCATATGCTCAATACATTTCAATTGTGCAGAGACCAAGCCCTTTTTGTAAGCACTTGTAACAATTATGAATCACAATCGAAAAGGTAACACTCCAGCTCCGGATCCGAACTGGAACTCGAACCCGAGCATGATGGTAATAAAATTATAAGGAAAACCTGTTGGACAATTGGTGGTCTGCTGGTACATGATTTGCCTATTAACGGATTTCAGTCCGCGAGATGATTCATTCCGATGAATGGAAGACTTTTTGGTGTTATCCGGCGTGTCTTGAATGCCAAATGAAGGTTTTGCAGCGTCTAATGAGTTGTAAATCCCTGAAGGAAGAGCCCGCGGGCCTAGGAATATAAATATATATATATGAACGTATATATATCATACCTTTTGTGCCGGGACTCCAGACGTCGCATTGTCTGTTCGGGCTTAAGCTTTCATGCTTCATTATGCTGACTTGAATGAATCTCTCGCTCTTGTCTATCCCACCCCTTTTTCCCTATTCGTCCTGCTGTCTACCTTTGTTTTCCTTCGCCCACGAGCTGACATTGAGTTATTACATCCAGACTGGCAGAGGACCCTGCCCTAAAGTTGGCCGTAAAATTAAGCCCAGTTCTTCCAATCAAGACGCTCCCACAGCAAGTGAGCCTAAGCCTAAACACCTTTTACGCCCCATTATCGCCCGGAGACAATAAACAATCGTTTAATTGGAATTATGTTCGAAAATAAACGCCTTTCTATGGAAAAACTTAGAGTCTTAAGCGCTTTTATTGGCATTATCGCTTCAGCTATTTCCGCTGTTAATTCAAAGCTCACGAGCCATCGAAACAAATACCCGAAAAAAAGCTGAAACCCCTGAAAAAACAAACCGATCCCCAATAATTAGAAATCAAAGCCGGTTTCATCTAAATGTGTGAGCATGTGTGGGACAGTGCGGTACGGTAGTATAAATAGTTAGTAGCTTATAACTAGATTATAATTTTAAAAATCTAATACAAAAATTACATTTTATTTTTTTTTTTACAATTTTAATTAAATTAAAATTAAAATTTTTTTTTTTTTTTTTTTAAACATTGGTTGAATAACATTTTTAATAAAGAGAAGTTTAAATAAATTGTGAATATATTGTTATTATCTCAAAATTATTTCACGTATAATTTCGAAACGCACTGTATCTGAAATCGAGTCCGAAACCTTGTCTACTTTCGTATTCAATAGTGTTATCATGAAAGATGGTCTGGATGGTCAGAGACGCAGACCGCAAACTCCGAGTTCCAGATCGTTGAGAGCTCGTAGCTTCCCGCTTTCCCCCTTGTGGTTGATGATTGATCTTATCGCGGGCCGCTCGCCTCGTGAGTCATCATAAAAAACACATATTTTTCTTCTTCAGCAGCCGCAGCAGCAGCAGCGATCGCCATAAGTTGTTAGCTGTTTTGTACTTTATGGCTTTTTGGCGGCGAAATAGGGGCGGTGGATCGCTTGTGGGGAGGGGGCTAGGGGGTTAGCTTCATAACTCAATGTGGGATGTCGTTTCGGTTCTGTTTAAGCTGCGTGCGAGACTTACTTTCCTCCGTTTTTTTTTTGGCCCACACAAAGGCCGTTGCCAAAGTACTATGGAACGAAAAATAAACTCGGACAGCTAAAAATCGTTGTTTTAGGTGGTGGGAAAAAATGTAATTACTATAAATTTTCAAAACTACTTCTTCAGCTGAATGAACATTTACGACTAGGCATAAATCATTAGGGCAAAGAGCTTACATTTTCATTAGCTTTAAGCAATTTTGCCAATGAAGATAAACAACTAAATGTATTTATGGTCAACAAAATTGTATTATTGTATTGAAACAAAAATGTAAAAAAATGTAAGACAGAAAACATTTTTCCACTGTTCATCAAACCATTCTTATTAAATGCATAACTGTAAAATCATCCAGGCAATTGTCCAACCAGGCATGCAAAAATAAAATTCACACACTGCCTGGAAAAATGTCCAAAATGATAAATGACTTTCGCCGGTCGCCGCTTTTGACTCGACTAATTTCCGCTTCCAGTGCAATTTCGCCAAATCAAAATTCCCTTGAATCTGTCGTGTAAAAGATCCCGATATGAAAAATGCAGCCAGCGACTCTTTTGCGGCATAGGAACACATGAACATGTAGGCATGGCCAATGATTCAATCTGCTTGGCATCCACCCCATTTCCGGTTTCCATTACAATTTCCCAGGCAACTCTTTCTCCCGGCTGTGCGAGCTGGTCACCTCTTGGCTCTTTCTTTTTTATCATTTTTAGTTTTGGGGGGCGTTTCGCAGTCATCGGTCAGGAATTGGCGCAGACACTGCGCTTCTGTCAGAAGGAGGAGGATTCCAGAGTTTCGACCCAGACAAATTGCCCCGGCGGGCGTTGCTTGTGTGCTCTACTGGCTGCATAAGCTCCAATAACCCGGGATCCAACCCAAACTACAGTAATACCTTTATAAGTCAAACTGTTTAGCAAAGTAAATAGCCAAAGGATTTTACAGACTATTTTTCCATATTTGATTTTGCTCTATAACGTGCTTACCAAGCTAGAAATCAATTAAAAGCAAACTTAAATTTGCTTTTGCTCAAGCATATAATATACCTAATTACGGTTCATCTTATCGAAGCTCCACTTTAAGTCCAAGCTGACCAACCGACCGACCGCCCTCTTCCTGCCCCTAATTATGTTGTTGCACATGCAGTTTTATGAATGAATCACAGCCTCCGGCTAATTCCCACACGCTCGAGATGAATGAAGAATATTTATAAAAATATTTTTAATTTGTTAAATTAAAAAAAAAAAAAGTTGGATCGCCCGAGCAGGGACTTGAACCCTGGACCCTTGGATTAAAAGTCCAATGCTCTACCGACTGAGCTACCCGGGCACATGGCAACAGGGTCGCGCAAAACCAAATAAGAGCGAAGCGTGCGAAAATCAAGAGAGAACGTTCTGTTCTCTCTTTCAGTTTGCAGTGGTTAGTTCTGACTAAGGTGTGTTCCCAAGTCGATAATCAGTTTGCAATTCAAGTGGTTAGTTCTAAATATAAACTGTGCGTTTATTTATAGCTAAATATGTTTTGTATTCTTAGTATGCCAAGAGTGTTCTATATTTATGGAATATATATAGCAAATTTTAGAAATTATTTTGAATAACATTTTAAGAAATAACGTACTTTGTTGTCGGTTGGGTTTTCCTTACAACATCCCTTATCTCGCATTGTTTTTTCTGCAAACTTGGCACCATGTCTTTTGATATAAATATAATGTATGTACATACAAAGGAAAAGAAATATGACCGAAGACTTATTCTTTTTGCTTATAACAAACAATTATATTTTTAGATTTTAATATCGCAGTATTTTCACAAATATAGCACTAATTATTTGAAATAAATAATAAAGAAAAGCATTATATTTATTTAGCTACACGGGAATTTTACGATTCGTATTCAGTAATATTACTTAAGGAATTCAACAGTAACCGAGACCATGAAATTCTTAAATACGTTCCGCCCAAAATCGAATTCGTAAATTAATCCGATTTGTATTGATATCCCAATTAGAGTTCCCATTCAGGACAGATGAAAAGGCCGAAGAAATGCAGTGAACGACCTCCGCAACGATTCGCTGATGTCTGTGAATGAGCTGCGGCTGGAGAAATGCATTTATCAAAACATAAAAATAAACACGAATTGCTTCAGAAATAGACAAAGGGCGCAGCGACCAAATGTTTCCCTCGAAAGATCCAAGAAAGGAGCATGTACATATGTATATATATTTAAACAGCTAACCAAGCAGAGGAAAATGCTTGAAAATGCCTGTGCGTAGGGGCATAGTTCTTCGACTTGGACTTCGGCTTTTCCCTTTTCTTTCACAGCTGTCGAAGAAAAACTCTTTCCTCTCGCATGTAATTACTTGATATTGGGTAGATTTCAGGGGATAGGAATTTCGGGATAGGGGTTTTCCTCGGATCCACTCACCGCTGACCTTATGACTGACAATTTCCTCAGCTCATTTATCTCTTTGGGTCCCCTGCTATCGCACTTTGTTCCCCACTCACTTTTCAATTATTCCTCTTTCTTTGTCTCCGCGGCAGACAAGTTTTCCATATGTGTGTTTGCTTAATACGTTTTAAGCGCTTTTTAAGCGTTCAAGTCACGATTTTCATATTTATAGAGTTGGAAGATGGAAAAGCGGGGGGATCGCTGATTGATCAGCTGTATCTGTATATGTGGACGTACAAGCTCCTCTTGATGCCTATCTGAATTCGATTTTTCTTCTCTTCTCCGCCGTTGTCTCTTCTTTTCTATAAATTTAATTATTAGGGTTGCTCGAAGGCAACTTTGAACTTTGTCTTATCGTTAATTACATCGCCAACGCTTTTTCGTTTTTCCCAAGATTTCCTCTGGTATTTCTCTTATTCTGCGACCCAATGATGGATCACTCCCATGTGTAGGGGAATTCCAGCGAAATCGCAGTTCATGCTTTGATGGCTTTTCTCAGGACACAAGCGGAAAATTATGTGTTTTTGTTCTCAACTAGACACCAAAAAAAAAATCTAAATAAAATAGGAAGAATAAAATGGTCAATTTTGGAGTCAGAACTTTTTAGAAAAATATTCATTTACATGCATCCCAATATTACTTTATTTTATGATCTAAAATGTAGACCTGTGAAAGTAGTAACTTTAATTATAATGACTAAAATCCAGATAAGATATTTAACAATACTTTACAATATTTTCCACAATCTATAATTTGCATAGCCATAATTTCTTATGAGGTGTACCATTTAAGGTTGAGAACTTTGACTTCAAAGAAATGTTTTTAATGCAAATTTAGCGATAAAACTGCGCAGAGGAAGTGGTGTTCTTATGTTGACAGGAAGAGGCGAAGACAGCCTAGATGAACAGGGAATGATTTAGCACAAATTACCCACACAAAAATTAATTGCTCCCGACTTGACCAGAACATCCGAGGCACCCAACCATGTCCTTTTGATGGCTGGGAACCAGCACCAAAAGAGCAGCGAAAACAACGAAAATTATGCATAGGAAAATTTTCGTTTTCATTGGAAAAATGCATAAATTTTTCCACGATCGAGGAAACAGATGCAAACGAAACAACTTGGCTGTCTGTCTTTGTTTACAGTCTTCTTTTAACTGAAATTTATCGCTCTTCGCCGCTCCTACGCGTGAAATTGTAATAATTAAAGAAAAAACGGGCGGTGGGGGAAATTGAAAAACCATTACGGCCGGGCATTTTATACACTTAGTTTTCTCTCTTTATTACAGTTATAATTTATTTGAGGCGATTTTTCAATCGCACTCCACATGCGGTCAGTTAAAGAAGCGCTCCCTCCCAGTTGCAATCAATCATGGGAGTTCCCCCACTCTATATGTAGTTCCCCTCGATCAATCGAAGGGAACATGTGTACACATCTTGGCCCGATTCGTTACGCAGCTCAAAGTCGAACCGAAATGCCATTTTAACATGCCACATGAGGCAGTTGGGTTTTCATTAATCAACATTGTAAAGGTTTCACTCTTGAACCTCGAGGATGCACTTGAGTGGGCGATTTGGATAAGGAGTGGGAGGGAATGCACTTAACTGTCCAATGGAGTGCATCTAGCATTATAATCGGGTCTCTATCATTCTAATTTAAAGAGCTCTTATGGTTGCGATCGTGGGAATAATAATTTTAGGGAGTGTTTTAGTTACTCCTAGATAGTTCCCATAATAGTGAAACGATGGAGTTGGTTTAACTTATAATATGTTTTTTAAAGAATAAATAAGTATTTCCAAGTAGAATATTAATCACTTTAAATAACACTTCAACATAATTTAGTGTTTATTAAAAATCGAGGATAAATTCTAGTAAATTTGCTTCTACTTTTAATTGCATTTTCCCCGTTCACTCTCTTTACCTGTTCTCCAATTATCGTTTCATTTTCCACGCTCTCTCTTTCTGCTAACCCACTCCACTTTGACCCTCTGCAATGGCAATTTTCACTTAATCGTTTTCCTTTCTGCTGCTGGTACTCAATTTTCCGGGACTTTTGTTGCGTTTTCCTTCGCCGGCTCCCCTATTTTTCATTTTCCTTCTTTTTTTTTGCTTACCTGAGGTGCATTTTGCTTTGACAGCTCTCTCAATTATGCACAGGTGATTGCCGTGCCATTAGGACGCTCTTTTTCCGACCCTCCCTGTTTTTCCCCCGTTAACAATAGAATTAAATACGAATACACACCGGTACACCTTTACAGGTGCGTTTCGTGTTTCAACCTGTTGTCCTTTTTAGCATATTGTGTTACCTTTGGGTCCCTTGACGGTTTTTATTTTTTGTTCACTTGCTTCCGGAAATTCCTTTGCCATTCGAGAGTGCAGCAGAAAAAGTAACAAAAGGTATATTTTTCATCTGCCAAATTATGCAAAAGAAAAACGTTCTCAACGAGCAAAGAATAATTAAGTAAAATATTCCCATGTCAGCGGCATTTCCTACTGTCATAAAGAATTAGCCCCAAGGAAGTTTTCCTTTGTTTGTTTAGCCAACTTTCGACACCCAAAACAAAGATTGGTCGTCAGCCATTCCATTTCCATATTCATTCGATGTTTTTATGGTTTTACTTTTTGGCCCCAAGCGAAATACAGAAAGGTTCGATCTTCGAAACCCAAAACTGCATTTTGTTAATCAGTTTGATTAATGTTGCCCTAATTGACTTTCACTTGGTGGAGTTTCATTTTGTCTGATGCCTTTTTGTTTTTTCTTTTACGCGGGTATATCAATTTGCAAGAGAATCCGACCAACCAGTTTTACAGGGTATCCCACGTTTCTTTTTCGATTTTAGTCAAAGGAAATTTCCATTCGAGTTTGAAATATCTCGATTTAATTGCCGGCAATTTTTAGCTCGTTTTCACTGTGAATCAGTACACAGAGAGAATTCTGACGTTCTGAAATTGAGTATTTGTATTCTCAATTTCAGGATGTCCTGATTTTGAGTACAAATTTTGGGAAAAAACTTATATTGAGTACAAATTGAACTCACTTTAAGAAAAAAAACTTGAATTGATCACAAAAATCTTAATTTTAGGAAACAAGTTCTTCAATTTCCAACTTGAGTACAAATATTTTCATAATGAGTATGACATTACTCACAGGAACCTTCTAAAAGGCTGGCCTAGGGAGTAAATGACTCTTGCCATCAAATATCTGATAGCTAATGTCGTTCGGGTCGTGAGTTCAATCCCCATTCCGGTAAACACAAATATTTTTGTTTTTGTTATTCTGCGTTTTTTTTTTATTTTAAATTATTTTATTATGGTATAATCAGCCCAATTCCATTTAATGTTTAAAATCCAATTGATTGCAAGCATTACAATTTAAATCTTATACGCGGTTTGGACATTGCTGAATGTGATGCTTGTTTGGCTCAGCCGGTTAGTGCGCGCGTGCATGAACACAAGGGTCGGGGGTTCGAGTGACGGAGAAGGCGACTTGGGTCGAACAAAAATGAAGTTTGTTTTATTTATAACAGTTTAGTATTCACATAATTATGAAACAATTAACATATGCTGTATAGCCCTTAAAATAATGTGTAAGTAAGAAAGGAAGTTCTCCGGATTGAGCATTTTTTTCTCAATTCAATCATTTTTCAGTACTCAATTTGAGAAATGGCAATACTCATTTTTAAAATACTATCCAAGTAAATTCTAAAAATGAGTACAGTTTGTACTCATTTTGAGGAAAAATGTACTTAATAAATGTATTTTGTACTCAATTTGAGTAAAAAAAATTTTTCAAATTTGTACTGATAGTTAGTATTTTGTACTCAGAATGAGTATTTGTGTTCATGCTTAATTTTTGAGTACAAAAATACTCAATTTAAGTACAAATTACTTAAATAATTCTCTCTGTGTAGCAGCTGCATCTCCATTTCGCTTATTGATGCCACATGTCGGGACATATGCTCAACATTTGCGCAACCTTAAGATACAGATACGCTTTTCAGATACATTTACAGATGCGGACACATTCGCTGCTAGTTCGTTGACCCTTTGTATCTAAGGGAAACACATAACTTTGTCCGCAGATATCAAAGCAGAAACCATAACCAGCAGTCATACACTCTTTGCAGTTATGCAGTTCTACTTTTCATTTCTACATCCATTTCTGTTCGGTTCAGTTCAGTTCAGCTCCGTTCAGTTCAGTTCAGTTAGTTGGCTATTCACGAGAAAGTGGCACGACATGTTCCCCATCCTCCTCCTGCCACTGGGGCTCTTCTTCCTCCCGGTTAACTTGGCGTGTTCAGGAAGCATCGTCTGGCGAACTATACTGAAACTGGGTTGAATTCGGCTGACAGACGCCGGATGTCATCTAGCTGTCGGACTATTTTCCCATTTTCCTGGCCTCCTCCTTCTGCTTTTCCGCTCATTGCCCCTATTGACGGTGCTATTCTGCGCCCACTCCATTTATGTTGAATTTTTTCAATTCCGCGGAGGGGAGCTAATAATGTAGGCAATATTCTTTGAGAAGGATTGTTTTTAAGTAACATTTTTTACTAAAATAGAAAATTTTTAAAAATATCCTAGATACATATTTTCTATATATATATTTTAATATATTTTAAATATTGTAAAATTAGACAAGCTCGTATTTGTTGCTTTCGACTTTTAATTTTTTTCTTAATATAAAACCAGTTTTAGGATCCTTACTCTCCTTACCATTCTTCCCCTCAAATCCTATATACCCAGTTTTTTTAAGAACCCCCTGTTTTCATACATATCATCCACGTAATCTGACAGGCTTAATAAACTAAGTTAACGGGATGCCAAAAAATGTGCGCCATTTAAATTCGTATCGCTCCTTTTTTCGGCATCGTCCTGGCATTCCACTTGACGGCACTTGAGCAACCTCGTCATCGTCCTTTTTTTGCCATCGCCAGGGGTAATTTTTGCACGTGTGCCGACACTTGACGGAAGCTTTGGAGGGCAGGAAGAAGGGAACTGCCGGCGAAGACGGTGCAACAATTGGGGAAGACCTTAAAGCGCTGCCAGCTCAATTAAGTCAACGTAATTGGCCTAATTGACTCAGACGGCCAACAAAGGCTGCCATCTAAGACATGAACATAACTTTCTGGGCGCGAGGTGGGGATATCGTCGCTGGAACACACAGGCAGTTCGGAGAGTGAAATTTTAAGACCAACCGATAAGCACGTTGTGTTGGCTGTCGGGTTAGCTTTTGGCCCCGACTTATCGCTGCAACCCAGAAAATAAAAATCTATCCAAACACAAAGTGAGGCAACCAACAGTGAGGCAGACGACGCAACATAAAAACCTCATCAACAACAGCGTTGACACAAAGACCTCAAATAAACAAGCAGCAATTTCAAAATAAGAAGAAAAAACAAGAGAGAACGCTATAGTCGGGTTGGTGTCCCGACTATCTAATACCCGTCACTCAGCTAAAGGGAGTGCGAGCACTGTAGTCGGGTTGGTGTCCCGACTATCTAATAAACGTAACTCAGCTAAAGGGAGTGCGAGGGATATAAAAACTTTGATCAGGCATAAGTTTTAAACGAATGGTCCGATTTAAAAAATTTCTTCTACATTTCGATAGGTATTGATAAACACAACAAAACTGCATTCCTACTTTTCCGAAATATTTAAATTTTTAAAATCGTTTATAAGCTATTGTGGGCGTTAGAAGGGGCGTGGCACCATTTTGAAACAAACTTGCGCTGCGTAGGAGCTCCTAGAATCTGCATGCAAAATGTCAATCTCCTAGCTTTTATAGTTTCCGAGATCTCAGCGTTCATACAGACAGACAGACAGACAGACGGACAGACGGACAGACGGACAGACAGACATGGCTAGATCGACTCGGCTAGTGATCCTGATCAAGAATATATATACTTTATAGGGTCGGAAACGCTTCCTTCTACCTGTTACATACTTTTGCACGAATACAATATACCCTTTTACTCTACGAGTAACGGGTATAATAAAAACAAAAGCTCTACAGAAAAAATGCAAGCAAGAGGAGGGAGAGTGAAGAAAAACAAAAACTGAAATACAAGAAAAGAAATTGAACTTCCTTCTTGGTTTTATAGAGTACAGAGAGAAAAAATGTACAAAAAAATTAAGAATTTAAGGGTAAAAACTCAGAACATGTTTCTAAAATTTAAAACAGTATAATAAATATGAAAGTTCTTAATAGGGTTGTTTAAACATCGATAGTGGAGACTATTGATGTTTTTGGCTATCGATGGTGGTCAGTATCGATATTATTGATAGTTTTGGAATTTAAAGAAAATAAAACCATCGATAGAGTCGATAGTCATATCGATATTTTTGCAAACCCTAGTTCTTAAAGTTAAGTTTAGTTCTTATCAATATAATAGTTATATTTTTCTTTGTGTACATAAAACTTGTACTTAAAAAGTCGAAACCCATTTGGGTTAAGCCAAAAGCTAAGTGGTGGGAGGTAAAAAGGGGAGCGAGTGGAGAAGGCGGAACCATGAGCCAGCAGAAATTCAAATTCAACTTCAGATTCGTAATGAAATTGAAAATGTTTTTATCGTTGTGTGTGGCAGGAAAAGCCAACTTGGCGGCCAATTGAGAATTGAAATTGAAACTCGCACTCCACTCGAAAATGAGCAGGAAAATCCACATGGCGATCCGTTAAATTGGCGCTGCTAATGTGTGAGTTTGTGCGATGAGTGGGAAAGATGATAATGCCGACGAGCATGAAGAAGCTGCTAATGGGTCTGATGATGATGATTGAAGAAGCTAATTTACTGGGGGTATGCTGCAATGAAAAGTCGGCTGCCTGAGGAGTTTTTTATTCGTAGAAGAACCACAGAAACGCACTTCCGTATGCGTTGAGAAATTAAATTAGAACGAACTGGAGCAGAACTATATCTTTAATCGATTTGTATAGTCCATAACAAACGATTTTATTAAGGAATTCGATACGCTTGGGTGTAATTCCAATTTAACTTAATTTATTTTTTATCGATTTCAATTGGAAGAAATTGTTTTGTAGAATCTTAGGAGGAATGTATTTACTTTAAGGAGATTTATTATTTAGTATTTCTCTATTTTGGTGCGGACTTTAATATATTTAATTTCTTATATTGCTAGCAAAGCTAAGTGCGTATTAAACAGATATTATTATTTAATGCAACTAATGAAAGGGAAAAAATGTTGTAAAACTGCTTCCTTTATTAATTTTAATTTTAAGATCAATAAGGCTTAACTTTATTCGTTTTTTGTGCCATTATTTCTAGAGCTAATAATTAAGCGGTCAATCAATGGCCATTTCCCTCCTCCAAAATGAAAACAAACATTTTAAATCGTAGTTTATCCAAAACTTAATTACAACTTTCTGTTTCACTTTCAGCGGAGACGCGAACGCGGTCGCATTCATTTGAAGGGCGTTCGCCTCGTGGAGGAGGCGACGGTCAGCGGCGAGGGCGGCGATCCCTTTGCACCGGATGTGAGTAGCCAGAAATCGCTGAGAAAATAAATTGCAGAGTTTCATTAACAAACGCTCGAATCCAATCCATCCAGGGTTATCCGTTCCAAGTGGGCTACTGTGAGATCTCTTCGTCGGCGAATTCGAGTTCGCATCAGCTGGAGAACGGCGGCGGGGGCGGAGTCGAGGGTCAGCAGAGTGGACGAGCGGTGCCCCAGTACACACTATACGTGATCGCCAACAGCGAAAAGGAGCGCAGCGAGTGGATCCGGGCCATCCGCCAAGGTGAGCCTCCCCCTTCCCTACCTACCTCCCATGGATTCGATTGATGATGACTAAAAAATAAGGGAGAGCAGCTGTTTTTGGCCAGATCAATCGATGGCGATAACCAAAAGCAGCCGAATTCAGTAAAGAAACGCCTGGAAATTAGGAAAAGTTGATCATAAATAATTAAGAGGGTTGAATTGGTTCAGTGGCAGATGGATATATTTTTAAAGTCATGAAAAGAGAGAGCGAGATCTTAAAACAATATTTCTTATTGATTAAATAAATAACCATTATCTTATGATTTTGTTTTTCAGTTTGTGAGGATAGCAATACGCCAAAATCGTACCGCTATCATCCGGGATTGTGGTCTGGAAAGAAGTGGAGTTGCTGCAAGGGATTATCTCGAGCCACCTTCGGTTGCAGAGCTGCCGCCCATTGGCGTGAAGCCAACAATAACCCAAGTAAGTAAACCAAAAATTACTGAGAAAATTTTAAATTAAAATAGAAAACATCGAAAATATCGATACAATAACGATATCGAAAATCACAGTATCGGCTGTCAAATATCGATAACATTCAATATCTAATGAAGAAGTGTGAAATTACTTTCCTACTGATTGCTTTAGAGATTATATTAACTGATGGTTTAAGTAGGAGCTACGTTTTGGTAAAAATTAAAGTCCTTTAAGATTAAATCTTAACCTTTCCACCGGAGTTGAAGAACCTCTTGAAGAACCTAGCCTTGAGTGGCGACTTCCTTGGCGTGTCATGTCAGGCAAATGTCATTGTCAACTGTGGGAGTTCCCCCCATTGGCTTTCCATTCCCCCAAATCCTCAGATCTCCAACTGTCCCACTCCATTCGAAAATCATCCTTTGTATCTGCACATTTTTTCTCACTTATCGCCCCTTGTTTTTCACTCACATGTTCTGCATTCGCAACGCTTTTCCTTTTTCCTGTCGTCAGGCCTTATTTGAGACATTGTCTGCGGTGCCAACTGGCTCCCCATTTGGATCTTTCTCCATTTCATATTGTGTGTGCGTGTCTGAAGTGCAGCTCTTCTACTTTTCTAAGCCGTTAATGAGCAGGCTCCAAAGGAGGCTGGCCAGAAGTATCCGAGAGTTACGCAGATACTTGCACTTCTGTGTGGCCGGAACAAATACCTCCGCCAAATGGTTAAACGTATAGCTGGGTATACAACTCTAATGCAACCCGGCACCTGGCGGAAAGTTTTTTATTGACTAGGTGCGAATTCCACATAATGCGTCTGTGGTCAGCAAATAGTTGCTAAAAAGTTTGTCTTCCATATTTGCATGTGGTTTTCAAGAAACTTTTAGGTTAAGTACCTCCTAAAATGTTTTATGTAGAAGTGAAATATAAATGTAAAATACAATAACTGAAGATGATCTTTAATTAAAATCTTCATCCGTAAAATCCCACGGTTTCCGTCTCTAGAATAAAGGAAATTTCATATTCTGCTGTACAAATATATCCAAAAATATCTTTTATCAACCTCACGAGACTCACTGTTTGATCTCGTAAGATTGTGTCGGGGGTTTTTGAGTCATCAAAACAAATCTTTGGTTAGCGAGCGATAAAAAAATCTACAGGAAATCAACAAGGGGTTTAGAAAACACCTTTCTTTATTATCTTTCCCAAAACCCAAAACATGCTTCGAAAAGAAATGCTCTACAATGGTTTTCATCTGTGCGTTCAATATCTAATGTGTGAGATTGGAATGTAAACACCCTTTTGGTTGGCATTATATCCCAAATCCTTTGCTCTCATTATCAGCTGTCATAAATATTTTGATGTAGATTGCCCATTTTCCCGGCACCTTCCTCAACCTTAACCCCTGACCGCCCGAGGCAGCTGAAAGTATTGCGGCGAACTTTTCCCATTCGCCGACAGCCCGCAGATGTCAAGCTGATTTTCTGATTGCTCATTTGTGTCATCAGATTAGATTTGGAAATGGGAACGGCAAGAATGGGATCCCTATATGCCATGTGTGGCCACATTTTGTCTCATTGTTTGACAGTTTCACCGAATTTAGGGCCCAA
The DNA here is from genome assembly GCA_037075205.1 of Drosophila prostipennis. Lineage (NCBI taxonomy): Eukaryota > Metazoa > Arthropoda > Insecta > Diptera > Drosophilidae > Drosophila > Drosophila prostipennis. Next base: position 1,618,479 of record JBAMCJ010004477.1, read on the forward strand.
CAAATTTCAAAATTTCAGTTCCCCCTGCTGGCGATGTCTTCATGAGGACTCTACCCCAATTCATTTCGTTTTGTACGGTGGGGACATCAATTAGAGGCGTCACTTTAAATTGCCGTTAAGTCTGCCAATTTCGGCCAGTCATTGGGCGGAATAAGAAGGCATGGCCTGTTGGTTCCATGGGGATCTCCAAGGAGCCAAGCGGAAATAACAATAAAAATCAGGTCGACTTCATCTTCATTTATCAGCCGAAGACAATGAAAGTGGAATGACTGGGCCGCGATTGCGGGAGCTTGTCAGTTGCCGTTACAATAAATTAGCCTGTCAATTTTCTCCCTCGGTTATCTTTCACTCCGCCTTATGGCCCTACACCCCCTCGATGTCTCGGGGTCTTCAGAAATTAATTATGCTGCCCGAGCCCGAAATCCTTTTTCTCCACATTTTGACTTTCGCCGCGTGCCATCGCCTGCGATGTGTTGGCATTGTTGCAATTAAAAGTCCCAGTCGAATGACTCTTGAAATGGCAAGAAATGAGGGTGAGATGAGTAAGAGGAAAAGTGTTAAGGTTTTGACAGCCATTAAGATATTGCAGTAAATTACAAACTGAAAATTAAGTCGAATTACTAATAAGTTTCAGTAAAGAAAAGTTATTAATTTTATAAAAAATGGTAAAGAAATATACTCTTAAATATCTTAATATTATAATATGCCATTAAAATATATTACAAACTGAAAATGAAATGGAATTACTAATAACTCCGAGTAAAGAAAAGTTATTACATTTATTAAAACTGGTAAAGAAATATCTACTCTTTGCAAAACATCTTAATAATATACCTATCTATAAAATATTCTATCCTCAGAAGTCGTAAAAACAAGTTCGGAATTTTTCTTGATACATTTTAAAGATGAAAAGATTTGAAGTAATAAACCCAACTAAACAGAATAATCGGGCGAAACGCAGAAGGAACGGTCCGCTAGCTGCAATTTAACGATGTCGTTGCTCTTTCTTCAGATTGTTTTCTGGTTTGGTTTTCGGTTCTGTTCCACTATTCCCGAAAACAGAGATTTATGGGTCTCGTTTTAAGTGCTTTAAAAATAGTTTCATGTTGTGATTATTATCTGGGTACCGTGGGGTAAAGAAAATAAAGAGTGAAAAGAAAGGGGGGGGATCGGGATCTAGCCCATAAAAAAGTGAACTCGAAAACAAAGAAGCGAGCTGAAAGAAGTTTTTCTATTAAGCTTAAACTTGAGTTTTTCGGTTGCACTTTTTTCGGTTTTTTTTATTTTGCGTGTCTCCTTTTTATATTATTTCGGCAAACCAACAAACACCCCCACCGAAGGCAGGGAGGTTTCCTTTTGGCCAGTGGCCAGTTCTCCAAACTGGTTTCGGTTTTTAGCCACCTCGGATGTATCCAAAAAGGCAGCCAGTTCGATATTTAAGAGCACACCTCAAGAGAACAGCAGCAGCCAAACCAAACCAACGAAAAAAAGCTGAAAGACCGAACGCAAACTGGTTTTTATTTTGGCTCTGGCTTGGGCCAATTGTTTAAGCCTCGAATGGAAAAAGTAAACAACAACAACTGGCCAGTATCTTGGGATCACTGCGATTGTGTGAGTGTGTGTGCCTAGGCACGTGCAATGAACTTGGCTAGAAAACTGGGATGGAACCTGGACCTATAGAAGCGATGCTTCCTCTCTGGCCGCAGGCTTTGAATTCTATAGATCAGTCTAGGGGGAGGAACTGCCCTGTCTATCTATCAGTCTGTCGCTGCGCCTGTCCCCCTGATGATTTGATTAATTTCGCTATTAGCCGATCTTGGCCAGCCGTCCGCCCCTTCCATTTGATTGTAATTAGGTGCCCCTTGTTGTCTCCTGCAGCTCGGCAAAGAACACCGAAATGCGTCGGGTGAGTGACCATGAAAACGGACCTAAAGTCGCAGTCGGATAAAAAGTCATAGTGCACTTGGAAAAACAAGGGTTCTAAAAAATTCCAAATAAATAAATCTAATAATAGGTACCCAAAGGAAACGGAAAGTTTAGAAAGTCTATAAAGATTTTACTTGGACTTTTTAAAAAAGAGGAGCACTAAAAATGGGAGGATCAAGCGTTTGCAAAAACGGTTTGACATAAAAATGTAAAATAAATCCCTTCTAAATTAAGAATTATTTTGAAAGAAATCAATTAGTTTAATACTTTTTCAGCAGTGTAAGTTGTCTCAAAATAAATAAATAAGTCTAATCATCATCATCAGAGAAACCTGAAAGTTTTTAAGCTTAGCTTAATCTTAGACTACTTATAAAAGAGAAGCGCTAAAAAAGGGTGGATCAAGCGTTTGCAAAAGCGGTTTGCCATAAAAATCTAAAATAAATTCCTTCTAAAATAACAATAGTTTTGTAAGTAATCAATAAGTTTACTAAATTTTCCCAGTGTAAGTAGTCTCAAAATAAATAAATAAGTCTTATAATCCACAAAGAAACCTTCAAGTTTACAGAGTGTATAAGGATTTTTCAGCTTAGATTAATCTTTGACACCTTATATAACAGAGCGCTAAAAACAGGAAGATCAACCATTAACAAAAACGGTTTGCCATAAAAATGTAAAGAATAATTTTGTAAGTAATCAATAAGTTTACTAAATTTTCCCAGTGTAAGTTGTCTGCACCGCGTTGCTGTTCCCGTTCTTGAAAACCAATCCGCCAGACAAGAAACGCGCCTTTGTGCCTTGTGTTAGTTGTTGTTGCTGCTGCTGCTTTTTTGTTCATGCATCTTCAGTGGCTGGTGACTCCGATGCCTTCGACCTGCCCAATGTGCCTCGCTTTTAGCTCCATTCTTTTAGCCCCCATTGGGCTCTGTTCTTTTCTGGTCGGATCTTTCAAAAAGTTTTAGGCCGCCTCGCGGTCGGACTGCGGCATCCCCACCGCACCCCCTGGTCATCCTGCCATGATTAATGATGCGTTCTGTTGTGATTCGTTCTAAACGTGGGAAATCGGCAGCAGAAGCCGAGCTTTCGAATGGTTTGAACCCTTCTTTTTTTTTTTAGCCCGTTCTCCTTTGTTAACTCACTCAATTCTCTTAACCTTTCCATCTCGCAAAAGACCACGCAATAATTATTTTCGGCCATACATAATAACTTGCAAATTTCTCAACCAATTAATTTCTTTTCACGAAGAACTGGCGTGTGACAAGTGTTTGATTTCCCATAATGTGCCATTTGGTGTTATGTATTGGCCAAGAGTTTTGTCTTGCGACAGGATTTGTTATGCTAATCCGGTGATTATCTCACGTCTGCAGAAAAAGAAGTGAAATTAGGAAAGAATTTCTATAATTCACCAAGCAGGTTTGGCAGTTGATTAGAAGCGTTTAATCATGGGATATTGAGAGGATTGTGTCGAAAACATTTGATGGATGGATGGTAATGATTTCTTTATATGTACATACGTAAATCTTTCCATTAATTTAGTGGGATTTTAATTTATGCCTGAAATACTTGTTTAAGAACGGTGTTTGTTGCAAGGGGAAATTTAAAAATTATGCATAGGAGATGAATTCGCTTGGTATAGTATTTATTATATGTAATGAGAAATATAAAATTAGGTTTGTTTTTTAATTTTAAGATGTCTTTTATCTGTAAACTTACTTTTCCGTAGATTGAGAGAACAAAAATATTCCTTTTGAAGTCAGTTCCCGAAATTTTCGTGTCTTGTTTTGGTTTCCTTATGTTTGCTTCAAAAATGTTTTCCTAATTGCGTATTATAATTGATATTAGCCATGTTCTCTCTTTCTCTGTCTCTCTCCCAACTCCATTTTGGCCGCCAGCCAAAAGATGCAGGCACTATCCCCTCTCCCACCCCCACTCTCTCCCCTATTTCCCATTTCTCCATGACTCTATCTCCCTCTCTTTTAAGTGTGTGTGCTGCATTGCAAGTTGCCTTGCCCATGATGGAACTATACAAGGTGATCTCGTCGCGAGAGCTGCCCTCTTTTGAGGACGTTATTTGTGCCAGTCTCTATCTACCTATCTCATTCTATCGCTTAAGAGAGACAGAGAGGTAAACATATTTAACGTTCTCAGCAGAGCTGACGAGACCACCTTGTATAGTTCCATCATGGCCTTGCCCAAAAAAAAAACTAAATAAAGAAAGACAAACCAAAAAACTTGCTCTTTAGCATTTGGTGCTCATTTCCTTAAAACTGTAGAACTTTATTTTATAGTCTTGCCTTCTCTTTTGCACTTGCAGTTACGCATATAACTAATTTTTAACCGATTCTAACTGTAATTGTGAGTGGCTAAGTGCACAAGTGCTCATTGATTTGCCTAGGCTGCAGCAACAACAACAAAAACTACAACAAATTGCGGTTATATTCACTCTTCTCTTTTGCTTGGCTGCACTTTACTGCTCCACTCTGCTCTCTGCTGATGCTCCATTATTCTCTATCTCAGCTGCTCCACTCTGTTGGCTCACTTGTTGTTGTTTTACCCCCTACTTGGCGGCTCTCTTAAGACCTACTGTCGCTCTCCCCCTCCTAATTCAAGAGGATCTATCCCCCACACAAGCTGCGCTGCTTGCTCTCTCTGCACTTGGAAAAAATCAACGAACCGTAATCTCATAATTTTACCCAGAAAATGTCCAACTTTAGATTGCAATAATCCTTGCAAACTTTTTAGGAAAGAATTGGCAAAAAATCTAACAATTTTTCACGATTAAAACAAATACTTTTTTTGAAACTAATAGAAATATATCTTGAAACAATGTTCAAAATGGTAGACAAAAAACCCTGCAGGAAAAATGCGAACTAGTCTGAAAATCAACTAGTTTACAACTAGTAAAAAAGCTACCGGAATTTGTCTGGATGCATTTGGACTACACAGGGCTTAGAATATTTGTGCTAGTCGAAAAAATAAATAGTACAAAACTAGTGAAAAAGCAAATTGTCTCGGACTGGTATCTTTCTGACAAAAAAAAGCCTAAAAACATTTAATTGGTGGAACAAATACATGTTAAAGTATAGTTAAAAGGCAACTGGTTGCACTTGAACCATATATGATCCAATAATATAGCCTAGAGGGTAAATGTCTTGGGAAATTTAACACAAAACAAATCAAACAGTCGAGGTCCTCGGTTCAATCCCCAGTCTTTGTAAATTTTTTTTTTTTTTTTTTGCTAGATGATGCTTTAGTTTTATTTTTAACTTAGTTTAATCTGTCGTAGGCAATATATATGTGAAAAATCACTGTTTTAAAAATATATCACACTAAAATTTATAAACCTTGTTAGTGCATTACAAAATGTGATGCGTGTATGGCTCAATCAGCTAGTGTGTCTACAAATCCAAAGGTCCCCGGTTCAAGTCCTAGAGAGGGCGACTTGCCTCGAAAAAAGTAAGTTTGTTTGAATTCCATTTATTTATCATTTGCCGTATTTAATTACATAGTAACAATCATAATTTATTTAAGAGACTGCGCCTTTCAACTAACTACCAATTAGGAGAGCGTCAAATTAAACATCTTCAGGTACGAGTAAATCCAATGATTTAATGGTTGATAGATAGACCAGTTTTTAGATTTTTCGAAAGAATAATTTTTTTTAGTGTAGGTTAACAGCTGTAACCGTAAATTGGTTAACAGCCACTAGTGCAAAACTAGTAGCAAATGGACTAGTTGTTTCCGAGGACAAGCCTATGAAAAATGGACCAGTTCGTTACAAGGAAATGGACATAACTTGAACTAGTTGCCTGTCCTGACCCAACTAGTATTTTACTGGTCCAAAACTGATTCCTTTTCCTGCAGGGATGTAAACTAAAAATATCAAAGAAAAAAGAGACCAAAACAAAAAGAGATCTAACGTATTTTCAGCATAGGCAGTGCCTAATAGGCACTATGAAAAATGAAAATAGACATTTTTTCGAGTGTAAAATCCAAAGTGCTCTCTGCCACTCTCCCGATCTTGCGCTCGCAACTTCTTGAGCTGCTGAAGAGCGCTCGACGCCTGCGCGATTCGAGTTTGGGATCGTTCGAGTTTGGGATCGTTCGAGTTGCTTTTGAATCGTTCGAGTTGCTTTTGAATCGTCGTCGAGTGCACAACGCAAAGCGGAAAGCGGATTGCGGTTTCGAATTTAGCTGTTGTTTCGATTGTCGCGTGTGCCATTGAAAACATAGAAATTAAATACTAACTGAAAAGCAACGCTAACCAAATTGCTAGATCACCGGCCGCGTTAAGCCGCAAAAAGGGGCAATAAATCAGAAAATTTGTTTACGGCCGAAACGTGCGGCGGCGACAAAATGTAAATGCTCAGGCAAAAGTGAAGTTTCTCAAAGTGCTCAAAAGTGTTCTCAGCCCCGAAAATAAGTTCGAATGTAAATATATTTTATATATTGAAATGGAAAAGAAAGATAATTAAATAACAAAGTGTTTGCAGCCAGGCGGAGCGAAGAAATTGTGTTTCTTGATTTATTACCACTGGAGATCTCACCCATCTCCAAAACTCATTTCTAACAGTAAAAGTTGCTTATGTCACGGCACACACACACACGTACTTACCTGCGTTCAAACCCTATTTAGTTGACCAATCTGGCAACTCTGGGGAGCCGAGTAAAGTTGTTTAACTTGTTTCTTTTTGGCGTGCCACAGCAGTTTTTCTGCTTTTTGCTTTCGTGCTTATCTTTTGCGCATTTTCTAACAGCCCCCCTGTCACCTGCCACCCCCTCAGAAATTCATTATTTCTTCTGCCCATTTGCTTAATTAACTTGTCGAAAAAACACACACTAAATACAACAAACTCTCATGAGAAAGAACTCTTCCAAGGTTTATTTTTGGTTTATGGTCTTCTATTATGATGTTTTTTATATTTTGCCATCTTCATGCTGATGGGCATAAATCACTGGATGTAAATTTGAGATTTAGGCACGTGTAAAGATTTTGATCGTTTAAGATTTAACTCATTGATTTTATTTGCTTAGAATTTTACATTCTGAAGAATATTAATATGTCTTAGTCTACTATTTTTACCTGGAAGTTACAAAAATACCCATTTTTCAACGCCTTAAATGTCTAGTTCAAATGAATGCTTAAAATAAAAAAATTAACAATATTAACATGTAAATTATGATTATCTTAAAATATAAAGGTGGTATTTATTTAAAAACCTGCTCTACTCATGTTGTCCCTCTCTATTTCACTCCTCCCTTTCACACCAGACCAATTAGTAAAGTAAGGGCGCCTCCGATCCTAACGGACTTCAATTTCAAAGTCGTTTTATGGCTCTGAAAACCTGAGAATTATCCTAAGCAGGTAGCCGAAATAGCCCATCCCGCAATCCACTCCACTGTTGTGTAATTCAATATTGTTCTTGTGGATATTTGTATATTTCCAAAACAGGATCTTCCAAAGAGCTCTCTATTCATTTCTTTCCTCGTTTGCTTTTCGATTGAGTCTTGAGTTTTGAGTTTAGGTCACTTTGCTTTAACGAGAATTTGTTAGCCGTTAGCCGTTCGTCGTTTGTTTTATGTTTATTTTTCGTTGTTTTGTTGTCTCTTGTGGGGCCAGCACGTTCAGGCAAATGCTTAAATACTTAAGCCTGCTTATCACGTAACCCAGCTCAGAAATAAAAACCGTGGAAAGCCATGGAATAACACTACCGACTTAAACCCGGAGCCGAATGTTGGCATAAGGCACTCACTCTATAATGAGAGATATTGCATGGGAGTGGTCATAAAGGAAGTATCAATCTTTCATCGGGACTCATGGGTATTTCATCATCAGCCGTAATTGTCTTTTGTGATGATCCTTGAATGTGCGTCATGGAAAATCGTAGTAATGAAATCAATAATCTTGATAAGGCTCGACTTTTTTTTTATTTTAGGTTAATTAAATTTGAAATTCATAGATTGTTTGGGGAAGTAATAATTAGATTTATCATTTTTTAACCATATAACAAAAAAGTCTTAAATAACGTTTCAAATCTCTAAGCTAAGCTAAGCTAAGCTAAAAACACTATTCTAATTTTAAAGACTATTTAACGTTGTTATAAATATAGCTTTGTACTATAAATACCCAAACAGAAAAAATGTTCATTAACTTTAGGTTCCTAATAAGTGTCAAAGAATGCCAATAACAAAATTCTAAACCCCTTACTCATAGCACTGGAATCTTGGAAAACCTGCCTTTTCTTATAATAACATCTCAAGTCGGCTGCCTGGTCATTGTTTTTCTCGCAATGTTTCCCAGAAATCGGGGTACGTCCCCTCCCATTTGTAAAGTGAATTTCTCAACTTACACGTTGGTCGCCCTTACACACATTTCCGTCAACTCTCGATTGGCTTATCAGTTCGGCTCTTATCCAGGGCCATTAAAAAATTACAAAGAGCAGCACTAAAAGTGCCGTTTCAAATTTCAATAGAAATCAATTCAAGTCTACTCGTGTTTTCTCAGCTTTCGTGAAGCTTTTGTTTATAGAAAACATTTTCTCCCCATCTCCGCTTCCATCTTTTCTCTCCATGGTGTTCTTTTCATGGGAAGAGGGTCCATAAAAAATAATAAAAATAACAAACCAAAATGCCATTAAAAGGTAGCTTGAAATTGTCATTAAAAACTGAGAAATAAGCCGAACAAAAGGCCTGAAATGAAATGAACGGGGAAACGGGGAAAAGGGTAGAGTGAAAGATATAAAATCCCCTACATGTCGAGGCATTAAATTTGTAACTCCAAAATGTAACTACCGAGTCATAAATGTTTGGATTACAAATATTTTGATGGCAGCCGATTAAACAAGGCGGGAGACTTATAACCGTTTCTTGAGGGTCTGGATAATTCTTGGTAAATGCGATTGGCATCTCTAACCTCTTCATAAAGTAAATAAAACAAACGAGGCAAAATGTTCTTAACAAATGAGCAAACAGTAAAATCCTCTTGACGATAAAAAGTACTTTTATACAGTTGCGTTCAAAACAGTAATACCTTTTTGATAAACTATTTTTCTCTTATACTACTTTTGATTAAAAATATTCGTTTATTTTGTTACGATACGATTTTGAAAATTTAAATATTTCGAAAAAGTAAAAATGCAGTTTTATTGTGTTTATCAATACCTATCGAAATGTAGAAGAAATATTTCAAATCGGACCATTCGTTAAAAAGTTATGCCTGATCAAAGTTTTATATCTCCATCTCCCTCGCACTCCCTTTAGCTGAGTAACGGGTATCTGATAGTCGGGGCACCCGACTATAGCGTTCTCTCTTGTTTTTTGTTTTATTTGTTTATCTGATCTAAAATTTAGGCATTTAAATGTATATTTATTAAATATATCAACTTATTTTTCAAAATCCTTTTACTATTTTGTTGACCTCAGCTGTGCGGTATGTGTTTATGTGTGGCAGGTACCTAAGAGAGTTATTCATTGTCCATGTTAATTATAGGTAGGAAAAATGTATGTTTTCCACTCTCAAACAGGCCAAACCACTTGTGTGGCTGCTTGGCTCAATTTATAATGCAAACCAGGTTTAAAATCGAAGGATCCTTCGCCTAACGGTTGTGTGGCAATGCACACAGACTGGCTCAGATACTCAGGCGCGCACACAGATACCGATATAAATGCAGATACAGATGCGAAAAGGTAGTTTTCGGATGGGATTGGATGCCTCTTCGAAGGTTGCAAATAAAAATTGGAAACAAGTTTTTCGCCCCATCTCCCTCAGTCTCTTTTGCCTTTTTCCGTGGGCAGCTCTCTTTGAAACTGGTTAAAAAAAACTCTTTTGCGTATTGCGAAAGCCTGCACTTAGTTTTTTCCTTATTCCGTTTTTTTTTTGTTTTTCGGTACCGTTAGCAATTTGCCAAAAATAAATTGGCCCAAAGATTCAATTGCAATTTGCTCGCTGGCTGTTTTGCGGCGGCGGCCCGTTTCATAAAGATTGCATTTTATGGGAGCCCCAAAAGCAGCGGGTCAAGGTCAGCTACGTGCCATTTTATTTGCGGACTTTTTAACACCAGCCGTAAACCCCGAAAAGCCCAAAGAAGTCGGGAGCACAACAGAGGAGGGAAAATAAAAACATGACAAGCGAAAGCTATAGCTTCTTGACCGCTTTAAATTATTTGGCGGATTTGCTTTGTTCACGCTCCTCACCTCAAGTTGTTGGATATTTTTTTTTTCGGCTTCGGCTTTAGCATTTACCTTTCGGAATCAGGTCAAAGCGGTTGCTTTCTTTCACTTTGCCACGCCCCAAACGGTTTATTTTGTATTCGGTTTTATTTTGGCAGCGCTTTCCTTTTGCCCCGGGGCCGAATCTCCGCTCTTTTGCTGATTTTTGCAGGGTCAGGCAAGGTCAATAGGACGTCCATATGTCACCGCTTTAACGTATTCATTTATACTGTTTTTTTTGTTTTTTAGTTTAGCTTACGTCAAGTAAAAGTTGAACTGTTTTTACTCGTTTTTTGTGTCAACACTCACATGTAATTAAAGTCGAGACACTAATGACGCTTGTGGAAGGCGTGAAAATTTCACTTTTCCCAATTCGACACGAGTTACAGGCAGAAATCTTTAGCACTTGAAAAGCCACAAAAACTCTGATTCCATCAAGTATAAATGCGTCTATTGTTTTCCCAAATCCCACGCCTTTTCATCAAGCTTATAACTTAAAGTTTTCTCAAATAAACAATCTAGTTGACCTTGGTTTTTAAACTGAAACTGAGTGTTTATAGTATAACATTAGTTATGATATGATTGAATAAGACAAGAATTTATTTTTCTCAATATTTATAAAGCTGGCTTTATTTCTCTGTAAAATAACATATCATGTGGCGTTAGTCGCACCTTTCTTATCAAATATATTCAAAGCAATACTATTTTTATCTATTCATAAGCCACAGTTTATAAATCCCCAAGTTAAAGCCGTCCACACCTGATCTCTACGATATCGGTTTAACTGTTTATCGAGCTACTACCAATCAGTCTGTAAATAGACTTCAATTTTAATACAGGGCCACGCCCATTCTGCGTAAACCGCAAGCCGAGCATCGTTAATCATTTTGAAAGTTCATTAGATTTCGTGTGTTTGTTCCACTGAATTAAGGAACCAATAGGGTAGAAAAAAAATTGGAAATTGATGTTAATTATGTTGCCAACAGTTGCTACTAAAATACAAAAAAGAAAAGAGACATCCAAGTGTTACAGTGGAGCTCAATGAACTGCGCCTAGGTTTCCTCTGCCCACGGCTATTGATTGTAGTCTAAGATTTCGGTTTTGATGTCGTTTTTTCACCTCACTGGGTGCGTTTGGTTCGCCTCAAGGTTTCCACTTGCCTCTAATGTAGTATTTCCATGTTGTAAATAAATGAAAATTGTTCTATTTTGTTTAGAGCCTCATAAATCAATTTTGGTTTCCAAGATTGGATCCGTCATTAGCTTCTACCGCACAAAAATCATTATTAATCTTGCGATGCTGCTTCACTCGAACAATTACAATGCGAAAATCAATGAAGCTGATGATGATTGTCGATAATGATGGGGGCAACCTCAACCGACTTTGGCTGCAGCACCATTAGCATTTGCAGCAGGCTAACCCCGATTGATTAGGAGCTTTTAACTGCAATCTGTGCCAAGCATTTTTAAGGAAATTCTCGAAATCATCTTGAGGAATTCAAAGCAAAAAAGAAAAAACCGAGACCCGTTTGATGTTCTCCAAACAAAGCATAAATCAAATGCAAAATGTGTTTGATTTATGAGAGTTTCATGTGTACGAGGTAGTTAAAAGCATGCCTCCAATATTTATATTCAATTGCCAAAACAGGAATTGAAATTTCAGCGGCTTCCTCGGTCGGGTATTTTGTTGTTTTGATTGATTGTTTCAATGGTCCGGCATTTTTTGCGTTTTGGGCAATTAAAGCATCCATCCCATGAATTTGATGGACTTTAAGTAGTGTTTGTAGTTTGCTTCCGCAAACGTTGTACTTGAGCAGAAGCTCATTAAGTGCTGAACTCCTAATGTATTTAGGTGTGTGAGTGTGTGTGACTTTAAAAAATCGCAATTACAAATGAGTGCAAAAACACAAATCGCTTCGAATGGCTGACAAAACCGCTTGCCCAACTCAACTTTAATGACCCACAACGCGTCAATGTTTAAACAAATCTATTTCTCCCCCTCGCCAGCTGTACAAAATTTAATTAAATTGGGGGAAACGAAATCAAGTTTGAAAACGCGTGTGCAGCGCCAGCGTTTTTAGTCGCCATCTCATCCGTTCCCAAATGATTCCCTGCGTGAGTTTGGCCGAAACGAGCGTCATTGGCAACATGAAGGAGCGGGTCAAGGAAATGAAAGTGTTCGGCTGCCGGCTCAACTTCTGGAACCACATTGGTCACAGTCTGACCAGTTCCAAAACCAAAGAAGGTAAATACACAATTAAACCTTATTTAATTCAGCAACCGGCAACCTAAAAACAAGTGTTTCGTGTTTTAAATAAATTATGATACCCTCTCAGTAGAATTATGTCAAATATTTGTTATTAGAGATATACTATATTTCACTTTTCTGTGTCTTAGTCCATGTTTACACAGGCAAACATGAGGGGAAGCACCATAAAGAATAATTAGCTATTAATGGCATTTATTTTGGGTGTTATTATTGCTTAAAACAAATAATACAGGTTCCAGCTGTTAGATACTCAATTAAACAAGACAGCTCACAAAGAGTTGGTTTTAGCTGGCTAATATAAACAAAAAAACCAAGAGAGAACCAAAAATATAAAGCTACAACTGCAAACAAAATCCATGTAAAATGCTTGTCATGCTTAAAAGTAACTTAAGTTGTTCTTTCGTACTAAACATGACGTAACTATGATCAAATATTTGACAAAGTATCTGTAGTGCAATCTAGACATGAGTTTGAGGGAAGTAAAACACTGAGTGATTCTATTTGCATTCAAGTACTTTTCCAAAAGGTGTTTCAATTTCTAAAAATATTTATTTCTGATAAGAGAAACTTCCTTGGTTCTTTGTTTGTTTATTTCTACCGAGAGTTTTCACAACGCAAACAACTGATTTTAATCTTATGCAGCCAAACCCTGCGTAAATGCCAGGAGTGCATCAATTACGTAAATGTATTGCAGCGTAAACATTTCTGGAGGCTTTGCCATACGAATTGTAAACACGAATCCGTCAGATAGGGGATCCATAAACCAATTCTGATATGTATTGCCGCTTTGCATGCAAAGCGAAAGCTTAACTCCCATAGAAGATGACGCCGAGTCATCCCGCAGAGGCGTCGCTGGCGATGATTGCTTACCAAAGAAGCAGACAGTCGCATACTGCACTGAAAGAAATATTCGGTTTTAAAGTCAGTAACTAAGGACTTTATTTTGGGAGGTCCCTGATTAGAAAATGTGCATTCAACATGGCTTAGAAAAGGATAATCACCCAAGAAAATATTTTCTTGGTTTAATTTTTAGACATTAAAAAATATTAGGATTTGTGTGGGTCTGTTTTTAAAACAACAATTTGTTGCATGCATTTTGAATACCACATTTCCTTTCATTTTTAGCCCAGAATTAGAGTTAGTTAAATTATTCAAATATTTTAAGCTATTCCTTACTCCAAAAACGAATCTACAAGAAACGTATTTTCACAGTGTTCGAGCCAAGCCAGCTTTTAGCGACAGTCTTCCGATGCGATCGGGGCTGCCCGCTCTTGGATCTCCGCTCCCTGACAATTATCATGATTATATGGCCATGGCTCAGATGGCAGGCGGTTATTAGATGATCGTCAGCCATGCAGCCGGCAGAGGAGCCTACATAAGAACATATGACAGCAGCTGGGCGAGACGATGCCAGGCACACGATAAAGAAAGGCAGAAAAAAAAGAAAAACAAGAGGAGCAGAGAGAAGACATGGCAATTGCATAATTGAAATCAATTAGCAGTCGTCGGGCAAGCCCAGAAGAAAAACCTGAAGACGAGAACGAAGCCCAAAGATCCATCCATCCAATCTTTCATCCAGTTGCAATAAAACCGAAAGTGCCAGGCTGCTGGGGAGGGGGGAAAATTGTAGATTCTACGATTGTGTAGATTCTCTCTCCGGGCATCAGATGCATCAATGCCAATCGAAAAGTCTGTTTTTGCATAGTAATTTCATATGGGAGACGACGAAGATTGAAAGCTGCTCCATCATGCCAGCGCTCTAGTCTTCAGTCTTCAATCTTCAGTCTCCAGTCTGTAGTCTCCCCCTTTTGTAACCCCTTTTAGCCTCCATTTTGTCCATCATTTTTATAGCACGCCCCACTTGGAGCGTTTTGTGCGCTTTTTTCTCGCTAGACTTTCGGTTTTACTTTGTGTTCATTTCGCTTTGTTTTCTTTTTGGCTGATTGGCATGCCAAAGTTGACAATAAAATTATTGCATTGTTGTTGTTGCTGTGGCTGTTGTGTGCCTATTTATGGCCTTTACTTAACAATGACCACAAAAATTTGCAATTTGCATTTGCAATTTGAGCCAAAAGCACAAGCCATTGGCAGCTTCTGTCTCTCTCTTTCACAGCCACTTGTTGACTGTCGAGCGGTTTCGGTGCTTTAAAGTTGACCAAAGCAATTGACCAGAAACATTCAATTTATTTTGCAGTTGTTGCTTTTTGTTATGTACGATTTCATGTGCATGTCAAGCTGCGTTTTTAACGCGTTTTCATGGGGTATTTGAAACTAAAATAACAAATAAAATAGATTAAAATAGAAAATCATTCACAGAAAAAAAAAATTGATAAAAGATCAGATTGATATGTGCTGGTGAATTTTATATTTTTTAAAGAAAGTTTCATATCAATATGATATGAAGAAAGATTATTTATTAAAGATTATTTCTTTAAAAAATACTACTTTTGGTATTTTAAATGATATGATAAAATATAATCTTGATATCGGCATTTTATTGATATTAAATAAGGTAGAATTGACCCTATTTCATATCGAATTTTATTTTCTGTGATTGTGTTTAAGGTAACTTAGTTAATTTTACAGGGAACTAATCTAGTGTAACCCCCAACTTGGTTCGAATTTCCTCACCTTATTTTGCTAAACCAAAAAAAAAAAAAACGTTTGATCGCCATGACGTCACAGAACTAAGATCGTGTCGCAATGCGAAATAACCGCAAACTTGACGCAGTTGCTAGTAATTATGGCCGCACACACCTGTCACAAATCGAAAAATTGGTTCTAAGTCAAATTTTTTTAGTCTATTAGCAGAAGTTGGCCGCATTATCGATATGAAAACCCATTGGGATTTACCCCAATGGCGTGTACGAATTCCGATATCATTTCCCATTTAACCGAAATAGCCTTCGCTGGTATTCGGTAAAAATTAAATGAAACTAAACCAAAAACAGAAACAGCAACCCAGAGACGCAAATCTTGTGAACCGGCAATGGCACGTTCAGCTCAACTCAAGTCGAGTTAAGTTCAGTTAAGTTAAGTTAAGTTAACTTGGGCAGTCGCCAAACCAGTTGGCGAGTCAAAGCAAAAAGCAGTTGCAAAAAAAGTATTTAAATATTATTGTAAATTGTCTTTGGCCCGACAAAGCAATCGGTGACTCTTCAGACCAAGGGGTCTCATTTTGCTTCTGGGCACGAAGCTTCAGACGTGCATTACTGCACCTGGGTAGCTATACGTAGCTCTCCGATCCGCGATCTCCATTCTTGGTTTAGAGTAGTTCTGTTGCCAAGGCAAAAAACATAGCCGAAGATCGCTACCATCCGGTTGATCACTTTTATTTATTGTAAATTCAATTTGCATCGAGATGCGAAACATAAAGTTATTGACAACACGTCTGCCTGAAAATGGAAAAATGTCTTTCGGACTAAACTTGAAAAAAAGAAAAAAAAAACCAAACGAAAAAAAATAAACCATATAAAATCAAGGTCAGAGAGCAGCTCAAAAGTTGCTTATCAACTTTATGATTTCGTTGGGATTTCTCGCTGTCATAAATACAATTTCCATCTGCCTGGGTCCTCTTAAATGGTTTCATTAAAAATGCATAAAAAACAAAAGCCCAGTGCCCCGCTGCAAGCTGCGGGCAGAAATTAACCAGAAAACCGAAAAAATATTATATATCACAAAAAAAAGAAAAAAAACCAAGCAGCAACGCCCGCTTTATTTTCGACGTCATTTTTCATATGCAAATTGGTTCGATTGATTTCGCTTTGTCCCCGACTATTTCTTCCTTTGTTCGGGGTTTGTTTTATATTGTGTTAATTGGAGACATAAAACCCCACAGGGGGGAGTGGCCATCGCTTAGAGGCGGTCGCAAATCCCACCAGCTTTGTTTGCTTTTTGGAATTGATTTAAGGCTGGCGTCGGCGATCGCCCGGGGATATAGTTTTTCAAGGGAAATTTGTCTAGGGTCTTGTGTGAATTTGAACAGTTGCATAATGTGCCTTTTGACTCGACTGAAAATCTGATAAACGAGCTATAAATACTACCCAAAATATGTTTATATGAGGTTATCTAAAAAGGAATTATAAATTTTATTTTAAGAAATAGTTATATAATATGTAATATTACAAAGTGTACAATTTCAGTAGCTTTTGCTGTCAGATTCTACAACTACCTACCCAAAGAATTTGAGTGATTGGCTAATACAAACTTATTCAATTACAACCCACTGGAATCTCACTTCCGTGCGGCCATAATTGAATGTCAGAATGCAAAACCAATTCAAATGCATAATTCGATGCATTCCCGACTGCAAATTGGCTATATAATTTACAGTTGGAGTAATTAATCAAACCGCGTAAGAGGTATTGGGGATAGGAAAACACCCACTGGCGGCAAATCCATGCGATAGTCACGAGAAACATTTCAATCAAAGTTAGCAAAACTTTGTTCTCTCAGCTCAACAAATCACTAGCAGAATGATTAGAATTCCGCAGAGTCTTGATTGCCGCAATGTTTTGTATTCATGGCGCATGCGTTAAAATGTTATTAACCCACATTTGCATAACAAATAACAAAAACAGAGACGCGGCCACGATTACAATTTGTTGTTTGTCTTTTTGCCGTTTCCTGTTTGATTATTATTACTGTTTTGTTATTGTTTGTTGTCGCTGGTGTCGCTGACTGCACAATTTTTCAAACAATTTGCGTGTAATTATTTGTTTTCTTTGCCGCATGCAACTTGCCAATTAGTTAACAATTTTTCACACGCTTTTTTATGAGCCTCGGATGTAAACATTTAACCTTAATTTTTTTCCATACATATATTCGGATTCGAGTGACGTGCGTTTCGTGGCTGTAAGATGATTGACAATTGCAGTTTATGAAGATGCGAGAAATTAACCGACTTAAATATTTTTTTTTGACTAGTTATTTTCAACAAGTAAATATTAGTTTGGGGCTGTCCATATATTACGTAATCATTAATTTTGTAATCATTTTTTTAAACTATAAATTAATTTGTTCACAGGAGTAATTATTTACCTGACACCCGTCCACCCACTAGCTGATTACGTAATAGTTTTTTTTGGTTAAATCAATTAAATTAATATATTATACGATTTTTCAAGTCATGTCATCAGTTTGTTCTTTGAGATTTTTCCCTAGTTTCTCTGCACTTTTAAAAAGCTATTTGTTAAAGGCGCTAAATGGTCTTGGAGCAACTATTGTTTAGGCGTTTGGCAGTTGCTTTTCTTCTTTAGCATGATTATCATCTTTTTCTTCGTTACCACTTATTTTACTTTACTATTTTCAAATACAATTGCATTGTGGCCACAAGTTATATTTGAAGATGGTGTTGCCTACTTTCAGGCAGGAAGAAAATAAAAACGCAAAAATATGGAGCCAAGCTTAATGAATGTTTAGGAGCCTTACGAACCGTAATAGCATATTATTTAAAGAAATATAATTATCATAAAGTTTAGAATTTTATTTACACCTAAAAGAAATATTGCAATAATAATCTTAAATTATAGAGAACTAATAATAGAATAGAGAATCTAAGTTTAATAAATTATTCTAAGTTTAGTAAATTCGAAATATAAAATATTAAATAAAAAACAATTCTTAAACTTAAATATATATTTTTGGGTTATATACCGATAGCAACATGTTGCTGGCGCATTGGCAACTTTTGTTTCATTTTGATATTTATTGGCTACCGGCTTGGCAACAAACACTTTTACACACACCTGTGCAGATGTGCAGACATCACCCATCTCGCTCTCACCTGCTGATTTTCCCGCCTGTTGCTTCATCTTCGCAAAGAAGAAACAACAAAAGAAACTCTACACTTTTTCTTCGGTCTTGTCTTTTGCGGCTTTTTGTTGTTTTTCCACACACTTTGCTATTATACAAGTGAGTTTTTCGTGATTTTTGTTCTCCAAAAACTTCAACGTGCAAGCAAAAGTTCAAAAGTTTTGTTTCGTTTCTTTGATGTAATTGTTGTAATCGCTGTTGTTGTTTTTTTTTCTGTGTGTGTCCATTATGGCAACTTTACCGTTAGCATTCAAAGAAAATTCATTTAACAGTTGAAGGCGCATCGCTTGGTAAATCCAAAAAAAAAACAAAATTTTGAAAAGCATAGTTGCAGCTTGACAAGCTTGAACGAAAAAAAGAAGAAGAGCTAGCTCTCAACTATGCACCTTGATCGTAGGTATATACATATGCGTTTATACCTGTACACAGAGAAAAATATAGGTTACAATCATGCGCGGATCCACGGGGGGTGATATGGGTGATATATGTATCACCCCCCAGTCGGGTGAAAAATAAATGAAATTTTGGTATTTAAAAAGTATGCAACAAAATCATAGATCCGCCACTAGTAACAATACATTATAATAAATTTCTTAATTCTGTAAAAAAAATTATCACAGAGATATACGATTTTTTTTAAGAAATATCTTTACACTGATTTTACTAACTTAACTGATTAGACATTCTTATATTCATTTAGGGATACAAACAGCTTCAGCAATTGTATTATCAAAGTTTAAGATAGAAAATATAATGTTTTAATTATATTTTTAGTTTATATTTAAATGCCATACAATTTTTTTTACAGTGCTTGTTTATGTTGCTCAAGTTGTCGTCGTTTCGCTTGGCGGCTTCTGCTTTGTTGAGCCTGCTGCTTTTGCTCTCCATTCTCTCCACTCTCCGCTCTCCACTCTCCACTGCTACAATTAAGTTTTACTTTATGTTTATGGCCTCCGTGAGTTGGAAGTTGTTTCTGTTGTTGTTGTTGCTATTTTTCTCAGCCGTGTTGCTGCTGTCTGGCTAAAAAAATTCAGTTGCCATTTCAGTCAGTTGGCTTTTAAACATTTACTGAAACAGTTCGCGTCGCGCACAAAATTTGATTTTTTTTATAAAGAAGAAAGAAATTCCGAAAAAACAAAAAGTTGAATGCATACCACCTAGTTGTTGTGATTTTATTTGTGTCTGGAAATAAAATGAAAAACAAAGTTTATGAACATAACTCATGAAAGAAAATGCAAAAATAGTTAAGGCCTGTGGAAAATGTTTTCAAGATGGCGTCGTCTTTTGCCATTGTGTGAAAGCAGACTTTAGATATTGCAAAAATAAATTATTAAAAAAAAATACATAAATAAATAGCAAAAGTCGAGATCACTAGAAACAAAATCTTGAGCACAGGAAGCTCTGAGTTTTTTATTCGAGGGCCGCTTTAACGGTAAAAGCCGCTCAGCATCGCTGAATGGGGAACGCTTAAAGGTCAACAGCAAGCAGCCAGCAGCAACTACTATAATAACAAATAACAACAACTGCAGATTGCAAAAAGGAAGCAACCGCGAAACAGGTTTGCCAACAACCTGAAACTGTAGTTCAAAGAATTGCAAATCGAGAAAGAAGAAACATAAAAAACCGAACAAGCGATTTATGTGAAAGTGAATTGACACAATTACTGCAAGAAATCGCCGAAGAGTGGAATTTTCAACTGAGTGGAGTCTCCGAGGTCTTCACCACAGACACTCGCTGAAGCAACTATGATGCTTTTATCGGCACTCAAGCTGGGTAAGCTGATCGATCGAGATCTGGTATTAAAATTTCGATTCTTGTAGTGCCTTTTATAGCGAGCTAATTAAAGAATTCCACTTGAAACCGGGTTTAGTGATAGTTGGATAGAAACTAGTCCAATAATGGTGATTAATCATCCAAATAATCATTAAAAATAAAATAAAACCATTAAAAATTATTATCATATTTTAGGTCCACAAATATTTAAGTAACATTGTATTACAATAGATATTATTTCGATTGTTTTCCATGATTTCATAATATTTTCAAGTTTCCTCCATAGTTTTTAGACCCTGATCTTGTTTGTAACTTTAGTGGGCGTTTTCTTTGCGCTGCTGCTGGTTTTGAGTCATCGCCCAAGCATTTTGATTAGTTTCACCTGTTTGGAATATCAATAGAGAACACAACAGCAAACACGTGTTTGAAAGTCTTGCAGCTTTTGATTTTCACAAACACTCGGCTCGAGGTTGAGCACCACAGCTGCAATAACAATACTCGCATTAACAGCAATAACAAGAATAGCAATTTGCATAACAAATTGTTGGCAGAGGAGTGTTTCCAAGGGGGAGCGACGGTAAAAGCGGAGCAAAGACAAAGCACAATTACACAATTAGCTATAAATACCTGTAGAGCGGTAATGACAAATGTTGCAAGTGGACTTGGAAAAGCAACGCACCTGTTGAAAACGTTTGCGTACCTCTAATATCTCCTCTCTCCATTTATAAGCAATCTATAAGACAGTTTCGTATGGTACATGAATATGTGTAAAATGAACTTCCGTTTGCCAATTTTCAAGTGTTTTCAAAATGATTTAAATACTCAACTAGCTGGGCAACGGGAAAATCCAGTTGGGGACTTGTAAATTTAAATACTCTGTCATTAAAAAAGAGCTTATGTATTTTAAATATAGGCACATTTTTAAATACTCTTACTAAAATGTATTTTAAAATGTATAAATAAATTTAGGTAGTTGAAAAATTCTTTCTATAAGCTTCTAAAAATAAATGCTGTTTATATAATTAAATATTGTATCTAACAAATATAAGTGTGCCTTTAAAATTTCAAGTCAAAGGCAACTTATTAAACACCACAACCTTTTTCGGAAGAAGTCAGACATCAAAGATGGCAATTTTCTTATTATAAGTATATGTAAGCAGAGAAAATGCTTGGAGTGCTTTTCATTTGCATGGAAAATGGCCAAACAAAAGCCTGAGCAGGGCTTTAACAACCGGCAAGTGTGCGATTGTGTGCGTTTCGCTGGGAAAGAAAGAAAAACTTTCTATTTTTGGTTTCAATCTTGCATCAACTGGCGTATTGTGTACGTACGTACTACGTAGTTGGAGTGCTGCCTCCAAGGCTTTTGTCATCTTTTGCCGGCACGTTTTCCTCGAAACGCTGTTGCTTGGCTTGTTTGTGAGAATGGGTGGCAAAACAACAAAAAAAGGGGGCGGGCCGGAGCCAACAAGTTTTCACATGAAAAATGTGTGCGCACTACGGCTTTGTGCTTTGTGATATTGAGAAAATTGGCTTATCAATTGAAAGTCAGTGGCAGCCAGGCAGTCTACAAACTGCAGGGCAATTTTTCTCTTACCATATTTTGTATCAATTTTCTTGTAAATACATATATATATTCATATACCGAGCGAGTTGGGAAATCGCTAATGCCGTAGGCAGTCACTTTCGCTTCGCGATTAACCTTCACTTTTGTTTTAACCGCTCGGCGATCGCGATTCTCGAGCAGAGGCGCCTACCTGAAGCACTTCTCCATCCGCTCATCCGATGCAAAGTGGATTCCGAGTGGCACACAGAAAATCCAAAAATCAGAAGAAAAAAAATAAGGCAGCAAAAAAAAAAAAAAAAAATGTGTATCATGAGCCGCCGTTGACTCATTTGCTAAGGGGCGATTGCATAAGAGACGCCCACTCAAATGCCGAAACTCGACTGCTCTCGACTGGCATTTAAGTTTCATTTATTTATCTTTATTTATTTTTTCTTTAATTGGGGTTACACTTCGAGTTCACTTTTAAGCTAACATTATTATTATTGACGGGGGCACTCGAAAAACCCCAGTTGGCAAACACTGAAATCGCTTTAAGCCGTGCAAAGTCCAGCTCATCAAAAAGCTTTCCAATGCCCCGGTGTCTTTGATTTATCTACGAATTGTGGGCGACTGAGCGGGCGCCTTGAACCATTGAAAATCTTGTCAATGTTCAGTGTCAGCGCTTGGCCAGCGTCTAATTAATTATCACCTTGACAAGAATCGCAAGCCACCAAAAAAAAAAGAAACAAATAACAAAAAACTTAAGGCGATTTTGCGATATTTGTAGATGGCTAATTAATTGGACAGCCCTGGGGCCTGAAAATGTTTAAATTTAGATTTGAGTGTAGTACATGGCACACAAATGTATAAAACACAATAAAGATGTTTTAAAAATAATCCACATCAAATGATATATCTTAACCCTTCAAAACGAAAGACTTAGGAAACGAACTTTAACGGATGTTTTAATTTTTCTTGCAGTAGCAAACGAAAGACTTAAGCAACGAACTTGAACCTGTTTTCTAATTAGTTTCCTTTTGCTTATCGCATTTTTGCAGGCAACGGCAGTTCTCCAGCCCAGAATTCAACGCGCAGCATCAGCCCCAACAGCTCCACGACCAACAGTCAGTTCAGCCTGCAGCACAACAGCTCGGGGAGTCTCGGCGGCGGAGTGGGCGGCGGTTTGGGAGGCGGCGGAAGCCTTGGCATAGGCGGCGGAGGAGGAGGTGGCGGCAGTTGCACGCCCACATCGCTGCAGCCTCAGGTGAGTTTCGAGGAGGCTTCGCTTGATAGATGAACTCGCATCCAATCAACTTTCGATTCCATTCAAAACAGTCCTCGCTGACAACTTTCAAGCAATCCCCAACTCTATTGAACGGCAACGGAACTCTATTGGATGCCAATATGCCTGGCGGTATACCCACCCCCGGAACACCGAATTCCAAAGCCAAGGTAAGAAATTCTATTACTATACTGAATAGAATGGATTTTACATTTATGTTTTTCTTCCCTAGGACAATTCACACTTTGTCAAATTGGTGGTGGCACTCTATCCATTCAAGGCCATCGAAGGCGGCGATTTATCGCTGGAAAAGGTAAGGCCCGCACAAATCCCCTTTGTTTATTGAATGCTTGGTAATAAGTTTGATCTATTTACAGAATGCCGAATACGAGGTTATCGATGACTCACAGGAGCACTGGTGGAAGGTCAAAGATGGCGTAGGGAATGTCGGCTATATACCCAGCAACTATGTCAAGCCGAAGGCGCTGTTGGGCCTGGAGCGCTATGAGTGAGTAAAACGGGTTTTTTGTAAAATAAAACTGGAAGAATTCTATAATATACAATCAAAAATCAAAAAGACATCACCTAGAAATAAATGATTTCATTAATATTTTGTATATTCATGATATAGCTGTGATTATAAAAAGCCAATCAACTGAATTTATCAGAAATATTATTCAAATACAAGACAACCTTAAGAAATAAACCATAATTAGGATATGACAACAAAATAACAAATAATATACACTAGAAATATTTTTCAAATACAAGGCAACCTCTAGAACTAAACAATAAATGTGATATGATAACAGAATAATAAATAATATACACTAGAAATATTATCCCAAAAAAATATTATCCTAAAGAAATATTATTTAAATACTAAACAATAATTAAAATATGAGAACAAAATAATAATTAATAACCATTAAAAATATTAACTTTAACAAACCTTATAGTTTCGAAACGAATGATTGTCATTATCTCTTTATAGATGGTATGTGGGCGACATGTCACGACAGAGGGCCGAGTCCCTGCTCAAGCAGGGCGACAAGGAGGGCTGTTTTGTGGTCCGCAAGTCATCTACCAAGGGTCTCTACACACTATCGCTGCATACCAAAGTGTAAGTAAAGGAGGCATAAACAATTAAAATAAATACCGATATTAATCTCATCGCACCCACAGTCCACAGTCGCATGTGAAGCACTACCACATCAAGCAGAATGCCCGTTGCGAGTATTATTTGAGCGAGAAGCACTGCTGTGAAACTATTCCGGATCTGATCAACTACCATCGCCACAACTCTGGCGGACTGGCCTGCCGACTCAAATCCTCGCCCTGCGATCGCCCAGTTCCACCGACGGCGGGATTGTCCCACGACAAATGGGAGATTCATCCCATGGAGCTGATGCTGATGGAGGAGCTGGGATCGGGACAATTTGGTGTGGTGCGGCGTGGCAAGTGGCGCGGATCGATCGATACGGCGGTTAAAATGATGAAGGAGGGCACCATGTCCGAGGACGACTTCATCGAGGAGGCCAAGGTGATGACCAAG
Source organism: Drosophila prostipennis (assembly GCA_037075205.1). Classification (NCBI taxonomy): domain Eukaryota; kingdom Metazoa; phylum Arthropoda; class Insecta; order Diptera; family Drosophilidae; genus Drosophila; species Drosophila prostipennis. The sequence goes on from JBAMCJ010004477.1 coordinate 1,642,845, forward strand.
CTCCAGCATCCGAATCTTGTGCAGCTGTATGGCGTCTGCTCCAAGCATCGGCCCATCTACATTGTCACCGAGTACATGAAGCATGGATCCTTGTTGAACTACTTGCGCCGGCATGAGAAGACCCTGATTGGTAACATGGGTCTGCTGCTGGACATGTGCATACAGGTGAGCAAGGGCATGACCTACCTGGAGCGCCACAACTACATTCATCGAGATCTGGCCGCCCGTAATTGCCTCGTGGGCTCCGAGAATGTCGTCAAAGTGGCCGACTTTGGACTGGCCCGATATGTTCTGGACGATCAGTACACCAGCTCCGGCGGCACCAAGTTCCCCATCAAGTGGGCGCCGCCCGAGGTGCTCAACTACACGCGCTTCTCCTCCAAGAGCGATGTGTGGGCATACGGTGAGTCTTTGTCCCCCTAAATTTAAGCTATTGTTCCATTGTTTCAATGTCTAATCAATTACGTTTGCTGGTCGTTTTAGGTGTGCTGATGTGGGAGATCTTCACTTGCGGCAAGATGCCATACGGTCGCCTAAAGAACACCGAGGTTGTGGAGCGGGTGCAGCGCGGAATAATCCTAGAGAAACCAAAGTCGTGTGCCAAGGAGATTTACGATGTGAGTGCATAACACCTAAGATATAGAATAGTTTTCCTAATATTTTAATTATATTTTTCGATAGGTCATGAAGTTGTGCTGGTCACATGGACCCGAGGAGCGTCCCGCGTTCCGTGTGCTCATGGATCAGCTGGCTCTTGTGGCCCAGACGCTAACCGACTAAGCGGACCAGATTGCGGCACCCATCGCCTGAAATCAACACGCACTGAACACACTGAGCATCTTAAGATTATGAAGAACGTTAAAGGCATTACATTTAAGGTTGCGAGGGCGGCGAGAAGAAAGATATATCTAGATTTATGCATACATGTATATGAACCATAAGATTTAGTTAGGCGCAGGCCAGTTTACCATTACGGCACGAACCCCATACGATTATGGCATACTTGGATTATTTGATAGAGCCAGAGCTGAGCGAATGATATCATTATGTTTATGAACGCGTTACTGTTAGTCGGTGAGATACGAAGCGCAACAACTGACAGTCATATATAGCAACTATATTAAAAGAGAAAACGGAAATGCATTAAAGTATAGAAAACTGTAGTTAATAGTCAAATTTTTGATACATTTCACATACCGAAAGCGAATTACGAAATTATAACGATACATGCATATGATATGATATTTAAATGTGCTTTTTTAAATAGCGAGCCACTGTGCTAAGTAAAATATGATTATGTCTAAAGAATGATAGAAACAAACAAACAAGAAAACTGATTAAGCATTAAATATTAAATGTAAGCCTCAAGTCGAAAGCGAAATGTTTGCACAACTGATTAAGGATGAAGGAACCGAAGGAGGAGGATAAAAGGCAAAGTTCGCCAAGGAACTTAACAATTTTTAGACTAGATTCGTACGTGCTTAGTTTAAGTTTTGTGATTTATTGTTTAATTCTTGCAGACGATTTTTATTTTTATTTAATTTTGATCTTGCGATGACTTCTCCCACGCTCAAAGTATGAATCAAGTACGATATGAATACGAGAAATTTATACGATATGCTTTATATTTTAACTGAATTCATTCGTTTTTTTAATGCCTACTCGATATAAAGATATATATCTATACACATATTTTACCGTATTTTTATGAACGTTTTACTTAATTAATTTTATCATTTGATTAAGCAACCAGAAATACAGAAGAAAAAAGAAAAACCGAAAATCAAATAAAATGTACGATGAACATTTATCACCCTTTCCCCCCTTTTATTTTTATTCATTTGCGAAAATTCGGAGACTGCGAGCAGAGAACTCGGTTTCACACCAAAACGTTTGCGAGCCAAGATCAGCCGAGAAGAATTCAAAGCAATGAGAACAGAACCAAAATAGAAGCAACTCACATAGACTTATAGCCAGACTATACAAGATCGACACCAACAGAAACCGAATCAAACAGCAAATCAAGCCGAAACACCAACAAGCAAAACCAAAAGCGCATTTTGTACAACTTTTGATACAGCATTTTGATACGAGACTCGAACTATACACAGAAACCGCAGAGGTTTGTCTATGTTTATATGAATGTGGTAGCCAGTAAGCGTCCTTCTAACGACTATATGTAGCATTAGCCGATCTAAGATGATTCCTCTTGCTGGGCGAAGGGCGGATTAGCTGAGGAGATACAGCTTCCCGCTGCCCCTCCGCCAAATCCTTGCAGTAGCCACTATCCAGACTAAGGTCAACATATGCAATCTACAAATTACACTACTAACTTATAATACGCGGCTTAGTTGATTTCTTGCGCCTATGCATATAGAACTATATATATATACGATAAACATACAAATACGAAATACGTTTATTACCATGAAACCCACTCCCAGAAAAATAAAAACAAAACCAAAAATCATCAACGTGATATTGCTAATAAAAGAACCGAAAGTACTGCTGGTCTCAGGTGTTTTATGAATAGTTGGGGGTCCCATAAAAATGATAAATGTGAAAACTGCAACTGTCTTCAAAGTGGCCGTGAAATGTTGATCACAATATTCATATCACAGCCAGCTTTGAGGAGCGTTGCGGTCTTTCTGACCCGCAAATCTAGGAAGTGAATAAATTATGAAAATTGTAAATTTAATATATTTCAAACAAATAAAGGAAACAATATTGCAGCTGGCTATGCATTTCATTAATCTTAAAATATATTTTAATTAACATTGCTTCCTAGCCTGAAATTATGCCACACATACGTTGACGTTTGGAAAATAAAACGAACTTTGTTTTGGATCTTGGATTTCATAAACGTTTTTATTGGGTTTACTTGCCTACTATTGGGGTACAGTTCGATAAAGAATTACAAATGTTTAATAACAAAATGAATGTACAAAATGGTTTGTAACAGTTTTTTTATTATTCAAAACAAATGATGCGTTTCTAAAACCTTAAATTGTTTGTTATGTTGCACTGAGTAAACAAATCGTAAACAAAGTCAAGTCATATAATTAGAATTTCATAGGAGTGCGAACTCATTTAAATTCATTACGTTATTCCTGCAGCAAATTAGTAAGTAAGGATTAAGGTAAAAGTTAAGCACACTTATTAAAATTTTAGATTTAAATTTATTTTTAATTTTTCATTTTCTAAATTCTCTTCAGAATCAAAACAAAGTAATCATGATTTTTTTGCAAAACATTTGTCATGCTCCATTAGTCACGTGTGTGGGTGAAGGCTGTCTGTGTGGCACCGCAGCAGTGGTGCAAAATCGGTGGGTCTGCGGGGCGGATGGATAGATTCGCCGGAGGCAAGATCGCGGTCTCGCATTACATAACCACAATCGAGCGGCATTATTTGTTGTGAGCACCGCCATAAATAGGCCTCCCCGATGAGCGCAAACCCAGTCGAATTACAGATAGTCAATGAGCCATTAAGATACGATTGAGCTGTGGGCAGGAGACCGGGGGCAATGTCTATGTAAGGCGACCTTCCCCTAGATATGACTTTCTCAATATGTAAATGAACCCCAATTAAATTGCATGCGATCTTAGAAAAGATTTATTTGGGTAGGGAAATTAGATCCGTTAGCAGTGCTAACTTAGCACTCCCAGAAAGTTCTTTAGTCTATTTTATCCAAATGTTGCATTTTAAAAACCTTTTAATATCTTAAAACCAAATTGGATCTGAAAGTTCAGAAAAAATAAGGATTTTTTTAGCCCACTGGAATTGCATTTCGTTAAAAAAGTTTTAAAATTGAAAACTTAATTTTTAATACAAATAAATCTATAAAAATAATCATTATTAAATGCAAATAAACATTTTGAAATTACCTTTTCTTTAAACTAAAGTTTCTAATATTATTTTAGCGATGGTATAGTAATAATATAACATCAGATTAGAGTCATTATAGTCGAAGTGCATCTGATTAAAAACCCTAAAACAAAATCAAGTGCTTTAAAGTAATAAAATATTACTTTATGGTCCATTAAACAAACAAAATCCCAAGACAAAACACAAATGTTAGCTTTTACGTGGAATGTAAAGCCAAAGCTTACGTTACGTCTTGGAGTCGTTACGTCGAAAATTTGAAACGAAAAGCAAGCGTTAGCGACTTTGTGCCTCAGTTTCTGTTCGACAGCCCTCGAGTGCGGTTCTAGCTCTCTCACCTCACCCCAAATAAACTCAGCTCACAGCGGCCAATCGGCACCAAATAAATCAGCAAAGTGTTATTTGTTTTGAAAACCAACCAAATTCGAATAGACTTCAAACTCGAGTCAGAGACCGACACTCAAAAGCAGCTGTCACTTGAACCCAATCAACGAACGAATCAACGAAATAATAAATCAGCCACGAAACCAACTACAATAACAACGAAACCAGCAATATCTCTTCCAGTGAACAGATGTTTTGAAAAACCCCCGAAAATCGCAACTAATCCTGACAAGGACTTTGAGCAATCGTGATAATTATCGCCGCGATAACGTGAAGTTTTTTACTGTGCAAAAGAAAGTCAAGGAAGTCAAACCATCGAGCGAAAGCAGGAGGAGATACTCGCAATCAAAGACTAGCCTACGGTAAGGATAAAACTAGAGTAGGCGTTAACCCAAGTCTGAGGCCCCCCGAACAGCCAGTGGATTGCGTGCTGACCCGACCCAAAAGTTCATTGACTGTCTGACTATTGGCATTTCCTGGTGGCACAGGGCTAGATGGCTAGATACCTAGGGCTAGGGCTAGGCACAGTCAGCTGTTCCGCCCACAAATCCGCAGTGCTCCTCCCATTGTTTAGTCAATGACACTCTCGTATTGATGTCACTTGTTGGCATAGATGTAACCCTTCCGCAGCTTTCGGCGAAGTTTGATACCTTTACTCGTATGTCTGTTACTCCCCATAGCCCATGACATCAGCTCTAATAACCGGTCGACGGGTCGACTCAGCTCATTTTTCAAAGTCACTGATTATGGCAGGCACAGCACAAAAATAAAGCGTTAACCACACAAAAAATAAGCAAAATAAAGAAAAGGAAAAGGTTAAATGGGAAAATAATCTCCCAGGGGGGCAGTAATCGCTGAATAAATATTTATAAAATGATCCAACAGGTATTTATGTATTTTAGTATGCAAATTGTGTCATCTCAGTGATCTCAGGATCTCAGATCTTTGAAGCGGAAGCGATTGTCCCATTAAATTCGCCACAAAGAGTCATTGTAATTATGGCAAGCCATTTGGCAATTTTAATAGTGGTGCCTTGAGAGCCGAGATCCAGTTGTTCGGAGAAGGTTTGCCAATTTTTCCCGCCTCATTTCCCAGCTTTCTCTTGGTCTTAACAGCCAGAACACGTTCGCTGCAGAACAACGAGAATGTTGAGCAACTTAATTAGATTTGGAGATCGCAAACTAGTTCACACAGCTGACGTCAGGCGGTCTTGGCTTTTTATCAGACCAGAGAGTTCAGTTCGGTTCGTGAATGTTTTGGCTATGATTCTCATGTTTTTGTTTTTCCTTTCTGATTTTCTGGCCTTTTGCCGGCTGCTCACTTGTTGTCTGCCGACTGCTTTTGGGGAGGCATTGCCCAACTTGTTCGCCGTTAATTAAACTTATACACACCGCCACTGTCTAAGGCGAAAAAGTCAATAGTTAATAGAGACAGCACTCGAATTATGGCTATATATGTGCGAGTATTTATCGCGGAGTCATGGAGTTTGGGCTCTGCGTGGGTCGTTCTGCCGTCTGGAAACCCAATTCCGAACTGGCTTTTTCGGACCACTCAATGTGGGCTAAAGGAAACGACAGCCGCCGTATTTGGGCGTAAAAGCCTCCGAGATGGACGGCTGGAAATTGTCTAAATTTTGGGAATGAGCTCATATTTAATTCGCCATTTGGAGAGCGTGAAATGAAGTCAAAAGAAAATAAAAACGTTTTTTAGTGAGTGATTGTTGATCATGTCAGATAGAGATACCCAATAATTTGTTTAAGAAGGGGATATTAACTAAGCCTGTATTAGGTTACTTAATAAATTAATTTCTAATAAAAGCGAATTTTTAAAAAATATTTGTTTTAATAGTTAATCTATTAAAATTATTAATATTAAAAGGTTGAAACGTTTTTACCGATCCTACATATTTGTATTGAAACCAAAAAACACAAAATTAAAATTAAATTAGCATTTAAATTACATTAATAACTTTTTAATACCTCCAATAGGGTATCTTAGTTTTTGTATCATCTGGGAATGGCGTGTTTATTTATATTTTTGAAGTTGATATCACAAATTGAAGCTGACGTGTGCTAAATTTGTTGTTGTCGTCACGGATCCACAGTCGGGTCAATTGTGTGAATATCAATTTAAATCAAATAAAAATAAAGAACCGTAAACAAATCACTGAAGGTCATAAAGATAATGCTGAAAAATGGCAAAGTCTCTCGCAATCAGTGTCTTTGTAACAAATCATGAGAGCCAAGGTTTGTTTATTAAAAGTGCAAATCAAATGTTTAGAGAGAAAGAGGGAGATTGAAAGTCAAGTGTGTGGGCGTTGATGTTTCGCTCTATGAATAGCCGGTTTTCACGCTGACCCCCGTGCATAGATTATCGAGCATCACCATCTATAATTTGATTACTGAAATCTGATCGCCACATGCTAATTTATTGCATGAGCTAACGCTCTATTAACTTGATTAAATGCGACCTCTTGGCCGGGCACCCCAAACTGAATTCAATTGAAACTGCACTTGGGAAAACTTTAGAGGGTTTTATGAAATTTAAAATCGTGAAAAAATAAAGAAATTAAAAACAAAACTTCGGCTAGCCAAAGTTAATATACCCTTGCAGGTATAATTATTTAAAAAGTTGTTTTTCTATTATTTATTTTGATTATTCCTATGAAAGCCATAAGATATAGTGGTCCGATCCGGCTCGTTCCGACATATGTACTACCTGCCATAGAAAGAAGATTTTTGGGAAAGTTTCATCGCGATAGCTTTAACTAGCTTTAACTGGAGACTAGTTCGCATACAAACGGACAGACGGACATACGGACATACGGACATACGGACATACGGACATACGGACATACGGACATACGGACATACGGACATACGGACATACGGACATACGGACATACGGACATACGGACATACGGACATACGGACATACGGACAGACGGACATGGATAGATGGACTCGGCCATTGGTGCTGATAAAGAATATACATACTTTCACTGCGTTGCAAACATCTGACTGAAATTATAATACCCCTTATAAAAATGTAGTATTAATCAACTTACTTGAGAATAGGTAGTACCTATTAGGTACTTTCAAAACAAAATAATTTTAAATTACAAAATTACTATTACAAAAGTTCTAAAATACAAAAAGTCACACAAATATTGATCTTTATTTTAATACCATTTTCCTATTTAAACTGATCTTTTTCAATGCAAATATCTGTGGGTTGACGAGGTCCCAAGAGGCCGATTGTCTGACAGAGGTCTGACTTCTGTTGGCTCAGCTGCCGGCTCTGATTCATCCGCTAGATTTTCAGTTTTCTTAGCTGATCTTGGCCTCGAACGGCAATTGAACATGATGTTCGGTGTGTGGGCTTTCCAACCTCCTGATGGTGATGTAAGAGTTGCCATATAAGACCGGCTGATGGCTGATGGCTGATGACTGCCTTGCGAACAGAACAGTGCTTTTTGTTTTTTTCTTTTGTTTCGAATTGCATGCGAGGTCAGGAGTCGAAAGTGGCAAGTAACAAGTGCGGCAGGCGGGAAAAAAACGCAGTTCCTTTTTGGCAGGAGAGCGACGGCTTTATTGGCCCTGTTAACAGCCAGGCCACGCCCCCTAACATAGTTGTAATTATTTACACAGCCTGGCGAATTTTCACGGCCAAAAGAAGTGGCACGCTCCGCTTTTCTTTGGGGCTCGGCTGCGAGCTTGAGTTTGTTTTTGTTTTCGTTTCGGTTTTAGTTTTAGTTTTGGGTTCGCCTTCCTTGTCCGTCATGCAATTGTCGGCCATAAGTCATTAAAAGTAATCGTTTTGTTGGCTTACATGCCCCACAAAATGGGCAGCATTAGCACTTAGCATACTTCGTTTCGTTTCGATTCGGGGCGCAACCTTGTTGACCAGGCCGCCGTCGATAAATGTTGTGCCTGCGAGTGTAAGTGTGGAGCCCCCAAATCTGAGAGGCCGTCGAATCCGAATCCAGCCCCATATCGATTACCCTTTCCCAGCTGGCTTGGTAACTCCTAACTCCTGATACCAGCCGGCACCGTCTGTTTTCCGATGTCTGTGATGTCTGCCCGCCTGTCGATGGGCAACACTTTTGTGTTTGCTTCCCGCGTGCTGAGCTGTGAAAAGAAGGTCGTCTCCCAGGGCAGCCGGTTTTCGGAATAGAAATGTTGTTGAGGGGGGTTCTCATTAAAATATTTACTATACGCAACTCTGGAAACTTTTTTATTATTTCTTTTGTTACGGTTTGGGGAGGAAGCATAATAAACTTTTCTATGGAATTATTCCATTTTGCTTTCTTTTTTGGTTAAAGTATAGTACATAAATATGTATTAACATTGGGATTTTTTTTAAATCTTTAAACTGATGAAATTGTATATTATTTATTATTATTATATTATTTACTTAGAACTTTAATATATTTGAACAATAATTGACAAATTGTAAAAGGGTTTTAAATATTTATTTCGAATATTTCAAATAGTTCTAATGTAGTAAATGTAATTCTTCATCGCTAGGATGAATTTGGTATTTTACAGCTACTTGTGAACCCTTAAATATATTTCTTGAATAAATTGAAGTTTTCTTCGTTTATTTTTGGTGGTATGCACCCCTTCCCACCACTGCCACTGCCAACTTGGACTGACGAGCCTACCGCAAAGTTATTGCCATTGTTTGTCTTTCACGCGGCGCAACAAATCCGCGGCTCGAAAGGAAACAACCTGCAGCAAATACTGAGCAACAGCCACTGCAGTGAAAAAAAAAGAGTGACAGCCGCCACACGACACGCCCCCTCCACTTACCTTCACCGCCCTCTACCCCTCTTGACTTTCCTTTATGGGCAAATTGTAAGCCCACACGCCTGGCCATTAGCAGCCCCACGGAATTGGCCCAGAAAATTCGAAACAACACCCTGAGCCCAGACGATTGATTTTTGTGTCATCGACTGGCTGTTGGAGTAGGGCGGAATTTGGATTATTAGGTTACCCAATTTTAGGGCTCGAACTATAGATTTCAGTAGCAGGCCTATCGCCCACTCACACGTGTAAATGTCATCGCTGGGGGAGCTGACGGAAAATTCGAGTTAATATATACAGGGAAGAGATTCCCAAATTTGATACCTTCCAAACTTAAGACGGCAAGATGAACAAGGTGCCTTACGACCTGAAAACAAGAACTGAAATTAACTGATGGCCATTTTCCTCCCGTCAGGTAAACTTTGCGGAAAGTAAAAAGGATCAGGGACCCTGCGCCCGCGTGCGTAAGATTCGTCCAATAAACATGGGCGGCAATGTGGAGCAGCGTCCTTGGACCCCGACGGTCCGAATCGGAAGGATTGCAGCCGAGACTACCAATCCAGGTCCAGCCACCGTCCAGCTTCCCACCTTGATCGGTAAGTACCAGTGTTTACTATATGTAATCATAAAATTCATGGCGTACCAAGAGAAATCGCGTTTTAGGGCCTGTGAAATCACTGCAAAGTTTATCACTCATACGCACTGTTGCCGTGGATCAACAAGTTATTTTAATCAAGATGTCTTAGATTTCAATCAGACATTAGCTTTTTTGCTTTAAACCAATTCCATACAAAATCATAATTTTACAAGCTTAGAATTGGGAGAACGATTTTTTCGATACGTGTTGTATGAGTAATATGTAAGGAAACTTTAGTACCATTTCATAAGTCTAAAAATAAAATAAATTTAAATAAAATGTGATAGTTTTCAAATTCAACCAAAATCGGATGAGAATTAGATGATATTATTTAAACCACCAATAACAATGATCTTGACTTGGAACCATTAACTTAAATTCAATAGTAATTTAATAGATTTTAAATGCTTTTTAAAAAAACGAAACAAATTTAAAATAATTTTTGTATAATTACTTTTACAAAAAAATAAATCGGAAATAATTAGATATTTAAGTGAAATTTAAGTAATAAGTGATTATTACTTTACCTTTTTATCAACGACTTTTAAGACAAAAGCACCAATAATTCTTTTTAGGTAGCAAAGTTCCCGATTCGAAGAAGAAGGCCGCCCCCTCGTACTCCTTTGGGCACAAGCTGGGCGGGAAGTACGACACCTCCGGACCGGGTCCGGCGCAATACAATGTGACGGGGATGCGGGCGAAGGGGCGCGACTATCCCCGAGCTGCCACGCTGCAGAGTCGCCCCAAGGAACTGACCCGCTTCTCGAATCCCGGACCCGGCGAATACGACGTGGTGCCGGCTGCCAAGGCCGTGATCGATGCCACGCCCAAGTATACCTTCGGCCAGCGACCGGCCACTTTGAAGACCTTCCAGATTCCAGGTGAGTCTCAGACTTCTTCTTGCTCCTGGTGTTTGAATGGTGTTTTGGACTCGGATTTTGGAGTTGGATTTGAAGTTGAATTTGAAGTTGAATTTGGCGTTGAATTCGGTGTGTGTTTCGGGTTGCTGTTGTTGTTGCATGCGCGGACTAAGGAAATCATCAATCAATCATGGAGCCTCATTGTACATAGAAGCGAACTCATTAACTAATCCGAACCCAAGCCAGTTGAATCTTCCTGCAAGCAGCGCGTAAGTTGCTATCGCCCCTCTTCTTCCACTTTCTCCCACTTTCTATCTCTATCTCAGTAGCTAGTGTAGTTGTAGCCACTTTCTTTCGTACTCTTCTCCTGTATCTTTGACTTTGTATCTTTGGATCTCCTTTAGAATCGATCGTAGTTGAAACACTCTGTAATGTGCGTGAATGTTTTTGCTTATTTTTATGTTTTCTAAACAATCTTTCGAGTTGGTATCAAAAATTAAATATAACTTGAACTGTATAATTTATCTTATAATAAGATATAATAAGAAAAAGGTTAACCAACATATTAATTGTATTATGTATTTTAAGAAATGAACTTTCTAGAAATTTCTATTGCTATTTTTCAAAGTTTATTTATTGGTTCTGTTTTTTGTTTCCTTCTTTAAACTTTCTTTATCTTCCTTATAAAGATACAACATTTACGTGGGAGTAATTGGCGATGTCTTTATTAATCTGCCCACTTTGTTTTCGAATAAATACATCTGAGCTTAAGGTGATTCATACAAGTTGATACCAATACCTCCGTTACCGAATTAGAATGAAACGGAAACGGGAAATATTCTGTTTGTGATTGGTTTAATTCCAATTCTCATTTACCATTTCCTCTACTTTTAGCTTCTCTCTACCACACAGTGTTATTTTTTGTATATGTGTTAAATGGTTCAGTAATTTTGTGTGTTTTCTGGTTTCCGTTGCCTGATTTGATTTTAATTTGAAACGTTTTTCTCTTTTAATGAATGATTGCCATGACAAAATCGAAACTCAGGTCCCAACCATTATCAAGTGGTGCCACTTGATGTCGTCAAGCGGCGAGCCCCACGATACTCCTTTCGCATTAAGGTTAACGTGTATTTGGTTAACAATCCAGGTAACCCAACTAACTGTCTTCAAATGTCTGTCGCCCACGTTGCGTTTTGGTGTTGGTCTAGCTCCGCTCCCTAATTACTGATTTCTACCTCATCACTAATTCCCGAACTAATAACTCTATCTATACATATACCTAATCGTAATCTTTCACCCACTTAGTCGTAGCCCACCTAGTGTAGACCTATAGTTTTTGTTTCGAGTAGACTATAACAATGGCCGTACCAATTTTTATGTTTTATTAACACTAACAGCTCCGAATAGCTATTGCCCTGAAAAGGTCACGCAATCAAAAAAGAATGCGCCACGCTACACTTTCGGTAGAAGAACTAAAATCGAACACGATCAGGGCACACCAGGTAATATTCCAGAAAAAACCCCCCTTCCTCTAAAACTGTAACTGTAACTGTATCTGTATCTGTTTGCTATCCCCAATCGAGGCACCACTTGCTCAAGCGATCCCAATTGGACAGTATCTATAGAATTGTTGCGCTTCCCGTTTAGAAAGCCCCCGAATCCCCTGGAAACTTAATTCTGATATCTGTCCAATCCGCAGCTCCTGGCGCCTATTGTCCCGAAAAGGTGAAGCTCAACAAGACGCCGGAGTTCAGTTTTGGCATCAAGCACCACGAGCAGAGACCAGATTATACGCCAGGTTGGATATAATACTAATAGATTAAATCACGTTGAATATTCGCTTCATGCTTTCACTACTTTCGCACTATTTATCAGCGCCGGGCACTTACAAACCCGAGCAGGTTGTCCTAGAACACATTCCCGCCTACAGCTTCGGCCTGAAAACCAAACACATCCAGGTCAGCGACACTCCAGGTAAGGATAGCTTGGCCAAAGTTAGTAGTTGGTTGGCTTTAAGAACACTCTTTTATGTGATTGCCAGCACCCGGCGCCTACAGCCCCGAAAAGTCGCGTCTACACTCTACACCCGCTTACTCAATCACCGGAAAGGCCTCTCACGACGTGGTCGATTGTACACCTGGTGAGTTACTTATATGTTTATAGAGAGTTTCTAGGGTCACAAGTAGTTTTAGCGAGCATTGCATACCCTACCATGCCACCTACAACTTTCACACTCTTTCACACCCACTCTATTGCAGCCCCCGGAGCATACGAACCCGAGAAGTGCGTGCTGAGCAGGACGCCTGCCTTCAGCTTCGGCCACCGCGTGGAGCTGGCCAAGGGCAGTGAGACGCCCGCGCCGGGCACCTACAATCCCGAGAAGGTGCGGATGGACCACACGCCCGCCTTCACCCTCTCCGGACGCCCCGAAACGAGGTCCGTCAGCGAGACCCCGGCGCCCGGTTCGTATGCCCCGGAAAAGTACCGCAACGACCGAACGCCGGCCTTCACCTTCGGCGGTAAGCACGAGCAGCGGCTCGAGAGCTCCACTCCGGCACCGGGCGACTACTGTCCCGAAAAAGTCCGGCACGATCACAACCCCGCTTTCTCATTCGCCGGTCGCCATGATTTGCACAAGCCCAGCGACACGCCAGCACCCGGTGCCTATGAAACGGAAAAAGTCCGCCAGGATCACAATCCCGCCTTCTCCTTCGCCGGTCGCCATGATCTGCACAAGCCCAGTGAAACACCCGCCCCGGGGGCATACTCCCCCGAGAAAGTTCGTCAAGATCATAACCCAGCCTTTTCTATGGCGGGCAAACACATCGAAAAGCTTACAAATGGAACACCAGCTCCGGGTGACTACTGCCCAGAGAAGGTTCGATTAGATCACACACCTGCTTATAGTTTTGGGGTTAAGAATGATTTGAAGATAGAGAACAATACTCCTGCCCCAGGAGACTACCATCCGGAGAAGGTTAGGCAGGACCACAATCCCGCTTTCTCCTTTGCAGGTCGCTACGACCTTCAAAAACCAAGTGATACTCCTGCCCCTGGTGCTTACTCCCCCGAGAAAGTTCGTCATGATCATAACCCAGCCTTTTCTATGACGGGCAAACATATTGAAAAGATTACAAATGGAACACCTGCTCCTGGAGACTACAGTCCCGAAAAGGTTCGATTAGATCACACACCTGCTTATAGTTTTGGGGTTAAAAATGATTTGAAGATGGAGAACAATACCCCTGCTCCAGGTGATTATCATCCGGAAAAGGTAAGGCAGGACCACAATCCCGCTTTCTCCTTCGCAGGTCGCTATGACCTCCAAAAACCAAGTGATACTCCTGCTCCAGGAGCTTACTCTCCGGAGAAAGTTCGTCAAGATCATAACCCAGCCTTTTCTATGACGGGTAAACACATCGAAAAGCTTACAAATGGAACACCAGCTCCTGGTGACTACTGCCCAGAGAAGGTTCGATTGGATCACACACCTGCTTATAGTTTTGGGGTTAAGAATGATTTGAAGATAGAGAGCAATACCCCTGCTCCAGGAGATTATCATCCGGAAAAGGTTAGGCAGGACCACAATCCTTCCTTTTCTTTTGCCGGACGTCACGATCTCCAAAAGCCAAGTGATACTCCTGCCCCAGGAGCATATTGCCCCGAGAAAGTTCGTAACGATCACAATCCAGCTTTCTCAATGGCTGGCAAACATATTGAAAAGCTTACAAATGGAACACCTGCTCCTGGAGACTACAGTCCCGAAAAGGTTCGATTAGATCACACACCTGCTTATAGTTTTGGGGTTAAAAATGATTTGAAGATGGAGAACAATACCCCTGCTCCAGGTGATTATCATCCGGAAAAGGTAAGGCAGGACCACAATCCCGCTTTCTCCTTCGCAGGTCGCTATGACCTCCAAAAACCAAGTGATACTCCTGCTCCAGGAGCTTACTCTCCGGAGAAAGTTCGTCAAGATCATAACCCAGCCTTTTCTATGGCGGGTAAACACATCGAAAAGCTTACAAATGGAACACCAGCTCCTGGTGACTACTGCCCGGAGAAGGTTAGACTAGATCACACACCTGCTTATAGTTTTGGGGTTAAGAATGATTTGAAGATGGAGAACAATACCCCTGCTCCAGGTGATTATCATCCGGAAAAGGTAAGGCAGGACCACAATCCCGCTTTCTCCTTCGCAGGTCGCTATGACCTCCAAAAACCAAGTGATACTCCTGCTCCAGGAGCTTACTCTCCGGAGAAAGTTCGTCAAGATCATAACCCAGCCTTTTCTATGGCGGGTAAACACATCGAAAAGCTTACAAATGGAACACCAGCTCCTGGTGACTACTGCCCGGAGAAGGTTAGACTAGATCACACACCTGCTTATAGTTTTGGGGTTAAGAATGATTTGAAGATGGAGAACAATACCCCTGCTCCAGGTGATTATCATCCGGAAAAGGTTAGGCAGGACCACAATCCCGCATTCTCCTTTGCAGGTCGCTATGACCTTCAAAAACCAAATGATACTCCTGCCCCTGGTGCATACTCCCCCGAGAAAGTTCGTCAAGATCATAACCCAGCCTTTTCTATGACGGGCAAACATATTGAAAAGCTTACAAATGGAACACCTGCTCCTGGAGACTACAGTCCCGAAAAGGTTCGATTAGACCACACACCTGCTTATAGTTTTGGGGTTAAGAATGATTTGAAGATAGAAAACAATACACCTGCTCCAGGAGATTACCATCCGGAGAAGGTTAGGCAGGACCACAATCCATCCTTTTCCTTTGCCGGTCGTCACGATCTCCAAAAGCCAAGTGATACTCCTGCTCCAGGAGCTTACTCTCCGGAGAAAGTTCGTCAAGATCACAATCCTGCTTTCTCAATGGCTGGCAAACATATTGAGAAGCTCACAAATGGAACACCAGCTCCTGGTGACTACTGCCCAGAGAAGGTTAGATTAGATCACACACCGGCTTATAGTTTTGGAGTTAAGAATGATTTGAAGATAGAGAATAATACGCCTGCTCCAGGAGATTATCACCCAGAAAGGGTTAGACAAGATCATAACCCAGCCTTCTCGTTTGCAGGTCGCTATGACCTTCAAAAACCAAGTGATACTCCTGCCCCGGGAGCCTACTGCCCGGAGAAAGTTCGCCAAGATCACAATCCAGCTTTCTCAATGGCCGGGAAACACACTCAAAAGATCTCGAACGACACCCCAGCTCCTGGGGACTACAGTCCGGAGAAGGTTCGTCTGGATCACACACCTGCCTACACTTTTGGTGGAAAGAACGATCAAAAAGTGGAAAATAATACCCCGGCTCCAGGTGATTATCATCCCGAGAAAGTTAGGCAAGATCACAATCCGGCCTTCACTTTCGCTGGTCGTCATGATCTTCACAAACCTAGTGAGACCCCCGCTCCTGGAGCCTACTCTCCAGAAAAGGTCCGACAAGATCATAATCCTGCTTTCTCAATGGCTGGCAAGCATGACCTCAAGGTTTCCAATGATACTCCTGCCCCTGGTGACTATTGTCCCGAGAAGGTTCGTCTAGACCATACACCCTCCTATACGTTTGCTGGGAAACATGATCCCAAAATTGAAAACAATACCCCTGCTCCAGGTGATTATCATCCCGAGAAGGTTAGACAGGACCACAACCCTGCCTTTTCCTTCGCGGGTCGTCATGACCTCCATAAGCCCAGTGAGACTCCAGCTCCAGGAGCTTACTCTCCGGAGAAAGTTCGCCAAGATCACAATCCTGCTTTCTCAATGACTGGCAAACACATTGAGAAGCTCACAAATGGAACACCAGCTCCTGGTGACTACTGTCCCGAGAAGGTTCGCTTGGATCATACTCCAGCCTATAGCTTTGGGGTCAAGAACGATCCGAAGGTGGAGAACAACACTCCAGCGCCAGGCGATTACCACCCAGAGAAGGTGAGGCAAGATCATGTTCCCGCCTTTTCCTTTGCCGGGCGACATGACCTCCAAAAGCCGAGTGACACCCCCGCGCCAGGAGCTTACTTCCCGGAGAAAGTTAGGCAGGATCACAATCCCGCTTTCACAATGGCTGGAAAGCATGATCCCAGGGTGTCCAATGACACCCCCGCACCTGGTGACTATCACCCCGAGAACGTTAGGCACGACCACAATCCCGCCTTCTCCTTCGCCGGTCGCCATGACCTGCAGAAACCCAGTGAAACGCCCGCACCCGGAGACTACTTCCCCGAGAAGCTTAGGCAGGACTTCAATCCGGCATTCACCTTCGCCGGCAGGCCCGAACTGCGAACCCTGAGCGAATCCCCGGCACCCGGGGACTACAGCCCCGAGAAGGTGCGACTGGACCGAGCACCTGCATTCAGCTTTGGCGGCAAGCACGACCCCAAGGCGGAGCACCTTCATCCCGCGCCCTGCGACTACGCCCCCGAGAAAGTTCGCCTCGACCATACACCCGCCTACACAATTGCAGGTCGTCCGGCCGCCGATCCCGTGAGCCAGACGCCGGCTCCCTGCGACTACCATCCGGAGCAGTGCCAGGTGGACAGCACGCCGGCGTTCACCTTTGGCATGCGCCTGGGAAGGGAGCGCATCTCGGACACGCCAGGCAAGTTAACTGTCCCCTGAGGACTTCTGAGGAACTGCACCAGAGAGCCACCCTAACGAACAGTAGTACCATTGCAGCACCCACGGCCTATGAGCCGGAGAAGCACCCTCTGCACTCCACACCCGCCTACAGCTTCGGCACCAAGTCGGATATCCGCGTGACCACCGATGCCCCAGGTAAATAGAGGCTTCCGCTGGGATTAGCTTTGATATCCATGTTGTGTGTTGCATGTTGCTGTGTTTGCCTGTTGTGTATTGCATGTTTCCTGTCCACCCATCTAGCCCCCGGTCACTATCATCCCGAGCAGTGCAAGCTGGACAGCTCGCCAGCCTACAGTTTTGGCCTGAAGACAGTGCCCACTGCTTCGCTTACAGGTAGGTGGAACCCCCATTTCCGCTTTTCTGGCTTCCGGATCCATACGATCTCCGTTTCTGTTGTTATCTCTTGTTCCATGTTTCTGTTCGCACACATTGCTTGGTATTCTGGCCATGATCTCTCATCCGTTTCGAATCCCTGTAAATACTCACAAATCACTAGAACCCAGGGGCGTGTACATCGAAGATCGCATTGTCCAGAGACGCGAACGCCGCCTGGCGAGTCCCGGTAAGAATCGAAAAGATCATCCATCCATTTCATCACCAGCTTTGTTTTAAGAAGTGTTTCAAGTGTTGGTCTTAGGTGTGTTCTGTAGAAACATCTAAAAAGGATTGGGGTAAAATACCTCGGTTATTACCATTTTCATGGTAGGCTGCGTGGTTAATTGTTAATTTTCTGCAATGCGAATGGCAATTTTGAGAGGCATTAGTTTATGCAGTGACCCACCATGAAGTTATTCCTAAGGTTGATGATATTTGCTTTCCTCTGGCTTCTTGTACTCGGTGCCAAGCGAAGGGGTAAGCTAAATCCCTGCCAATCGCTTTCTCCGATTCACTTCCGACTTGCGATCTTCCAGCGCGGAATGGCAACTGTCTGGTGAAGCACAAGAGCACGCGAATCTGTAGAGGACCACTTCGATCGTATTATACCTTTTCACGAATGCTCTTCGATTGCCATGAGGTACCCTAAATTTCGTACCGAAATCCTAATCTGTGAAGAGTTCCGCTTTTCAAGGTATATACCAAGTGTAGTAAGGTGCACAGAAAAAACGAGTACCACACGGTACAGTCGTGCAGAGATGACTGCTACTTCTTTATGCAATCCGTTATATTGAAACCATGGCAACACGGTTGGTCTAATAGAGAAGTTCCCGTCAATCCAGTGGGTCCTGAAGTTACGAAGAGAACAACCACGCCTACAACAACGGAAAGTACGGCGGCACCTGTGGAAAAAACAGATTCGGATGATACGACTGAAGAATCAACAAATGCGGAATCAACGACTGAAGAAACGACAACTTCTGGACCAAATGAAGAATCAACAACAGCAGAAAAAACTAACTAACAGAAGAAAATGTCTTCTGAATTGGAAAACTTTGCTCAGTATTCATGCTTACAAAGTTTCTTTAACACAAATGATTTCCATATAAAATGAGGTTGTTGGTTTTTAAAGACATTTTCTTAGCTGAAATAGAGAGTCATAAATCGAAATAATTTTGATATCTAGAAATCTCATTTTATGTTGTCACATTTGAAAGGTAAATGCTGCAGTTGCTAAAGCAATATTAATTTTGAAGTCGCTAAGTTTTAATTAGGTATATCTTAATGAAGATACATATAGAAACAGTTAATAGGTTGTAAACCCAAAAGCACTTGAAACGCTTTCATTAAAATGTGAAATAAATAGTGCTTTGTAAAGACGCCAATGCACCGCCTCATTAGTTTGCTTATTTTCTGTCATTTTTTATATTTGTTTAATATTATTTTAAAAAAAAACACTCCCACTCAGTACGCAACAATGCGGAATGCACCACCACAACCACCAACAACACCAACAATGCCGGTGGCAGCAGCACCACCACTACAACCACAACCACCACCACAAAGACATTTATCGATGGAGTGGAGCAGCCGGAGTTGCAGAAAAAGCAAACCACCAAGCAGGTGAATGGCACCCGCACAGAGCTTAAGTCCGCACCACCAGCACCACTTAGCAATGGCAGTGCCAAGGTGATCAGCACCACCACCACGCTGCAGCAGGTAAGCCACGGCCAGAAGGAGAGTGGCAACCTGAAGGTGGTGGCCAGCGGTAAGTCGGATGCCAGGGCCACCAAGGCGGCGGCCACGAGCCACCAGACGGTGGTGCTTCCAGATGGCGCCATCGTGACCAGTGGCCAGTCCTCGAGGATGCAGACGGTCAAGTACGCTGTGGAGGCCAGCAGCGTGCAGGAGAAGATTATCAGGTAACCGGAGAGAAGTCCGACAGTGAACGTTCCAAAGAGTAAACTAATTCGAAGGCAAACAAATCAAAGCATCGGCATTATTCCAAGTTTATCAAATAAATAGATTTTATTACTCATACGCACTGTTGCCTTCAGTAATACATATAATTTCAAATCAAATAATCTGAATTAAAAAGAACGATAAGATGTGATGATAAACAGATTGCTCAACAGAACTTTATTGCATTAGCTATTTCGAAGAAAATCAATTTAATAAATTATTTCAGTTAATCCTGGAAATACCAGTCGTATGAGTAATATGTCATATGTTTGTTTTGTAGAATCAAACAAAAACTGAAGAATTTTGAAGAATTTAAAGAATTTAGAAATCATAACAATCGATTACTCTTTCAAGCGTTAACTGTGCTCAGTACTCTCATTTCCTTGGTGTCCGCTGTTTCCGTTTCGTGTGTTTATTTGCAGGCACCCGTCATGTCAAGATCACCCAATCCAACCCGAAACTAACCCGAACCATTCAAGCACCAGCCCAAGAGACAGGCCATTCAATTAACCCCCGACTAAGCCTTTGATTAACTTTGAAATTACACCGACTTTCCCCCCCGATCATTGACAGCTCCTAACGTCTACAAAATACCCACCGTCATGGGCAGCAGCAAGGAGGGCAAGATTCGCTCGGCTCCGGCCTACACGATCACGGGTCGCGAGAAGCCTCCGTTGATCCCGGTGATGATCTTCCCCGGACCCGGTTACTACGACGGCGAGTACACGGTGGTCAAGCCAAAGCCGCCGGTCTACTCGATGCGCGGCAAATACAAGATGGGCAGCGAGGACGCGAAGCCCGGACCCGGAGCCCACTGTCCGGAGAAGGTAAGTCTGCGGGGCGCCTCCTTATA
Organism: Drosophila prostipennis; assembly: GCA_037075205.1. Lineage (NCBI taxonomy): Eukaryota > Metazoa > Arthropoda > Insecta > Diptera > Drosophilidae > Drosophila > Drosophila prostipennis. The sequence continues at coordinate 1,663,261 of JBAMCJ010004477.1, forward strand.
TATATATTCTTGGAAGATATATTTAGTTCTAAAGAGTCTATTTTTAATATTTACATAAAACAAACCTCAATAAGATCTGTTTAGAAGGGAACACAAGTTAAATATATAGCCAAAATATGTTTTGGAGTTAGATCTAGAGTTTAGAAATGAAAATTTTCATTGAAAAGAACCAGATTTCTTTAAATTTCCACCTAAAATATAACTTATATGGATGACGTAAACTTTACTACCACTACCCAATTCACCCACAGTACTGGGAGAAGCGTTCGCCTCCTGCGATATCCTTTGGCATCCTTCACTCGCCTTATATCAAGAAACCCCTGCCGGTCACAGTTCCGCAACGGTGTGTTCGCTTTTTGTTGGAGAATCGGGCGGACAAGCCCTTCGACAATATTTGATGATTAAATACCACAAATCAGCACAGTACTAAGATCTGTTTCACTTCATTATTTTCCCGATATTTTTACCAATAGATAAACCTCTCCCATGTGCCCGCCTACAGCTTTGGGATCAAGCACTCGCAGTATCTGGGTCGCCTCAACGAGAAGAACTCCGAGTTTGACTATAGCTTTTCCGGAATCTGCTGAGGATGTAGCGCCCCTACTGAGATCCTCACTCTGCCCAAGACGGTCTTCAATGAACAGCTTCCTTACCTTAACTACACTACCTTCGCTACTCGTATCGGACTAACCTTAAGTTTTAAATGTTTCTGAAATCTATTTGTAAGCCGAAAGTGTTGTGGAATGTTACAATTGTATACACTTATATATAAAGAGATATTACTAATATAGCCAAGGTGTTTTTATTAAGTACTTATAAAGAGCAATAGCTATTTTTGATCCTATATCCCATATCCGTAGTTTGAAAATTATAATTTTTATGCTAGATTACGTTTTAAATCTAAATTTTCTGCAAGTTGGCTGGCAACTTAGTCTCAATCCATCTGATGACCCGTCATGAAGTTGGTTCTTTTTTTTACGGCTGTCGCCGTCAGTTTGGTTCTTATAGAGAGTAGCAAGCGCAGAAGTAAGATTTATGAAGATTCTCGGTGATCCTTTGATGATCAGTTCTCTTAATTTTCGATCCTCCAGCGAGGAACAGCAGCTGCCTGGTGAACAACAAGTACATGCACGAACGAACTTGTAAGGGACCACGTAGAGTCTATTATGCCTTCCATCGCGTGCTATTCGATTGCATACAGGTACCCATTTCCCAAGAACCGATCAAGACCATTATCCATTATCAACTTTTGGCCTTTTAAGGTGACTACCAAATGTCGAAAGATTTACAGGAGAAACGAGTACAAGACTCTGGAAATGTGCAGAGATGACTGTAACTTCCACATGAGTTTCCCCTATGCACCACCAATCGGAAAACAAACCACTGCCGCAGCTGGAGGAGAAGAAACCACGGCTGCAGGGGGAGAAGAACCAGCAGAAGGAGCAGAAGGAGCAGAAGCACCTGCAGCAAGGACACTGAGAAAAAAGGAGAACGCGAACCTTCCGAAGCACCACCAGCGGAGCAAAAGTAAAATGAAAAGCACTTAAAGATCCACCAGAAGCGGGGATTTCATTGGATTTTTCATTGTTAATTCAGAAAATAGCAATATTTTAAATAGACTACTTATACCCAGCGAAAAAAGTCATGCGAGAACGGCTTAGTTCACTCAGCTAACTAATTGAACTAATTTTAGCACACTGATATAAAATGTTGTATAATAGAATCCGACTGAACCGATTAAATTATACAACTCCTTGGCGAATCTAATTCGATTATCAACTATGTGGAGTATATAAACCCGCTAGTCTGTAATAGCCTCTTAGTTTTAACAACGCCCCAAATGAAGTATCTAAGTAAGTATAACAAGAGAGAACGCTATAGTCGGGTTGTTGTCCCGACTATCTAATACCCGTCACTCGGCTAAAGGGAGTGCGAGGGAGATGGACATATATAAACTTTGATCAGGTATAACTTTTTAACGAATGGTCCGATTTAAAAAATTTCTTCTACATTTCGATAGGTATAACTAAACACAACAGAATTGCATTTATACTTATCCAAAATCTTTAAAAATGTGGGCGCCAGACACATTTTAGTATAGTTTGTGGGCGATTATGGGTGATTGTGGGCGTTAGAGGGGGCGTGGCGCTCGGCTGAAATAAACTTGCGCTGCGTAGGAAGCCCAAGAATATGTGTTGGTAATCCCAACTTTCTAGCTTTTGTAGTTTCCGAGATCACAGCGTTCATACAGACAGACAGACGGACAGACGGACAGACGGACAGACGGAGAGACGGACAGACGGACAGACGGACATGGCTAGATCGACTCGGCTAGTGATCCTGATCAAGAATATATATACTTTATGGGGTCGGAAACGCTTCCTTCTAGCTGTTACATACTTTTGCACGAATACAATATACCCTTTTACTCTACGAGTAACGGGTATAAAAATAAAATTCCATTAAAAACTCAACAATTTTCCCTTAGGTCTGATTTTGTTGGCCACGTCAGTGGCTGGCCGATTCACTGATGATTTATACCAGCTTTTGGCAAAGGATAATGCAAACGAGAACCTTATTTCTTCGCCCCTTTCCGTGGAAATTGCCATGAGCCTGGCCTATATGGGAGCTGGGGGAAAAACAGCCCAGGAAATGAGGGATGTTTTGAAACTGTCCGCGGACAAGAAGGAAGTGGCTCGTAAATACAAGGACTTTCTGACAAACCTCGAAGGACGCGAGAAGGTGGCCATCCTTGAACTGGCCAACCGCATTTACGTAAACGATCGCTACTCGCTAGTTCCGGAGTTCAATCAGGTGGTTAAAGATTCCTTTAAGGCCGAAGCGGAGGCAATCAGCATAAAGGATCCCAAACAAGCGGCTTCGATCATCAATAAGTGGGTGAAAGAACAGACGCGCGGCAGGATCGATAGCATAGCGGAGGAAGGAGATATAAACAAAGATTTAATTGCGGTTCTCTTGAATGCCATTTACTTTAAAGGCCAGTGGCAGTACCGGTTCGATTCTATCAATACCAAGAAGGCAGATTTTCGAACTGCTGACAAAAAACTCTTTCCTGTCCAAATGATGTCACTTTCTGGCTCATTTAGGGCGTCATATAGAAGCGACTTAGATGCCAAAGTGATAGAGCTACCTTACCGCAATTCAAGCCTCTCAATGGTCATCTTTTTGCCGGAAAAAGTCGATGGTCTGCCAGAATTGGAGAAGAAGATCGCTAGTTTCTCCGGGCTTCTGCCAACACGGAATGTGTTTTTGAAACTGCCCAAGTTCAAAATCGAATTTTCAGCCCTTTTAAAAGATACTCTTAAGAAGGTGAGTTTAGTGATTTTTATAGGATTATCTTTATAACTTGTACTTTTAGATGGGCATAGTAGATGCATTCACTGAGAAGGCTGATTTTAGTGGTCTGGTGAAAGCACAAGCCAAAATCAGCAAAGTCATACAAAAGGCTTTCATCGAGGTTAACGAAGAAGGTGCCGAGGCAGCAGCTGTTACAGGTATTTTTCTCGTTTTCTAGTTCGCTTGTTCTACTAAAAGCGCGGTTAGTACTTAAAAATCGTATTGATATTTAAAAGTCACTTTAAGTTTAACATGCGGTCGAGAAATTAGGCTAAGTGGTTTAATCTTCCAATATTCTATTTAATAGCTGCTGGATTGACGACTTTCATTTGCGAACGTTGTAGGCCCCCACCTCCCATGGAGTTCAATGCAGATCATCCGTTTGCTTATGTCATTCGCGATGAGAAGACCATTTTCTTCCAGGGGCACTTTGTAAAGCCTAAACAATAATGTTCCCGATTTTATCACGCCCACAATTACAATACAATTTAAATGTTATCAAAATTCAGTAATACATAAGTGGTAAATAAAACGTGGTGGTAAAGTACTCAAACTATCGGATACCCTTACTCTTGTGCTTAATTTATTAATAAATAAACCTTTCTGCCACATGCTTCATTTAAAGCTTAGTTATTAAAGGATTCTTTACAAGGGTTGGCCTTGAAGCCATTCTAAAAGTTACTCATGAGAGAATGATTTATTTTACTCAGCTAGCCAATCGAACTTATTAACTCATGGTCCGAGCTAAATCATTTTTAGCACTCCGAAATAAAATAATTTAACAATAAATCCGACTGAACAGATTAAATTATACAACTCCTTGGCGAATCTAATATGATTAGCTTATATGTGGAGTATATAAACTCGCTAGTCTGTAGAACCCTCTTAGTTTTAACAACGCACCAAATGAAGTATCTAAGTAGGTATAAAAATAAAATTCCATTAAAAACTTAACAATTTTCCCATAGGTCTGATTTTGTTGGCCACGTCAGTGGCTGGCCGATTTACTGATGATTTATACCAGCTTTTGGCAAAGGAGAATGCAAACAAGAATCTTATTTCTTCGCCCCTTTCCGTGGAAATTGCCATGAGCCTGGCCTACATGGGAGCTGGGGGAAAGACAGCCCAGGAAATGAGGGATGTTTTGAAACTGTCCGCGGACAAGAAGGAAGTGGCTCGTAAATACAAGGACTTTCTGACAAACCTCGAAGGACGCGAGAAGGTGGCCATCCTTGAACTGGCCAACCGCATTTACGTAAACGATCGCTTCTCGCTAGTTCCGGAGTTCAATCAGGTGGTAAAAGATTCCTTTAAGGCCGAAGCGAAGGCAATCAGCTTACAGGATACCAAACAAGCGGCTTCGATCGTCAATAAGTGGGTGGAAGAACAGACTCGCGACAAGATCAAAAGCATAGTTGAGGAAGAAGATATGAAGGTCGATTTAATTGCGGTTCTTTTGAATGCCATTTACTTTAAAGGCCAGTGGCAGAAACAGTTTAATTCTAGCAATACAAAGGAGACAGACTTTCGAACTGCTGATAAAAAAATCGTTCCTGTTCAGATGATGTCACTATCGTCCGTGTTTAAGGCGGATTTTGTACCCGAATTAGATGCCAAAGTGATCGAGCTTCCTTACCGCAATTCAAGCCTCTCCATGGTCATCTTTTTGCCGGAAAAAGTCGATGGTCTGCCAGAATTGGAGAAGAAGATCCCTAGTTTCTCCGGGCTTTTGCCAAAACGGAATGTGTTTTTAAAACTGCCCAAGTTCAAAATCGAATTTAAAACCCTTTTAAAAGATACTCTTAAGAAGGTGAGTTTAGTGATTTTTATAGGATTATCTTTATAACTTGTACTTTTAGATGGGCATAGTAGATGCATTCACTGAGAAGGCTGATTTTAGTGGTCTGGTGAAAGCACAAGCCAAAATCAGCAAAGTCATACAAAAGGCTTTCATCGAGGTTAACGAAGAAGGTGCCGAGGCAGCAGCTGTTACAGGTATATATCTCTTTTTCCAGTTTGCATGTTCAACTAAAAGTGCGGATAATACTTAAAAATCGTATTGAAATTTAAAAGTCACTTTAAGTTTAACATGCGGTCGAGAAATTAGGCTAAGTGGTTTAATCTCCCAATATTCTATTGCAGCTGTATTGATGACATTCCTTTGCGTACGTTGTAGGCCCCCACCTCCCATGGAGTTCAATGCAGATCATCCGTTTGCTTATGTTATTCGCGATGAGAAGACCATTTTCTTCCAGGGGCACTTTGTAAAGCCTGAACAATAAAGTTCCCGATTTTATTCATGCCCACTATTAACAATACAATTCAAATTGTATCAAAATTCAGTAATACATAAGTGGTAAATAAAGCGTGGTGGTAAAAGTGCCTGAACTGTCGGATAAGCCCTTGGTCTTCTGCTTAGTTAATCAATAAATAAACCGTTCTGCCACATGCGTCGTCTTTTAAAAATGTTATCCATTTCTATATTATCGCTTCTATACAAGCCTTAGGCTTGTAGCCATTCTAAAGGGGAGGTCGAGGTTTGGTTACATTTCGGACTGGTAAGGGCCCCCCTGCTAAGGGTCCATGTTGAGTCTATTATACCTTCCATCGAATGCTATTCGATTGCATACAGGTAGCCGATTGCTAGGAACTGATAATGATCATTATCCGACCAACTTTCGCCTCTTAAAGGTAACCACCAATGTCGTCAGATTTATAAGAGAACCGTATACAAAACTTTAGATCTAGTTTTCCGCCAATACATTGTTTCAATAGTTCATTATAAATATTTACTTTTTACCTTTATCTTGGTAATCAGATCATGATGATCCCTTTATCTTACGTAATATTTATTTTTTCCAAATACCTTGTACCTTAGCATGTACCAACCAGTAGTAGCTTTAATAACGCAGATAATCCTTTGAACAAAAGAGTGTGCATAAAAAAATCCAACTGAACCAATTGAATTATAAAACTCCATGGCGAATCTAATTCGATTATCAAATAGCCTATATATACTCGCTAGTCTGTAAAACCATTTTAGTTTTGACAGCGGACCAAATGAAGTATTTATGTAAGTAAAAAAAATTAATTTACTTTAATAACTCAACAATTGTCACGTAGGTTTAATTTTGTTGGCCGCGTCAGTGACTGGTCGATTCACTGATGATTTTTACCAACGTTTGGCTAAGGACAATGCGAACAAGAATCTTATTTCTTCGCCACTTTCCGTGGAAATAGTTATGAGCATGGTCTACATGGGAGCTGGGGGAAAGACAGCCCAGGAAATGAGGGATGTTTTGAAACTGTCCGCGGACAAGAAGGAAGTGGCACGTAAATACAAGGACTTTCTGACAAATCTCGAAGGACGCGAGAAGGTGGCAATTCTTGAACTGGCCAACCGCATTTACGTAAACGATAAACACACTTTAGTTCCGGAGTTCAACCAGGTGGTTAGAGAATCCTTTAAGGCCGAAGCGGAGGCAATCAGCTTAAAGGACAAAACCAAAGCAGCTTCGATCATTAATAAGTGGGTGAAGGATCAGACGCGCGACAAGATCAAAGAGATAGTTAAAGAAAAAGAATTGAGAGATGATTTCATATTGATTCTCTTAAATGCGATTTACTTCAAAGGCCAGTGGCAGAACAAGTTTGACTCTAGGAAAACATGGAAGGCCGATTTCCGAATTACTGATCAACAACGCGTTCCTGTCCAGATGATGTCACTGTGGGGCTCTTTTAGGGCGGGTTATGAACCCAACTTGGAAGCCAAAGTGATCGAGCTTCCTTACCGGAACTCTAGCCTTTCCATGGTCATCTTTTTGCCAGATAAAGTAAATGGTCTGCCAGAATTAGAGAGGAAGCTCGCAGGTTTCTCCGGGGTTCTGTCAACACAGGATGTGATTTTGAATCTGCCCAAGTTCAAAATCGAATTTACTGCGGGACTAACTCAAATTCTTAAGACGGTGGGTGTGACTTGAATTTTACGGATTCCCTTCTACAAAATACATTTAAAGATGGGCATAGCAGATGCATTCAGCGACAAGGCGGATTTTAGAGGTCTAGTAAAGTCAGCCAAGATCAGCAATGTCATACAAAAAGCCTTCATCGAGGTCAACGAAGAGGGTGCCGAGGCAGCAGTTGTAACAGGTACTGTTAAAATAATACATTCTTCAGTCATATTTAATCGCTTTTTACATTATACTACTTTATCAGCTGTAAACATGGTGTTAGGGAGCGCAAAACCGCTGCCCTTTGTTTTTAATGCTGATCATCCGTTCGCCTACGTCATTCGCGATGAGAACACCGTTTACTTTCAGGGGCACTTCGTAAACCCAGGGCAAAAAAGTTCCCGATTTTAATCACGCCCACAATTACAATACAATTTAAATGTTATCAAAATTCAGTAATACATAAGTGGTAAATAAAGCGTGGTGGTAAGAGTGCCTGAACAATCGGATACCCCTAAGTCTTTTTCTTAATTTATCTTTAAACAAGAAAGCTTATATATCCTTGTAGATCATTCGTATTAATTTAAAAATCGCAAAAATGTTACATTTCGTTTTTTTGACATTATTTTTGTATCCTTCCTATGGTAGCTATATAATATAGTCGTCCGAGTTTTGTTAGATTTATTCAGAAATTCAGAAATATATATAAATAATATTGCTAAGAGAAGGTAAAATGTCAGAAAACACCGAAGCTATATTTCTTTTCCCATTATTTTTCCGATTATTCCTAAGGAAGCTAAAGGAAGTTTTCCGAATCGGAAAACATTCGGCTGGTTCCGACTTATATATATACAACCTGGAATAGAAAAAGACTGTTGGGAAAAGTTTCATTCCGATAGCTTTAAAATTGAGGGACTAGTTTGCGTAGAAACGGACGGATGGACTTGGATAGATCGACTCGTCTAGTGATGCTGATCAAGAATATATTTACTTGGAAACGATTATATTCTCAACTTTTAGGAATCATGACCTTAAATTGGTTATAAGTTAACAACTAATCCGTCCGAATCAATTAAATTAGGTGGCAAATCTAATTTGATTAATATACAGCGTATATATAATCGCGAATCCGAAATCATGTTCTTAGTTTGAGCAACGGTCGAAATGAAGTACTTATGTAAGTTAACAATTTAAGTTCCTTTAAATATCTTAATATTTTTCCCACAGGTCTCATTTTGTTGGCCACGTCAGTGACTGGTCGATTCACCGATGATTTATATCAGCTTTTGGCAAAGGATAATGCAAACGAGAATCTTATTTCTTCGCCCCTTTCCGTGGAAATTGCCATGAGCCTGGCCTACATGGGAGCTGGGGGAAAGACAGCCCAGGAAATGAGGGACGTTTTGAAACTTTCCGCGGACAAGAAGGAAGTGGCTCGTAAATACAAGGACTTTCTGAGAAATCTCCAAGGACGCGAGAAGGTGGCAATTCTTGAACTGGCCAACCGCATTTACGTAAACGATCGCTTCTCGCTAGTTCCGGAGTTCAATCAGGTGGTTAAAGATTCCTTTAAGGCCGAAGCGGAGGCTATCAGCATACAGGATCCTAAAAAAGCGGCTTCGATCATCAATAAGTGGGTGAAAGAACAGACGCGCGGCAGGATCGATAGCATAGCGGAGGAAGAAGATATGAAGGACGATTTAATTGCGGTTCTTTTGAATGCCATTTACTTTAAAGGCCAGTGGCAGAAACAGTTTAATTCTAGCAATACAAAGGAGACAGACTTTCGAACTGCTGATAAAAAAATCGTTCCTGTTCAGATGATGTCACTATCGTCCGTGTTTAAGGCGGATTTTATACCCGAATTAGATGCCAAAGTGATCGAGCTTCCTTACCGCAATTCAAGCCTCTCCATGGTCATATTTTTGCCGGAAAAAGTCGATGGTCTGCCAGAATTGGAGAAGAAGATCGCTAGTTTCTCCGGGCTTCTGCCAAAACAGAATGTGATTTTGAAACTGCCCAAGTTCAAAATCGAATTTAAAACCCTATTAAAAGATACTCTTCAGAAGGTGAGCTTAGTGATTTTTATAGGATTATCTTTATAACTTGTACTTTTAGATGGGCATAGTAGATGCTTTTACTAAAAATGCGGATTTTAGTGGTCTGGTAAAAGCACAAGTCGAAATCACCAAAGTCATACAAAAGGCTTTCATCGAGGTTAACGAAGAAGGTGCCGAGGCAGCAGCTGTAACAGGTATTTTTGGCTAGCTTTGCGAGTAACCGTTTTTTAACATTCTGTAATTTGCAGCTGTATTCGCGGGATCTAGGTGCGCAAGTTGTGAGCCCCCGCCTCCGATGGAGTTCAATGCCGATCATCCGTTCGCCTACGTTATTCGCGATGAGAAGACCATTTACTTCCAGGGACACTTCGTAAAGCCAGAACAAGAAAGTTCGCGTCTTAATTCACGCCCACAATTACAATCCAATTCAAATTTTATCAAAATTCAGTAACACATAAATGGTAAATAAAGAGTAGTGGTAAAGTACCTAAACTATCGGATACCCTTACTCTTGTGCTTAATTTATCAAGAAATAAACCTTTCTGACACATGCGTCTTTTAAGGCTTAGGTATTTAAGGATTCTGTACAAGGGTTGGCCTTGAAGCCATTCTAAAAGTTACTCATGAGATAATGATTAAGTTTACTCAGCTAGCCGGTGGAACTTATTAACCATGGTCCGATCTAAATCATTTTTAGCACACTGATATAAAATGTTGTATAATAGAATCCGACTGAACCAATTAAATTATACAACTCCTTGGCGAATCTAATTCGATTATCAAATATGTGGAGTATATAAACCCGCTAGTCTGTAATATCCTCTTAGTTTTAACAACGCACCAAATGAAGTATCTAAGTAAGTATAAAAACAAGAGAGAACGGTATAGTCGGGTGCCCCGACTACCAGATACCCGTTACTCAGCTAAATGGAGTGCGAGGGAGATGGAGATATAAAACTTTGAGCGAGCATAACTTTTTAACGAATGGTCCGATTTGAAAAATTTCTTCTACATTTCGATAGGTATAACTAAACACATCAATATTGCATTTATACTTTTCCGAAATCTTTAAAATTGCTGGCGCCAGACACATTTTGGGCTATTGTGGGCGTTAGAAGGGCGTGGCGCTCGGCTGAAATAAACTTGCGCTGCGTAGGAAGCCCAAGAATATGTGTTGGTAATCCCAACTTTCTAGCTTTTATAGTTTCCGAGATCTCAGCGTTCATCCGGACGGACAGACGGACAGACAGACAGACGGACAGACGGACATGGCTAGATCGACTCGACTAGTTATCCTGATCAAGAATATATACTTTATAGGGTCGGAAACGCTTCCTTCTCCCTGTTACATACTTTTACAGGAATACAATATACCCTTTTACTCTACGAGTAACGGGTATAATAAAGTTCCATTAAAAACTCAACAATTTTCCCTTAGGTCTGATTTTGTTGGCCACGTCAGTGGCTGGCCGATTCACTGATGATTTATACCAACTTTTGGCAAAGGGGAATGCAAACAAGAATCTTATTTCTTCGCCACTTTCCGTGGAAATTGCCATGAGCCTGGCCTACATGGGAGCTGGGGGAAAGACAGCCCAGGAAATGAGGGACGTTTTGAAACTGTCCGCGGACAAGAAGGAAGTGGCTCGTAAATACAAGGACTTTATGACAAATCTCCAAGGACGCGAGAAGGTGGCAATCCTTGAACTGGCCAACCGCATTTACGTAAACGATCGCTACTCGCTGGTTCCGGAGTTCAATCAGGTGGTTAAAGATTCCTTTAAGGCCGAAGCAGAGGCAATCAGCTTAAAGGATCCCAAACAAGCGGCTTCGATCGTCAATAAGTGGGTGGAAGAACAGACTCGCGACAAGATCAAAAGCATAGTTGAGGAAAAAGATATGAGCTTCGATTTAATTGCGGTTCTTTTGAATGCAATTTACTTCAAAGGCCAATGGCAGTACCGGTTCGATTCTATCAATACCAAGAAGGCAGATTTTCGAACCGCTGACAAAAAACTCGTTCCTGTCCAGATGATGTCACTTTCGGGCTCATTAAGGGCGTCATATAGAAGCGACTTAGATGCCAAAGTGATAGAGCTACCTTATCGCAATTCAAGCCTCTCCATGGTCATCTTTTTGCCGGAAAAAGTCGATGGTCTGCCAGAATTGGAGAAAAAGATCGCTAGTTTCTCCGGGTTTTTGCCGAAACGGAATGTAATTTTGAAACTGCCCAAGTTCAAAATCGAATTTACAGCCCTTTTAAAAGATACTCTTCAGAAGGTAAGTTTACGGATTTTTATAGGATTATCTTTATAACTTGTACTTTTAGATGGGCATAGTAGATGCATTCACTGAAATGGCTGATTTTAGTGGTCTAGTAAAAAACGAAGGTAGAATCAGCAAAGTCATACAAAAGGCTTTCATCGAGGTTAACGAAGAAGGTGCCGAGGCAGCCGCTGTAACAGGTATTTTTGGTTCTCCCGGGTTCTCGTCCGAATGTTAAACTAAAAGTAGGTTTTAAACCTTAAAAGTTACTTTTAGTTTAAGTAGGCTTTGTGGTTTAATTGTATGATTGCAACATTCTATTTCAACGCAGCTGTAATGATTGTTCCTATATGCGCAAGCTGTGGGCCCCCGCCTCCCATGGAGTTCAATGCCGATCACCCCTTTGCTTACGTCATTCGTGATCAGAAGACCATTTACTTCCAGGGGCATTTCGTAAAGCCGGGACAATAATGAACTATTGTTTTATTCACGCTCCCTGTTGAACAATAGTAAATGACAATATTTGGTAAATAAAGCAAGGTGGAAAGATCGCCTGAACTATCGTATACCCCTTAGTCTTTTGCTTAATTTATAAATAAATAAACCTTCTTGCCTCCTCCGTTATGTTGGGCATTTCCATATTATTAATAAATTCAAAGAAATCACGTTTGTTCGGTATTTTTTGAATATTTATTTTTTTGTGCACCTCATTACCAGTTTTGATTGCATTCGTATTTACAACTACAAGATTTGCAAGACTCATAATATAAACCTTAGACCTCGGGGACATCTGTATTGACCCTTAGTTCTTGGTGAGTTCGATTTCGGCATGGAAGCAGGACTTGCCCTGGAATCAAAAAGAAAATCAATTGGGAATAAATTGAACGGATGGGAAAATCACTTACGGTGTCGTGCTTGATCTCCGAATCGATGATCAGGTGACCGCGGGCCATGCCCAACATGGCCTTGTACTTGCTGAGATCCACGGTGTGATCGTTGGCGCACACCTTCTCCTCGGCCACGGGACAGGAGGCAGGAGCTCCGAAGAGCTTCAGCATGTCCTTGCCCTCCGAGGAGGCCTGGTCGATGGCGGCGCACAGGTCGATCTTGCCCTCCTTCATTACGATGCCGTCCTTCTGCACCTTGAACTTGGCCACGGCGGTCCCGAAGGGCTTATTGCTGATGCAGCCCGAGGGAACCAGCTCGCACTTCTTGTTCAGCTTCAGGTTGAAGTCGCTGCCCACCGTCATGATGGAATCCTCGCCAGCGCAGTTCTCCATCTTCACCAGCTTGGCCTTGTAGCCATTCTAAAGGGATATATCCAGAGGTTAGGGTTTGGTTAGCGTTCGGTTAGGCTTCGGTTGGGGCTTGGTTATTGTAATCCTTAGATCACTTACGCAAGCCAAGGCTGCCTGAAAGGCCAGACAGCTGAGCAGGATAAAGCAGGTCTCTCGCAGCATTCTGTACACTTGAAGTTTTGGATGGATGTGCGAACTCCTGGATGCCCCAGCCCCTATTTATATGGAACTCTTGGTAGCCCCGTTCTTCCGAAATCCACAATTATTTGCGCATTAAGCGGTATTTGGCTGCTGCGATCAGTGATCGTTCGGCTCAATTGATCGCTGAACCAACACTGGGCAGTCGGTCATCCATTAGACCGCTCTAAATGTCGGAATTACGGATTATTATGGCCAGCCATTTTTAATTGCCCCCAGCGACATGTATTGTTTGTGTTTAGCGTGTCGCTGGAATTTGATCTCTTGATCTCCCCAAATTTGTTTGCACCCGAAACTATATAAGCTATACTATAAACTATATAACCTATACAACAGCCGAGTCATCAAGAGTCAGTTAAAATCAGTTCGCCCTAATTGATAAGTGGCCATCACTCTTGTTAGCCACCAACTGCATGTGGGTGCGATTTGTATGGGATGTAATTGTTTTAATAGTCGCAGATCAAGATGATTTGTGGCTGCGAATGCGGAGATGGATTTTATAGCCTTTGTGGGGAATTGAATGGAATGCAATTGATTGTACGGATACGGATGCTATACACATGAGTAAAGCATTTTTATGGCAAAATATCATTTAAACTATTTTAATAATTTTTATTACGCCTAAGAATTTTGGAACGTTAATATACTTTGCATTATTTATATCAGGCTACTTAGGTCGACAAACTATATTTGAGCAAAAAATACGGACAAAAGTTAACAAGAAATTGAGAAACTTTTATTTCTTTAATCGCCATTTATATTGACAAATTTGCACTTATACAATAAATATGACAAATGTGTAAGTACAAAAAAGAAATTAATTTTCATGGCTTTACAAAGTGTCCCTGGAAGTAAATGGTCTTCTCATCGCGAATGAGGTAGGCAAACGGATGATCGGCATTGAACTCCATGGGACGCGGACCTGCGAGTTTCGTTACCTGCCCAAATACACCTGCAGATTGAAGAATGTTGAAAAACGGCAAGTCTCAAAGAGAGCCAAAAATACCTGTTACAGCGGCTGCCTCGGCACCTTCTTCGTTAACCTCGATGAAAGCCTTCTGAATGACTTTGCTGATCTTGGCTTTTGCTTTTACTAGACCACTAAAATCCGCCTCCTTAGAGAATGCATCTTTTATGCCCATCTAAAAGTACAAGCTATAAAGATTACAACATAAAAATGAGAACATCCACCTTATTAAGAATATCTTTCAGAAGAGCTTTAAATTCGATTTTGAACTTGGGCAGCTTCAAATCCACTATCTGTTCTGGCAAATATCCGCGGAAATCAGCGATCTTCTTTTCCAATTCTGACAGACCATCAACTTTATTCGGCAAAAAGATGACCATGGAGAGGGTTGAATTCCGATAAGGTAGCTCGATCACTTTGGCATCTAATTTGGGTATATAACCCGCCTTAAACCTGTCCACTTGCGACATCATCTGAACAGGAACGATTTTTTTATCAGCAGTTCGAAAGTCTGTCTCCTTTGTATCGCTAGAATTAAACTGTTTCTGCCACTGGCCTTTAAAGTAAATGGCATTCAAGAGAACCGCAATTAAATCTTTGTTCATATCTTCTTCCTCCGCTATGCTATCGATCCTGCCGCGCGTCTGTTCTTCCACCCACTTATTGATGATCGAAGCAGCTTTTTTGGGATCCTTTATGCTGATTGCCTTCGCTTCGGCCTTAAAGGAATCTTTAACCACCTGATTGAACTCCGGAACTAGCGAGTAGCGATCGTTTATGTAAATGCGGTTGGCCAGTTCAAGGATGGCCACCTTCTCGCGTCCTTGGAGATTTGTCATAAAGTCCTTGTATTTACGTGCCACTTCCTTCTTGTCCGCGGACAGTTTCAAAACGTCCTTCATTTCCTGGGCTGTTTTTCCCCCAGCTCCCATATAGGCCAGGCTCATGACAATTTCCACGGAAAGGGGCGAAGAAATAAGGTTCTCGTTTGCATTCTCCTTTGCCAAAAGCTGGTATAAATCATCAGTAAATCGCCCAGCCACTGACGTGGCCAACAAAATCAGACCTAAGGGGAAATTGTTGAGTTTTTAATGAAATTTTATTTTTATACCTACTTAGATACTTCATTTGGTGCGTTGTTAAAACTAAGAGGGTACTACAGACTAGCGGGTTTATATACTCCACATATAAGCTAATCATATTAGATTCGCCAAGGAATTGTATAATTTAATCGGTTCAGTCGGATTCTATTATACAACATTTTATATCAGTGTGCTAAAAATGATTTAGGTCGGACCATGAGCTAATAAGTTCAATTAGTTAGCTGAGTGAACTAAGCCGTTCTCTCATGATCTTAAAGGTATTTTATTCGGAGAAACGTATGTAACAAGTAGAAGGAAGCGCTTCCGACCGTATAAAGTATATATGTTCTTGATCAGCATCGCTAGCCGAGTCGATCTAGCCATGTCCGTCCGTCTGTCTGATCTCGGAAACTACAAGAGCTAGAGAGTTGCGGTTTTGGATTTAGATTTCGTAGCTTCCCGTTCAGCGCAAGTTTATCTTCCCGATTTGCCACGCCCACTCTAACGCTCAAAAACCGCCCACAGTTTTGAAGCTATGTTAAAAATTGAAACTGTATTTTGTATTGTATTGTATTTGTTTCTTCAATACTTATCGAATGTCTTTGATTCGTCAATGGTATTGAAACAATACCTATCGATTGACCCAAAAAAGCGTTCTTTCTTATTTTCTCTGTGTATAATATATTTTCAACATATTTCTATTTTCCGATTTTATTTTCTGGTGGAATTAAGTGCTTTGCTTTTTTCCTGTTTGTAGTTCTCCTGGTGGCTCTGCTCCTACTGCTTCATCTTATCCACCTGCAGCCGTGGTTTTCCCATTTCCAGCTGCTGCAATGGTTTGTTTTTTGATTGGTGGTGCATATGGAAAAGAATAGCACTCGATGGAAGGTATAATAGAATCGACGTGGCCCCTTAGCATGGGGTCCCTTACAAGTCCGAAATGTAAGCAAACCCTAACCGAAGCTTGACCAAACCCTGGATAAATCTCTTTCAGAATGAAAGGCTTATTTATTAACCAAGGGGTATCCGATAGTTCAGGCACTCTTACCACCACGCTTTATTTACCTTTATGTATTAGTGCATTTTGATATAATTTGAATTGTATTGTGTGGGCGTGATTAAAATCGGGAACTTTATTGTCCTGGCTTTACGAAGTGCCCCTGGAAGTAAATGGTTTTCTCATCGCGAATGACGTAGGCGAACGGATGATCAGCATTAAAAACAAAGATCCGTGGGCCACTTGAGGTTGCGCTTTGACCCACCATGCTTACAGCTGATAAAATATTATAATGTAAAAAGCGATTAAAAATGACTGAAAAATGTATAACTTTCAACCAAGCCAAAAGTACCTGTTACAGCTGCTGCCTCGGCACCCTCTTCGTTGACCTCGATGAAGGCCTTTTGTATGACTTTGCTGATCTTGGCTGACTTTACTAGACCTCTAAAATCCGCCTTGTCGCTGAATGCATCTGCTATACCCATCTATAAATGTATTTTGTAGAAGAGAATCGACAAAATTCAAGTCACACCCACCGTCTTAAGAATTTCAGTTAGTCTTGCAGTAAATTCGATTTTGAACTTGGGCAGATTCAAAATCACATCCTGTGTTGGCAAAACCCCGGAGAAGCCTGCGACCTTCCTCTCTAATTCTGGCAGACCATTAACTTTATCTGGCAAAAAGATGACCATGGAAAGGCTAGAGTTCCGGTAAGGAAGCTCGATCACTTTGGCTTCCAAGTTGGGTTCATAACCCGCCCTAAAAGAGCCCCACAGTGACATCATCTGGACAGGAACGCGTTGTTGATCAGTGATTCGGAAATCGGCCTTCCGTGTATTGGCAGAGTCAAACTTGTTCTGCCACTGGCCTTTAAAGTAAATCGCATTCAAGAGAATCAATATGAAATCTTCTCTCAAATCTTTTTCTTTAACTATCTCTTTGATCTTGTCGCGTGTCTGATCCTTCACCCACTTATTGATGATCGAAGCCGCTTTTGTTTTGTCCTTTAAGCTGATTGCCTCCGCTTCGGCCTTAAAGGATTCTCTAACCACCTGATTGAACTCCGGAACTAAAGTGTGTTTATCGTTTACGTAAATGCGGTTGGCCAGTTCAAGGATTGCCACCTTCTCGCGTCCTTGGAGATTTGTCAGAAAGTCCTTGTTTTTACGTGCCACTTCCTTCTTGTCCGCGGACAGTTTCAAAACATCCCTCATTTCCTGGGCTGTCTTTCCCCCAGCTCCCATGTAGACCATGCTCATAACTATTTCCACGGAAAGTGGCGAAGAAATAAGATTCTTGTTTGCATTGTCCTTAGCCAAACGTTGGTAAAAATCATCAGTGAATCGACCAGTCACTGACGTGGCCAAAATAAGCAGACCTATGGGAAAATGTGAAGACTTTTAAGCCAAATTAGGTTCTTAACTTACAGAAATACTTCATTTCGACCGTTACTCGAACTAAGAAGAGATTACAGACTGGCGGTTATATATACTCTGTATACTAATAGAATTAGATTTGCCAGTTTTATAATTTATTCGGTTTAATCGGATTAAAATTGGTATTTTAAGGCCATTGTTACGAGATTGTGGACAAGAAATAAATTAAAAAGGAGCAGGCCCAGTTAAAAACTCAAATTTAACAACTAGTTTAAAATTCTTTAAAATAAGGGCAACAGATTTACTTTTCTTAGTTTAGCAATGATTTTCAAACATATTATTTAGTATTGCCATTTATACGTGATTATGCCAGTGCAAGGAAGAATGGAACTTCATGGTCCTTGGCTTACAAAGTGCCCCTGAAGGTTAATGGATGACGAATGAAAACGGATGATCGGCATTAAACCACAAGGAAGTGGAGGGCGCGCGTATGAGCAATTTTCTTCATCACAACTGCGAATAATTTAACTTTTAATTTAGAAGCTCTAAATGAACCCAAAATACCTGATTCAGCTGCTAACTCGGCAAGATACATACAAGATATCAGGGCCCTTCTGGAGTTTAAAAGATCGTTAAAGTTCGCGATGTAGGAAAATCCTGTTCTTATGCCCATCTATTAATGAAAATTATAAATCCAACCTAAGGGAAAATTGTTGAGTTTTTAATGGAATATTATTTTTATACTTAGATACTTCATTTGGTGCGATGTTAAAAGTAAGAGGGTTTTAAAGATTAGATTCGCCAAGGAGTTGTATAATTTATTCGGTTCAGTCGGATTGTATTAAGCAACATTTTATATCATTTTATAATTTATAGGTATTTTATTCGGGGAAAAGTATGTAACAAGTAGAAGGAAGCGCTTCCGACCGTATAACTTATATATGTTCTGGATCAGTATCACTAGCCAAGTAGATCTAGCCATGTCCGTCCATCTGTCTGATCTCGGAAACTTTTTTATATCCTTGCAGAAGGACAGACGGACAGAAGGACAGACGGACATGGCTAGATCGACTCGTCTAGTGATGCTGATCAAGAATATATATACTTTATGGGGTCGGAAACGTCTCCTTCACTGCGTTGCAAACTTCTGACTGAAATCATAATACCCTCTGCAAGGGTATAAAAATTATATCTTGGGTGTTTTTGAACCTAGAACCTCCTACTATTGGAAATGCCATTTTTTATCTGATTCTGAATTTCGAATAATTTTTTTTCGAAATCGGACAAGTATATCATATAGCTGCCATAGGAAACATCGGAAAATTAATATAATTAATAATATTAATATTAATGTTTTAATATGACATAGAATTTAATAGGTTGATCAGCCAACTTAATGGCTATAAAACATAGATTACAAATAGGAACAAATAACGTGAAATCATAACAGAATGGTTATAACCTATAATACAAAACTAAGACAACAATTAAATAACGCATTACTGCTTCAGGACTCGTGAGACATGACGTCCTCTTGTCCAGAGCTCGCCGGGATGCCTTCGCTTCAGCCTTCTCCTGTTTGTCGGGTTGGCCAAGGAAGCTGCTAGGTGGTTGGGGTGTCCTGTGAGGCGTTCGTTGTATCTGTTCCCTGACAGAGGGCATGTGGAGATCGTTGGCTAGGTCGACGTTTCTAATGTACCACGGCGCATTTGTGATCGTTCGCAGCGCCCTATTTTGGACTCTTTGGACCTTCATGACGTTAGAGTCGGAAGCTATGCCCCAAAGTTGGATGCAGTACGTCATTGAGGGCACCACTATTGATCTGAACAGCAACACTTTGTTGGCAAGGCAGAGCTTGCTCGTTGATTTCAGCATCTGGTTGAGCTTCCTTAGCTTAGCACGACATGTGGCTGCTATTTTCGCAGTGTGTTGCTTCCTCTTACCGTAGGAGTCAAGAAATTCCTGGGTAATTCTTGATGCTTCAATTCGGCAGGTGGAATTTACAAGGAAGGCAGTGTCGTCTGTGTAGGTGGCAAGAAGAGTGTCCGGTACATCAACTCTCGGAAACTACAAGAGCTAGAGAGTTGCGGTTTTGGATTTAGATTTCGTAGCTTCCCGTTCAGCGCAAGTTTATCTTCCCGATTTGCCACGCCCACTCTAACGCTCAAAAACCGCCCACAGTTTTGAAGCTATGTTAAAAATTGAAACTGTATTTTGTATTGTATTGTATTTGTTTCTTCAATACTTATCGAATGTCTTTGATTCGTCAATGGTATTGAAACAATACCTATCGATTGACCCAAAAAAGCGTTCTTTCTTATTTTCTCTGTGTATAATATATATTCAACATATTTCTATTTTCCGATTTTATTTTCTGGTGGAATTAAGTGCTTTGCTTTTTACTTTTTTCCTGTTTGTAGTTCTCCTGGTGGCTCTGCTCCTACTGCTTCATCTTATCCACCTGCAGCCGTGGTTTCCCCATATCCAGCTGCTGCAATGGTTTGTTTTTTGATTGGTGGTGCATATGGAAAAGAATAGCACTCGATGGAAGGTATAATAGAATCGACGTGGCCCCTTAGCATGGGGTCCCTTACAAGTCCGAAATGTAAGCAAACCCTAACCGAAGCTTGACCAAACCCTGGATAAATCTCTTTCAGAAGAATCTCTTTTTCGATTTAGCGTCGCTTGTGAACGGTTGTGTTTACCATTGTGCTCTGAGTTTTTGTTTTATATTGTGTTATTTCCGCAAGTATTTTGTGTTTATTTACTAACAAAGTTTTAGCCTAACAATCGTGTTAGTGACTTTCATAGATCTCGCTGATTACGGGTACGTGGTTTTAGTTATTTTAACATTTCCATTCGATTTATTTAATATCTTGGCTTTGTTAGTGTAATTTGCACTCTCTAAATTGGCTCTTATATTCTCTCTCTTACTCTTACTCTCTCTCTCTCTGCCGCTCTATTATAACTGTAATTTCACTCTCTCTGAACCTGCCGAATTTCTTGTAGACCTATTCTCATAGTCTCTCTCTCTCTTGCTTGCTTTACATCTAACTGTTCGTGCGTTGAGTTGTTTTGGTGCCCCACAAGCCACGCTCAGTCGATAGAAGACTTTTCTCTCGCGCTCTCTTTCGATTTAATTCGCGATCTCGCGCTCTTATACTTTTTGTGTTTTTGTGATTTTGTGGTTTTGGAATTTGATCCCAGTGCCA
This sequence comes from Drosophila prostipennis, assembly GCA_037075205.1. Lineage (NCBI taxonomy): Eukaryota > Metazoa > Arthropoda > Insecta > Diptera > Drosophilidae > Drosophila > Drosophila prostipennis. The sequence continues at coordinate 1,684,023 of JBAMCJ010004477.1, forward strand.
AATTTACTTGAGGTATTTTGTATACTTTTACCTCAGGGTAGTCATTTGGGCCCTTTGCTGTTCACTTTGTTTATTAACGATCTTCCCTCTATTGTAACACATTCTCGTGTACTAATGTATGCTGATGATGTTAAGCTTTGTTTGACATATAATAATATAGAGTCTGGTTTTGGCTTACAATCAGACATTGATCATTTTCAAGTATGGTGTGAGTATAACCTCTTAAATTTGAACTGCCTAAAATGCAACGTAATGACCTTTTATAGGGCTACCCCTACCTTTATAAGTTATTCGCTTCAGAATTTGCCACTTGACCGTATATATTCAGTAAATGATTTAGGCGTTCTTCTGGACCCGAAGCTTAAATTTGACTGCCACATAATGTCGACAGTCAATAAAGCAATGAGTGTTCTTGGGTTTATAAAGCGTTGGTCAAAAGAATTTGATGACCCTTATATAACCAAATTATTATTTACCTCCCTTGTCCGTCCTATATTGGAATATTGTTCTTCGGTTTGGAGCCCACAATACCAAGTCCACATTGACCGTATAGAGTCGGTACAAAAAAAATTTCTCCTTTTTGCCCTTCGTAGTTTGAACTGGGATCAAAACGTAAGGCTACCTTCCTACCAGAGTAGATTATTATTGCTTAATTTACCGACACTTGCAAATCGTAGAAAAATGCTTGGTACTATTTTTATGCATAATCTTATAAGAGGTGATATTGATTCTGTAGAACTTGTTAGCCGCCTAACTTTTAATGTTCCCGTTAGACTAACACGTAATTATCATCCTCTTAATTTACCTCGATGTACATCAAATTTTGGTCTGCACGAGCCCTTTCGCGTTCTATGTAATAACTATAACGTTCTTTATTATTTAATTTGCACATCAACTTCTATCCCAGTATTAAAAACTAACATTTTAACTCATTTGCTTCACTCCTAACTGCATGTTTTTTTCATTATTTGTCCCGTCTTTATTGGTTTTATGTATTCTTCCTCGCGAACTCGCATTTTTGCCCAAATTTACAAAAGGGCCCCGCGCGTAACAAGCACGTGCTTGGTGTCGTTGGGCCACTTGTTTGTACTTCTCGTAGTGCATCAACGTCCATCATATATATAGAATGAAAGGCTTATTTATTAACCAAGGGGTATCCGATAGTTCAGGCACTCTTACCACCACGCTTTATTTACCTTTATGTATTAGTGCATTTTGATATAATTTGAATTGTATTGTAATTGTGGGCGTGATTAAAATCGGGAACTTTATTGTCCTGGCTTTACGAAGTGCCCCTGGAAGTAAATGGTTTTCTCATCGCGAATGACGTAGGCGAACGGATGATCAGCATTAAAAACAAAGATCCGCGGGCCACTTGAGATTGCGCTTTGCGTACCCACCATGCTTACAGCTGATAAAATATTATAATGTAAAAAGCGATTAAAAATGACTGAAAAATGTATAACTTTCAACCAAGCCAAAAGTACCTGTTACAGCTGCTGCCTCGGCACCCTCTTCGTTGACCTCGATGAAGGCCTTTTGTATGACTTTGCTGATCTTGGCTGACTTTACTAGACCTCTAAAATCCGCCTTGTCGCTGAATGCATCTGCTATACCCATCTATAAATGTATTTTGTAGAAGGGAATCGACAAAATTCAAGTCACACCCACCGTCTTAAGAATTTCAGTTAGTTCTGCAGTAAATTCGATTTTGAACTTGGGCAGATTCAAAATCACATTCTGTGTTGGCAGAACCCCGGAGAAGCCTGCGACCTTCCTCTCTAATTCTGGCAGACCATTAACTTTATCTGGCAAAAAGATGACCATGGAAAGGCTAGAGTTCCGGTAAGGAAGCTCGATCACTTTGGCTTCCAAGTCGGGTTCATAACCCGCCCTAAAAGAGCCCCACAGTGACATCATCTGGACAGGAACGCGTTGTTGATCAGTGATTCGGAAATCGGCCTTCCGTGTATTGGCAGAGTCAAACTTGTTCTGCCACTGGCCTTTAAAGTAAATCGCATTCAAGAGAATCAATATGAAATCATCTCTCAAATCTTTTTCTTTAACTATCTCTTTGATCTTGTCGCGTGTCTGATCCTTCACCCACTTATTGATGATCGAAGCCGCTTTTGTTTTGTCCTTTAAGCTGATTGCCTCCGCTTCGGCCTTAAAGGATTCTCTAACCACCTGATTGAACTCCGGAACTAAAGTGTGTTTATCGTTTACGTAAATGCGGTTGGCCAGTTCAAGGATTGCCACCTTCTCGCGTCCTTGGAGATTTGTCAGAAAGTCCTTGTTTTTACGTGCCACTTCCTTCTTGTCCGCGGACAGTTTCAAAACATCCCTCATTTCCTGGGCTGTCTTTCCCCCAGCTCCCATGTAGACCATGCTCATAACTATTTCCACGGAAAGTGGCGAAGAAATAAGATTCTTGTTTGCATTGTCCTTAGCCAAACGTTGGTAAAAATCATCAGTGAATCGACCAGTCACTGACGTGGCCAAAATAAGCAGACCTATGGGAAAATGTGAAGAGTTTTAAGCAAAATTAGGTTCTTAACTTACAGAAATACTTCATTTCGACCGTTACTCGAACTAAGAAGAGATTACAGACTGGCGGTTATATATACTCTGTATACTAATAGAATTAGATTTGCCAGTTTTATAATTTATTCGGTTTAATCGGATTAAAATTGGTATTTTAAGGCCATTGTTACGAGATTGTGGACAAGAAATAAATTAAAAAGGAGCAGGCCCAGTTAAAAACTCAAATTTAACAACTAGTTTAAAATTCTTTAAAATAAGGGCAACAGATTTACTTTTCTTAGTTGAACAATGTTTTTCAAACATTTTATTTATTATTGACATTTATACGTGATTATGGCAGTGCAGCTTAATGGATGACGAATGAAAACGAATGATCGGCATTAAACCCCAAGGAAGTGGAGGGCGCGCGCATGAGCAACTTTTTCAGCACAACTGCGAATAATTAAACTTCTAATTTAGAAGCTCTAAATGAACCCAAAATACCTGATTCAGCTGCTAACTCGGCAAGATACATACAAGATATCAGGGGCCTTTTGGAGTTTAAAAGATCGTTAAAGTTCGTGATGTAGGAAAATCCTGTTCGTATGCCCATCTATTAATGAAAATTATAAATCAGAATCACGTAATCCTTGCCGAATTATAAAATTTTATAAAATGTTCAACAATTTATCTCAGTTATGTTTAAAGTCAAGTCATTAAGATGATGATAAATTTATCTTTAAAAATTTTAAATATATTTCGATCTAAAAACGTTACCGTTACAAAATTTAGTACGGCAACGGAAAATTCTGGCTGCACTGGTGGCATCTTTTTCCCACCGTCTGGCCACGTGAAGCCTTTTTCAAGCAATCTGGCATCGCCATTCGACAGTGTGACTCCATTCAATTTTTGGCTCGTTATTTAGTTCGCGTAACGAAACAACGTGAGCGAGAGAGGCAGAGCAAGCGTAAGAGCGTAAGAAAATGGAAAGAGTTTCGGCTAAGAGTTCGCTGGATTTTTTAGGGGGAAAATATCGACTGTCTGAGATTCTTTAGGGGCAAAGCCACATTTTCATCAGGCAACACTGTTCACTAGGGATGTCAAATATTTTAAAAATATCGTATCGCTGATATATTTTCTTTAACAAAAATATCAATATGATATATAATATATCGCCAAAAAAACATCGATATATCAGATACTTATGATTTTTTTTCAGTTGAATTTCAAAATTTTAGCCGCGTATAAGCTAAGCCCTTTCGAGTGCACCCGTTACCCTATCTTAATAGTCTGCTATCTCGCTCTGGCCACCAACAACTGCACACAGTTCTCGTTATTTCGAGAGCGCCACTCTCGAATGTTCGCGAAGAGAGCCGGAGTATAAATAGGGCTGCTCGGTTCTCTTAGAGTCAATTCAATTCAAACAAGCAATTCACTCTACTGAGAGAGACGCTCCGCTCTCAATTTAACATAATGTTAAGATACAACGTTTTCTTACATTGGCAGAACTGTTGCGCCTCTGCCGCTGCTCTGCCAATGTAAGAAAACGTTGTATCTTAACATTGCTGTTAGAAAAACCATGAAATCTAACATTTAGGAGCGCCAAATTGGTGGAAAGGGGAAACTGGTTTAGGGAAACGGGCGCCCTCTATTAGAACATTTGTGAGCTGACAATTGCCAATCGGAACGAAATAGAACCGTTGCAAAAAATATCGATGTATTGATATTTTGATATATTTTTGACATCCCTACTGTTCACGTTAACTTTTCGAGCTGTTCAGACGTCAGAGCGGAATAACATATCGCGGGCTTTCAACTCATTCGTTCAGTGGCAAACTGTTCAAACTTTGCCGACGACGCAGTTTATTTGCTGTTTCTGAAGAGCCACAAATACAAAAGTCCCCCACGCAAGAAGTGTTAAACAAAAATCCACAACGTAAGCGGTTATTTGGGAAGGTTAAAATATATAATAACTTGCGATAAATTAAAGCCCAAACCGAAATCGTGCCGTATCGCATTGTAAACATATAAGTGATGCATCAAAGGTGCTAAGCAAATGAATCCGCAGTCGAAAGTTTAGATATCGATGAGAGAGAACCCACACCTCGGCAAAAGTAAATAAGAAACACAGATACGAATTCGAATACGAATACGAATACGAATACAAGTATAGCAACAGGTGGTTGACAAGAGTTCCGAGTGATATTGAATTGTAATAACTCCCAAAATCGAATTCAGTGCGAGTGCCAATGCTGTTTGCCAACTCAATGCAATTCAAAAATCCAAAAAAGTGTGCATATATAGTATAGGATTTCCATATTGATTGTGTTCCTATCTATTATCGGTGACCTTTTTGAAAGTGTGTGTTTGTGAGTGTGCGTGGTATTATCAAAGCCTGGTGTTTTTCATTGATAAGTGTTGAGCATACAAATGTGTGCGTATGTCTATGTTGAATACGTCAACGGCATTCCAAGTAAACGAGACTGCAAACACCGGAGTAAGGTATTCAAAATCGTGATTCATCGCCGATCGTGACTGTAATTGTTATATCTCCACGTTGTTTGTGCTGCTGCGGCAAAACGGTAGACTGCGTAAGACTATGAAATATTGGTGATCCTACGATTTACCTCTTACTCATTCACATTTTCCAAAAAATCAAAAAAAGGAAGAGTTTACCTTTCTTTTGTTTGCCTGGCCAGCTGAATTTGTGGAGAATGTGTTGGAGTATCTATATGGTGACTTTCTTAAACCGGTTCCTCCATTGGATTTCTTGACCAAACGATATACTTCCCTCAACGTGACTCAGTATCCAGAAGTTCCGATCGAATCAAAGGCCCATAATTCATTGCCTTCAATTGGGCCACCGCAATTGCCCACTGTGCCCAATTTGTTTATTAAATACTGGCCTCCCATTTTACTCTGCTCCATTTATCTTTGACCACTTCAAAAGGCTGGCCAGGCTGTTAATTCTTGTAGCCTCTGTTGTTGCCTCTGGCCGTCAATCACTTTTCCGCACTGGAGTGGCGAGGAAAATAGAGGAAAACCTCCTGGAGTCGGAGGGCTTGAGTCATAAAAATGTCAGCAGAAATAGCCGGCCAAGCTGGCGCATAAATATTTACCGGAATTCGAATTCACCTGTTGTAATAAGCCAGAAAAATCAATGGGTACAAGCGGTTCTTGGAAACTTTGCTCCCCACATTGCTACCTACTTACAGCTCACCTGCACCTCTTTTTCACACCTCTCCATTATGCACATGGCACATTAATCAGAAGGGGCTTATGGCCAACTATCCAGCTATCCAACTATCCAGCTATCCACCAGATACGCACACCCCCTGCTGGTGTCAAATTAGAGTTACTTTACTGCAGTTGATTATGCTGAAGTATGGAGCTCCATTACGAATAAATTACTTTGTGTGCACCGAAAAAAAATATTTTCAAATAATATTTATTATTATCATTGTCACTTTATCAGTCGGTTATTTTTAAAGAACTGAATAAAAGAGACTTCCAGCCACCCCATAAAATGTGACAACCAGAAATGCTTCAAGCTATTGTGAAATCTTGAGAGATATTTGAACAAAAATGTTTGACTTAGAAATTCCCAGAGATTTTGACTTCCGTTCATAACAAATTTATTGGGGCCACATGATCTTACGAATTTTATGGTTGATTTGATTTATAAATAGTTTAAATTAATTATATAGAAATTACTGAATATGTATGAACAAAAATCTTTCTAATCTCGAGAGGCTAAAATCCGCAGAGATTTTGAATTCCGTTCTTAAAAAATTATTGGTGCCACATGATCTTATGAGTAGATTATAATTATAAGAATATAGTTGTTTATTTAAATTCTTAGTTTGACCCAGAAAATACACAATATTTCTTCAGTTTCTGAATTAAGCTGGGATAGTTTTAAGGAAAACCTCTGGATAAACCCCTTAACTCGTTGGGCGATTCGGGTCATAAATAACCATTTGAGATAATATCTGTTTAATTGAATTTGCCGGTTACCAATAGCCATAAATAAAAGCCATTCGGTGCACAATCTCCGCATGTCTCGGCCAGCATTGAACACGTTTTCACACCGCTTTGTGCGGTTTGTTTGGCATTCTATGAATGGACACCTTCGACGCTTTACATCCGCTGCTGTCTGCACGAGAACGTAAATAATAAATATTTTTGGCCAGGCCATCGGAGTTGTCTGCGTGGTAAGGGTAAGCGTTTAACGACGGCCCGGCCATAAATCTCCAGAAAAGCGGGCACTTGGCTTTCACCTGAGCCCTAGAATAGAACCCATTCATTAGCTCCGGAAAGCCGTTTGCAAACTTGCAAACTCGCCCCGTTTGAGAAAACCATGGAAATAAATATATAACTGAAAATAAACTAAATTAATGGCAGAGCTACTCACCCAATTATGTCCGAGCAAGAAATGCATTGGGTAAACAAAATAAAGCATCGGGCAGTGTTTCAGTTTTGAGGTCAGGGCAAGGCACGAAATGAGCCATATACTTCGGCTATATTTATTTATTAATCGGACGGAACCCAAAACAAACAAATTAAACACTTGTCGGCTATTAAGTGAACGCATATAACATTTCTATATACATTTCTCCCGACAGCAGCTGGCCAACAACTTGTTGTCGCCACGCGCTGTAGTTGTATAATGTTGTCTGGGCAGAATGCCAGCTATTCAATTTCACTGGCTTTGGGAAATAAAAGAAATCATTTTTCCCTAGACTTACAACGGGCGAGAGATCAAGGGTTACACAACTTATAAAGAGACAGGGGGGAAAAAGTTGCCCAAATGACTCATCTAAGAGATTCATTACCATTACCTCTGCTCTGGTAATTTCACTTTTATTTCATTTGACTTTCTTTGCCGGGTTATGCAAAAAAGACATTTAATTAATTTCGCTAGCGTATTATTCAACTACCTGTGGAAAAAGGTAGAAAAATATATATGTACCTATTTCCTGGCCTTATCATAACGCCATTTAGTCATTTAAGAGCTGTAAAGAGAGGCCGTTGCGAAAGTGCGATAAGGTACGCTGATAATCGGGTCATCGGTATCTGCAAGATACTGTATCTATCTTCAGGGGCCCGCAGCAACAGTCCTTATAGAAGCCGAGTTAATCTCGCAGCTTCTCGGGGATTTGCCACTGATTTCCTTTACCCACTCTCCAGTTCGAGTTGCGAACTTATCAAGGCTTCACTTTTGTTTGTCTCTCCAGTGTTGTTTATGCATTTGTCTTGCAGATTAGCCTGCAGAGTGCCTGCTGCTATCGCTTCAAAAATGCATTAGATCTGGGCACAGAAGCCCGTATTTCTCTCAGCTCAGCTGGGAATGTGGGCGTTGGTTCGGGGGGGCGTGGCTGACAGCAAAAAGAGCCAACACATAAATTGCAAAACTCACTCTGGTATGTGGGCGGAATTCACAGCGGGAGCTGCACTTGCCCAAATAGAAAAAAGCACAAAAAAATGTCAATAAAAAAGTAGTAGGGGGCGGACATACTGGAACCATATATCAATTAATTAGAGTCTGACAAGGGACATTAAACAAGATGTTCTATATCAAGCAAAGTGACCTCGATCTTGTGGCGCCAAAACGTCTGCCTAATTAATCAAGTCCAGATCTATTAATTCCTTATACTTTGGCGAACAAATTACCTTGGAACTGTCATCAGCTTTTACTTGCCTGAATTAATAGTTCGTTTTTATTAAAGTAATCAAAGTGTTGTTAAACATTTTATGAAGAACTTTGACAAAGGGTTCTCATTATTAATTCTTTTTCATGGAACTGTGCTGTTAATAAGTTAGAGCATTCATTCCAAAACTCCATAGGTTTTCAGAACGAATTCAATTTAATTATTTGTTCTCAGAATTTTTTGTTATTGGGCGATAAAAACAAACCTGACTTTTATTATAAGTAATGTATTTCCAAAACTTAGCTGAAAGTTATTTGTTGCAGAAAGTAATTTCGATTTTATTTGCCGTACGAAAAACTTTCCCCTACCATTTCCTATCCCCTCCCTGGATTCATTAGCGTTCCTGGTTAGCTCACGCCTACTTATGGACATTTGTTGTCCCTCTCGCTTAATGGAATTAGCTGACATTCCCTGTAATGAAACATTACCATGTCAGCAGTGCCTCCATCATTAAAAGACACGCAAACTGTGCCAAAGTCGCGTCATTATGCAGAAGGATGATTAGACGTGGTTTGGTTGGGTCCCAAAAAAACAAGGCCCAGAAAAAGCGAGAGTTACCAAAAGGCCCACACGCGGTCTTTCCTAGCCTGGGTGGGCAGATTGGGCCCAGATCTCGATACTCGATGGCAATTGACAAATAGTTTGATTTACGAGGCAGCAAATCTCAGCTTGGCCCAAATTGCAAATTTCCATTTGCCTGCGTGCCGCTTTTTTGAATTTTAATGAATTTTAAAGCAAACCCCCACCCAAAATCCGTGTTTCCAGGCAATGCAGAGATGCATAAAAATATTTCCTGATACTTTTTGTATTTCTTCGGGGCTCGCCGCTCATTATTTTGGCCAAGAGCCAGCGGCATGTTTGCAATTGCAATTGCAATTGCAATGGCAGAATTTGGGTACGACCAAACTTTCCATTAAGATGTTGCGGGCAAAATTGCCAGTGAAATGAAAAACAAAGGCGCCTGGACAATAAAAGCACTTGACTTTTGCACAAATACGAATACAAATTCACGCAGCGCCAAAGGTCAGCGGAGAAAATCAAATAAAGGCCAGGAAAACTCAGGCGAAAGAGTCGTAAATTTTCCCTGGGCGCAGGGAAAAACAAAGGTAATCCAAACAATGAGACACACATTTCTTCTCGACTCCAGATAATTGCAGAAATAAACTCTGAGTTGTGGCCCATAGAAAATTCAATTTGAGGAAAGGAGTTCCAAATTAAAATGGACAGCGGTGGAAAGCCGGAGGAAAATTTCCCCGTGACGAGGGTCGTCGGCATTTGGAAGCCAGACACGTAGAATGGAAAATCTAGGAGTGCAGGGGCGTGAATCGCAGAGCGAAACACGTGACAGAAAACCACAGAAACCAAACGAAAAACCACGAAAACCTCGAAACGAATCTGTTGCACATGCAACGAGTGAAAAGCACGAGCTGGGCCACATTTCCATTTATTGGCCATAAAGAACCAAATAATGAACGATTTTCCCGGCCAAGCGTTAAACTGTCCAAAGTTTGAACGTAAAAAACTGGTGGAATTTGTTTTCTTTATTTTCTTGGTTGGCTAGCAAAACATGGAACTACCAATAAGAATGTTTTGTGGTGATGGAGCGAAAACATGAAATGGCCAGCCATTTTTATGGCCAAAACGCATGAAAGAGTTTTCTTGTCTCCCCATAAACAAACATTGGGTCATTGCATAAATTTACTTCAAAAGAGTGCCAAAGTGGTTCTGGGAACGATGTGTTTAAAAAAATAAAACTTAAAAATTACTAAAAATTATAATGAAACCACAATCGTTTATGTAGATTCAATTTAACTTTTTTAAAAGGCCTTAGTTAAATCTGAGTCAAAAGTGTGCAATGGAGCATAAATTACTTTTAAGCGTAAGATGGATAGATAAATAATACTTTTGAAATGAGATAAGTAGAACTAAAACCGCAATACCTTTTAATATATTTTTCAACAACAATTTTTAAATAGAAACAAACCAGAAACAAATGTAAAAGTAAAGAAATTAATATAATATAATTCTTGTATAATGTTTTAGTTTTCTTTCTTTTCTAAAAATAAAGTATTTATTCATTAATTTTAAATTTGTAGGCTTTTATTACCTTGTAAGCTCCTCAGTGGCGGATCCAGGATTTTGTTGTGGGGGGTGATATCAGAACAATTTTTTTGTTGCATACTTTTTGAGTACCAACATTTCTTTCATTTTTCACCCGAGTGGGGGGTGATATATCACCCATATCACCCCCCGTGGATCCGCGCATGAAGCTCCTTAAATGCTTTTCAACGACTACCTCCTTGAAAATAATTTTTTTATTCTTGCCGCGAGATCACTTCTTCAAAACAAAAGACTTTGCAATAAGTGTTCGATCAATGCGATGAAGATAATGCAAGGAGACACTTGCTCCCAAGGAAAGTTCTCCCCTTACAAATGCAGTCACTCAACCGGTTTGCGTGCTACATCTTATTTACTATGTAAACGTAGAATGCATATTTGAATATTGTGCACATATTAATGTGTATAACTGAAGGTGTTTGTTGGACGGGTACGAGGCAGTTTAATTAATACGCAAATATTGTCACTCGGGTAAACAGATTTACATGGGGGCCTGAAACGAAAACGTGAACGCAAACGTCACACATGAGTGACCAAGGAGGCGGGGAAGGGGATCATTAAATGGAGGGACATCGGCGAATGAATGAACGAATTAAGGCGGCGCCACTCGACCATGGAATGACGTCATTCTTTGTTATTTATACGACTTGATGGCCGTAAAAATTGTGTGATTGTGATAAACATATGTTGGATATCGATCATCACGAATTTAAGAGCGACCTAAATAATGCGAATGTTTTATTAAAAAGTATTGATTATTTCCATTTGTTAACTAACAAGACTACTTAACTACTTGGTAATCTGAAAGAGGGTGAAGAAAGAAAAATTAATGGAAAGATTGGCTTTCTTTGGATCAGGCAAAACCTTAAGAAAATTCCATGATGAATGTTTTATAAAAACTATGAATTATTTCCATTCGCTATCTGACAAACTACTTAGAAATCTGAGAAAGTGTAAAGAAAAATGCATTGGGCAAAAATCTAAGTAAAATCTGTTTTCTGTTGTTCAAACAAGGCAGATGAAAAATTCTAATAAATTCCAATGGTGCACTGGAAAAACGTAATTATTTCTGTATATTCAATACAAGCTTACTTCTTCAACTTAAATTTTAAGAATATTTTATTCGAATCGATTACCATTACTTTCCTGTATTGGCGTAAAAAAGCCAAAACAAGGTCGACAAAAAATGGTTAATAAACTCAAAAAATTGGAGCACATATTTTAAGCGTTTATCGGGTTATGTTTGCCCACGAATAATGACTAAGTGCAGAAATATGTACCAGAGATAGGGAAAAAAGGCGAAGATCCCCCCTCCCGCCAACTGGCCTCATTATGTTCGGGCTAATTGCACGACCTGGGTTCCGTGGGCTGCGAAAAAACAATCAGAGAAATATCAGAGCTGAAAAGGGATTTGCCTGCAGCTGGGACTGCAATTAGGGCGCACTGTAATTTGCGTCACGGGCACGTGAGGAACTTAAAAACAGCAGAAAAAATGTTCCCAAGATATAAATAGCCGCAATCGGGGATGAAGGAAAATGCCACAGCCCAGAGTCGCCCTTGAAAATTGCAAAGTGGGCGTGTCGCCATGACAACATGCATTCCAGCGACAACACAAACCGGTGCACAGAAAAAAAGGAAAACTCCAATTCGGAATTCCCAGACTATTTAGGAAAACATTTTTAAAATGAAAAAAAAAATTAGAAAATGTTATAAAAATACGACAGTTTACATTCCACAGTTGAGATAAAATAATAATATTATCAATTTAAATATTTAAATTTAATTGAATTGCTGATATGCGGTTCATGATTAAAGACATTTCATATCATATCACATTTTCTTTCGGTGAGTCAAGTGACTGGCAGAAAAAGGAGTTGAAAAAGTTGTAAGTTCTCCTCGTCAAAGTCCACGATATTGCTGGCCAGCGACCATTCGCAGTATTTCAGCAGACACATTTGATAGGCTGTCTGCTACTGAATAGGGGTTTCACTAGAGATCATCCATCCGCTTGGAAATTCCTGATGCGAATCCGGTCAGACATAATGGATTTGGATACAACGATTTTCGAACACAGTGCCAGTTACTGAAATTATGTTGATTATACTTATTTGGTTTTCCATGTAAATTTCTTAAAATTTGTCTAATGCGGAAGTAATGGAAGAAATGGATAAAGGAATTGCTGAGAAAAACCACACATTACTCAGTATTTCAAAAATAATATTATACGTGTATAGAAAATGACAATAACAATATCTAATTTCAAAATAATTAAAGTAAATTCTACACAAAAAAAAAAAAAATTGTCAAATTCTACCACAAAAAACTGTAAATTTAGTCAAGAATATAGGTGTGTGTCTTTGCTAATTATGTGTATTTGTTTTTGTAAAAGTAACTATTGACTTAGTAGAATTAACAATTTTTTGTGGTTGGGGGGACTGTTTGACAATTATAACAGTTGATTTTACCAAGTTTTTTTTTGTGTGTAAGTACTTGACTAAAATATATGCTCTAAAGATACAGCAAAGCTTCTTTAACCCACTCCTGCTCTTTCTGCCTTTTCATCGTGCCATTAGCTACTCCTCACAGGTGATTAGTGACCAGGCCAATATTTGCCAGCTGATTGCGTTTAATCCGCAATGCTCATGGCCTGGACATGTGGGACAGGTGAAACCAGAGCAATTTCAATTAGCCAATAAACCGACAGCCCGAAGGGGCTGCGAACTGACCTCGAGTCCTGCTGGTGACAAAGATGAATGGCTTTCTATGCTGGCCAAGCGAACTGGCAATTAGCCACAACAAGTCGGCTAGGCCAAAATGTCATCACGAAGGCGCTGGAGGTGTGCCCTCAAAGTTTGCCAGCAAATTAAATTCCAGTTTATTGATGTCAGGCGAGGAGCCGGGACACTTGTTGTCTCTGGCTGAGAGGGATTACTTTTTACGACGCCACCACGGAAGTGGCCCATCAGAAGCCATCTCGTTTGCTCTAATTGCCGGCAAACGATGGCGCCGGTTACTCACACAGGGAAAAAGCTGTAATACAATACGTTATTTAAAAGGATTAGGTATTAAACAAATTAATTGTTCAAAGAAAAAAGTATGAAAGTCTCGTCTAATTAAGAACATTAAACATATTTCAAACTTATTTCAATGAGCGCAATTTAATTTCCTATTTTTTGATGCTTTAGATTCTTATCATTAGTCGTTACCCCTATATTCAAATACAGTCTTATCAAAATTCTTCTTCTTTTCAAATTATATAACCAATATGTATTGCGAATTTCTACAAATATTCATTATATTTTTTGCCTTGAGCTCCTTTTTATTTCTTATTTGCAGATTAAATGCTACAGTTTTGAGTTTTACCACCACATTTATTTTACTTTTAAAGCTTGCTGACATGATATGAGAATATGTTATCAACATGAAAAATAAGAAACATAAAAAGAAGGAAAGGAAAAGATTGAATACCCTTTGGAATGTTCATATATACTTTTCATAACTGTATGGCAAAGTTCTGATTAAAGTTATAAAAACACTGAACGGAATATAAATATAAATGTGTATAACAATATCAAATACTGTTTATTTGTTACGATCGGACCTGGTGCGCTTCGTCACTACGTGGAATGCCGTCCACAGTGATGTTTTATTTTATTTTCATGTTTTTGCCGCCGTGTAAACAACGGCTACTCAACTTGTTTAATTGTGCATGTCCCGTTGGCATTTAGTGACTTAGACTGTCTCATCGTGTGTGACAGTGAATTATGGCCTCGGGATGACCTGTTGCCCCATTCGTAGGTGTGGTCCACCCCATCCCTCGCCTTCTCTTCGAAGAAATATCGTCCGGAAACTCTTATTTCAAAATGCGGATATGACACCAAAAACAAAAATGAAGTAAAGCCTCGCTTATTGTGTTGTTGCTGTTGTTTGTGCGTGAGCATAATATCTGGCGAAGACATACAAAATGCTTTCCGCCTTATCAAATCTATCGGGTCTGAATGAACTGCAGAGCCCATACACAGTTCTTATCGCCTCTCCACTCCGACAACCCAGCGAAAAGCTCCATTCTTTCTCGAGTCGTTATGCTGTTCGTTTGTGCGCGAAAATAGAGATTTAAAACCAAGAAATCTGAGTGCTGGTGAATGAAAGAGTTTAGGGACGATAAAGATTAAAACATAAATAATCATCAACAAAATAAACAATTGTAGCGATAACGTGAACAATAAGATAAGCAAGCAATCATTTATAAATTAACTAGTTAAATTGAGACTACAAAAATATTAAACGCAGTAAACAAACAAAACACAATTTAACCTTTTGTGCGTTGAAATTCAAAATTAAATATACAATATATTTACCGATTATAAGATGTTTAAACAATATACCATAAAGTGCAAAGATATCTTTTATTATATACTTTTTAAAAATTTATTTAAATACCTACAACTCTAACGAAGGCAACCAACTTTTGTTTTTTTGCAGTGCAACGCTAAGTGAGCAAAGTGTCTTCCAGCGTGACCATGGCATTACTGGGCCAAATGTGTTAAAATTGTGAATATTTAGGAGAATAAAACTGGTAAAAAGTATAACCGCAAAGCAAACAAACAAATCGTCCAGATGGCAAAGCTTCTGAGGAGAGTTCTGCTGCCCCTGCTGTTCGTTTGGATCTCGTGGAGCGATGCACGTAAGTAGCCTTGGACAAATCTCTTTGAAAAACCCATATTTTTCGAGATTCGATTTTATTCGAATGAATTTTATGGAAATGATAAGAAAAAGCCATGAAAACACACACGCTGGCTAACGCTTTTAATTTGCACAATTAAATTGAAAACATACATATCTGCATTGAAGTTTATGTGTGGGTTGCTTCCTGTCAACAATCTGGAATTCTTTATAATTAAATGCACTGAGAAAAAAAACTAAGAAATATCAGTGGCTTACAAATATTAATTTAAATTAATCATATAAAGTTTACCTCGAAAACATATACAGATTTCAACAATGTATTAATGTTTAACCAAGAAGACAATAGTTAATATTCAAAATTAGAATTAAAATTTTTTTATTTATTTGTTCAATGTCATTTAAATTGTATTGTATTCATTTTTTTCCTGTGCAATGCCATAATCCGCTCATCTTCGAGCTTCAACCAGTCCAGACAGATCCCAGTGTTCCAGTCTACAGACACCGCTCGAACTTTGAACTTACAGTGGCTCCATCGCTAAATCGGACACCTACTTTCAAAAAATTACCATGCAAAAAAAATGAATAAAATGGATTAAATTTGTGGTTTTTTTTGCTTTTACTTATACATAATGCTAATATCTTCCAAAACCATAAACAAAAATCACATATTTCCAACGAAAACACTTACTTTTACAACAAAAACAACAAAAAATCCGATTTTTAAGGTTCAACGAATAATCGGACACTTTCTGAATACGGGTTTTTTTTTATAGAATTTGCTGCAAACTTTGGGTTTTCGGCATTGAGATAACTTTGTAGTAGAGATTAAGAGCAGAAACCATCACTACACTGCAAAAAAAAGTTAAAATGGCTCCAAGGAAAGCCATTTTCTGTGAAACTTCGTCAGTTGATTGGAAAACTCAATTTCGAACTGAAAACTGTACGGAAATTCACTGGATTGGTCGGAGAAGTAAAGTCTATTGTCCAGGACATTATTATGAGGTACCGGGATACATTTTAATTTGACAATAGAGGCGGGGAAGGCCAAAACAAGATGTTAATGATGGCATAATTCCAAACTACCTTCAGATTTTAAACGTTAAAAATATTTAAAAAATTATTTTTTAATGTTTTATTCTGTGTTCTTAAAGTGCATTAAACAACCGACAAAATGAGGTATCGTTTATAAAAATCGGTTAACAACTTACCTAAAAAATGGACCAAACTATAACCAAACGAATAACTGCTTGGTCGAAAAGCACGATTTCCATACAAATTTCAATAAAAACGAAGCTTTCAGCTTGATATGAATGTTTTCGGACCCATCTTTTAGGTAAGTTGTTAACCGATTTTTATAAACGATACCTCATTTTGTCGGTTGTTTAATGCACTTTAAGAACACAGAATAAAACATTAAAAAATAATTTTTTAAATATTTTTAACGTTTAAAATCTGAAGGTAGTTTGGAATTATGCCATCATTAACATCTTGTTTTGGCCTTCCCCGCCTCTATTGTCAAATTAAAATGTATCCCGGTACCTCATAATAATGTCCTGGACAATAGACTTTACTTCTCCGACCAATCCAGTGAATTTCCGTACAGTTTTCAGTTCGAAATTGAGTTTTCCAATCAACTGACGAAGTTTCACAGAAAATGGCTTTCCTTGGAGCCATTTTAACTTTTTTTTGCAGTGTAGTGATGGTTTCTGCTCTTAATCTCTACTACAAAGTTATCTCAATGCCGAAAACCCAAAGTTTGCAGCAAATTCTATAAAAAAAACCCGTATTCAGAGAGTGTCCGATTATTCGTTGAACCTTAAAAATCGGATTTTTTGTTGTTTTTTTTGTAAAACTAAGTGTTTTCGTTGGAAATATGTGATTTTTGTTTATGGTTTTGGAAGATATTAGCATTATGTATAAGTAAAAGCAAAAAAAACCACAAATTTAATCCATTTTATTCATTTTTTTTGCATGGTAATTTTTTGAAAGTAGGTGTCCGATTTAGCGATGGAGCCACTGTAAGTTGATAAACCTCCGAATTCTAGACGAGACGTGGCCATTGTCTATCCAATTCAAGTGTCGCCTTTATTAGTTATGGTGGTGATATTGTGTCGCCTACTTTTATGTTTATTTTTTTCTTAAAAAACCATACATATATGTGAATGTGCGTAGAGCACGAGGCAGCGCGGCGAGCATAATATAATGCCTATCGTCAACTCAATTGTTATCGCTGTAAACAAATAATTGATTCCGAAGCAAAAGGGGCAAAACAAACTAGTTGAGCTGCAACAGCAGAGGCGCAGTCACTGGGATACCCTGATCAATTAAATATGAGACTTGGGATCGGTGAAGGATTGTTCATCTGCGCCCATGACGCTCCCTAGAGGGTCGCTCAACCGCAAATCACTTGAAGTCATTATTATAGCGCCACCAGTGGCCGGGGAAGGGGATGGCGATGGGGATTGTCGTCCAATGGGGAAACCGGAGGCTAGAGCTCGGCAATAGATAAAGCGGCATGTGAAGTGTTCCGTTGTAGGGCATTCGAGCGATCAATGAACAATGAACGAGTACAGTTGACCTTCTGCTGTGCACCGAAAACCATATTCCCACAATAAATTGAATCCATATTGGTAGAGTTGTAATTTTAAATGGAAAACCTAATGATAAACAAAAAAATAACTAAATATCTTTTCAACAAATTGGTAAAATGAATGCATATTATTTTTGCAGACTTAGAGTTAAGTTCCAATTACAAATATTTACAACACATTCTCTCCGACTTTTTCAGTACCGATCTCAGAGTTCCCGCCGGATCTCGATGACAGTATCGTGACTTGCGGCGGCGAGAACGGAGCTCCCCTGATGACGCCCTGCAAGAGTCACATGGTTCTGGACTCCCAGGCAATCACCACGTTGAAGTGCGAGGCCGACGAGCCGATCAGCTGGTGGAGCAGCGCAACTAACTTCCAATTGCAGGAATTTAAGGGCGATCCCTTTGACAATACAGAGCAGGATCCGGCACGACCATATGGGTCCAGGCTGCCACTCTATGAGGTGACGGCCGAAGACGTGGGTGCCTATTATTGCGTGAAAGACTCGGAGCTTAACAAGATCGCTGAAAAGTCGGACGAGGCGATGGTGGAGCTGGTCAACCAGGCTCAGGCCAGCTCCATGTACGTGTACGTAGACGACCCTTTCAGTAAGTTGGCGTCCACCACCACGGTGGTGAAAGCGCTGCAGTACACCGACGTTGTCATACCCTGTAAGCCTGCGATGCCCGACACAGAAGTGTGGCTGGAAACCAATACTGGAGATGTAAGTGGCGAAGATTAATTTATTTTAAATATTTCCCAACACATCTAGTTTAATAATTCAAAAAAATAGGAGAAAAATACTTTCATTTTAGGAGCTTCTACGATTAGTACAAGTATTAAAGATATGGATACAGAATATTGTGAGCACGCATTTTTAATAAAACAATTAAAACAAGAAGGAAAGCTAGCTTCGGTCAGTTGAAGCTTATATACGCTTGCAGATCATTTCTATTACAAAACAAATTTTAAATTGTTAAATTTCGTATTAATTTGACTGCGTTGCCAACTGAAATCATAATACCCTCTGCAAGCTTATTATGCTACTATAGGTGTATCGTATTACAGATAAACGATACAATTTTACATTAATGAACTAATAATTCGTATGATTCCTATACGATTTGTTCATCCAATTTTATTTTAAAAGTCAAAAAAAAAATAGATATATTTTGTCTCTTTTCCTAATACTGTCGAACGTTGATCCCAAAAATGCTATACTCCGGAGTAAAAGAGAGAATTATCATAGCTAGTGTATTTTTTAAGAACTCATAAATTTATTTTTTGGCGTGCAGAATCCGCATTGGAAAATCCGTTCGAATGGCCAGATTCAGGGAAGTCCCAAGTTCTTCGAGAAAAAGAGGTACCACTCCAGATGGGGCTTCACCTTCCGAATCATTGACCGTATTTCCGGTTACTTCTTATGCAGATCGACGAAAAATGAGACACTATTTGACGTTCTGTACACAGAGAGTATGTCCCAGTTTGTTTTAAAATGATTTTGTAGTTAAGCCCATACGATCCACAAATGTATATATACTATACTGTACAGATAGCCCACTCCCTAGATCGTATACCCATATATCGTAGTATTAACACACCAGTTCCAAGTCCGTAACTGCATTGATAGGACGCTTTTTAGGCTATCCCTTTTATTACCCGATTTCTGATCACTATGTCTCTGTGCAGAAATATTCCAGCAAAACTGTCGGTCGGTACAATCCGAAACGGGGATTCACCATCGAAATCCGCAGCATCACGGATGGCGGCGACTACTACTGTCGTCCAATCTCACCCTTCCCGCATAACGAAGAGGAGTATACCAGCATAGAAGTGCTCTTTATTGGTAACGGTCACATTGATAGTGAGTTTTTGCACCCCAAAGTTTGTGATTTGTGATTTCCGTCTATACATGTCGTAAATATTGCTTCTCCTTTTTGAAATCGATCATTTGAAGCGGTTAAGGTTTTGGTTTTCCTGAGGCCACGGATCTAATCTTTGCAATTCTATTCTCTTCCAAATTCATGGCTTTAATCATTCACTATAGCCAATACACAAAATTCTATTGCACGCAAGTTTTGGTACGAACTCATATTAAATTAAGTAAGAATTTAATTTTTAAATGGCTTATAAAAAAAAATTTAAAAAATGGAATTTAATATTTAATACTTCATTCTTTGGTATCGCAATTGAAACAACAACAAATAATTATAATCACCATATGAAAATTTATTGAAAGTTTTAAAATCTCACTGCTTGCAAGTTTAATAAGTGTGCTAACCCAAGGTATTTCTTCAACTTTGTGTTCCCCCCACTGTTCCTTGCTCTCCAAATTGAAAATTAAAAAAAATATCGAACCCACTGTCACGTTAATCTGCTAACTCCTCCAGAAACCGGATCGGAAAGTCCCAATACCAGCCCACCGACATCGGGGGCCTTGACTAACATGGGGTATTCGTATGCACCAGATGGCACCGATGGCGATGTTACTAACCAATCGACGGGTAAAGTGGCACTAATCAATGGTGATGGTGATGGAGCTCTTTCCTGGGATCGGGCAAGGCGAAGTCCGGTCGGCCTGGCACCGATGAAGGCGTCGCCCTCACCCGGACCAGGGCGTAAGTGTTGTCCTGGTTGTTGTTGTCGATATGTTGTTGTTGTTGATGTGTTGTTGATGTTGACCTGTTCTTCTGTTCCGTTCTGTTGTTGTGTTGTCCTGGCTGTGCGTCATGTTTTGCATCCCTTGCCTTCTGGCTTTGATTTCAATTTTATTTGGTTATGGACTGATTTAACTGCTGTAGCTACATAGCTTATTTGTTACTAATCCCGGCTAACACCTACCACCTAAGTGATGTTGAAACGTTAACCCATCTGTGCCCACGTCTATGTCTAACCCCCCTCCATCTGCATGAAGCTGTAGCATTGCTGGCAAGCCCCAGTCCTTTGCGGAGGATATCTAATAAAGCTAAACTTTCTAACAACGCCACAGAAAGCGGCAAACCCCTGCCAAAGCCCGTGATCAAGACCACCGTGGACCATCACGTCATCACAGACACCAACTTCACCCTCGTGTGCGAACAGTCCGCCTTCGTTGAATCCTTGTACGGAATCGAGTGGGAGGTACAGTATCTCGATAAGTCACAGCCTCGCGATCAGGTAAGTGAAATGCAATCCCAGCAAACCAAGTATGATAGAGTCTAACCGCTTCCCCAGAGCCGCATCAAATTGAGCACCGCAGAAACCGATCCCAAGACAAGGAACAGCACTCACCAGATGGGCAGGAAAACTTTGACGGTTTTGAATGCCCAGCGTTCAGATTCCGGCACATACAAGTGTAAGACAACAGATAAAATCCAGGGTCTAACACAATTTGTCAGCTACATGATTAAAGTTATAGGTGAGTTAATCCTAAATCAATACAAATCATTAAATTATATCCTACACCGATACTCACAGGACCAAACGAAAGCTACCTGAATGTCTCCGAGCCCTCGGGCCATTACAATGTCCAAGAATTGGCTAACCGCACCATCCAGATGAGGGCCAACTTCGAGGGATATCCAACGCCCACCTTCAGCTGGTTCAAGCCGGACGGAACCGAGGTGCGACAGTCGGAGCACAACTTCAAGATCCTCTCCGAGGAGTTGGGCACAATGCTTCAGGTGCTGAATGCCCAGCTGCAGGACAGCGGCACCTACATCCTGAAAGGCACCAATTCCATGGAGAGCGTGCAGAAAGAGTACAAAGTGAGTGTGATCGACGGTCCAAACCTGAGCATGTCGGACGTCTACGTGCAGGCGGGATCCGTGGCGCACATGGAGTGCAACGTCCGTGCTTATCCGCCGGCGATAGTCACCTTCACATTCCGACCCTGCAAACTGGAACCAAGTTGGCCCACTTGCGAAGTGCACTATGAGAACTTCAGCGTAAGTATCTTAATTGGGTTTTTATTAAGTGTTAAGGATTATATGGAATTTTTCAATCAAAGGATGTCCTTAAGAACTAGAGCTCGAAAGAGAGCTTGCTATTTATAGATACTTAATTTGTGTTTTCCCTCGAAAGAGAGCTTGCTATTTATAGATACTTAATTTGTGTTTTCCCTTTAAAATATCGAAAATATCGATAGTTTTTAAGCTCTATTAAGAATTGAACATATAAAATATGTCTATAAATTGTAATAGAATAATTATAATATAGACTTATAACACCTTAAATAAGTTTAATGCATTTGTATTTGTCCCCTAATCATCTTCCACCTGTTTTTTCTGTGTCGTCCCATGGTTCGGTGTTTGGTGTTCTCGTTCTACAGATACCAAATACAGTGGATAAATATCAGGTATAATAGTTTCCTACAACCTACATTGAAATTATTTTGATATCAATTAACAACGCCTCTTTGCACCACCCATAGTTTCAGTCCAAGCCAAGACCCGGAAAACTGAGTGTGGAAAGTATATACACTGTGTCCTTCCTGCCCACGGAGCCAGGAATCATCACTTGCATCGCCGAAAATCTGGTGAAGGGACAGGCACGAAGGTCATTTAAGAAGGCTCACGTGCTGCTGGGCGATATTTCCGAGAACATGACCATACATGGCTTCGATAAGCATCACAAGATCGCCAAAGGAGAATATGTGAGCTTCACCTGCGAGGCGCTGGCCTATCACTTTGACGGCAATCTTGTGTGGCTCTTTAATGCCAATGATCTGGTGGAGTCCGAACGTAAGGCTTTTCTAACTCATTTCCCATTTGATGTTAAATTTATTTTTTAATAATTCTCAGTTGTTCGAATCGAGACTAGTCGCACTAAGTACTCCTACAAGAGCACTATACATATAACATCGATAGCCGACAGCGATCAAGGAACCTACGAGTGCAGGGCCTACAACAACACAAATAACTCCTTATACAGCAGTCGCGAGATATCCTTGAGCGTCAACGATCCTTTCGCACCTATGTGGGTGAATACCAGCCTGAATGACCACTCGAAAATAAAGCGAAAATTAAGCGAAATGGTGGAACTGGATTGCGACTCTAACGCGATTCCCGTGGCCACTGTGCGGTGGTACAAGGACGACAAGGATCTGGACGCAGCGATCTTGAAATACGAATTCGTCACAGAAAGTAATTCCACGCTGCGAATCACGAACATCAATCCATTGGCCGAAGGCGTCTACAGGTGTGTGGTGGAGAACCGGTTGAACAGGATCGAAAGGTCCTTTACGGTGGTCATTACGGGTGAGACTGATAAACTATTTAAGATGATCGCATTAATAAATCTGGTATCTATACGATGTTTTATAGATCTACCCGGCATCAGCATGGCCTGGGTGTGGTTCGGTGTGATTCTCTTCCTCATCCTGATCAGCCTGTGCCTCTTCCTGGCCATTCGCTACCAGAAGGAGCACAAGAGGCATCTGGAGCTGAAGAAAGCCGGCTTGGCCAACTTCGAGGAGGGAGCCGTGGGACACATTAATCCCGACCTGACCCTGGACGAGCAGGCGGAGCTCTTGCCCTACAATCGGGAGTTCGAGTTCCCGCGGGACGACCTGAAGCTGGGCAAGCAGCTGGGAGCCGGAGCCTTTGGCGTGGTGCTCAAGGGAGAGGCCAGGGGAATCCGGAAGGAGGAGCCCATCACCACGGTGGCAGTCAAGATGGTGAAGCGAACTGCCGACAACGAGGTGGTAAGGGCACTTGTCTCCGAGCTGAAGATTATGGTCCATCTGGGCCAGCACTTGAATGTGGTCAATCTCCTGGGAGCCGTCACCAAAAATATTGCGAAACGTAAGTTCTGAGGACTTCCACTAATAAAATTGAAACTTAATAGATATTACACTTAGGCGAACTTATGGTCATTGTTGAGTACTGTCGCTTTGGCAACATTCAGAACTTCCTTCTGAGGAACCGGAAGTGCTTTATCAACCAAATCAGCCCAGATACCGATCACATAGATCCCAGCATCATGACTCAGCGCATTTCAGATAACTTCGACCTGCACCGGTAAGTTTTTTCGGACCAGTAAGGTGACTAAATAACTTAAAAAATAACCCCAACGTAAACTAAACCTTAGTTAAGATAACCGTTGTGCTGACTAACTCTTGCATTGTTTTATTCTTGGTTTTGGTACTCTTATGATAAAATCTAACCACCGACTAACTACCAACAAAACACGATCCACTTTATGATAAACTATTCCTAAACTCAACACACTCACACACCAAAAACACTGAATGTTGTTGCACCTGTGCTTGTGATCCCGCTCCTGGTTGTGGTCTCCTCCTCTGTGCTCCCCGCTCTATGTGATTCCCCTGTGTGTCCTTGTGGTGGCGACTAAACTCCAACTAACAGCGATGCGAATGGTGGTGGCTTGAAGTACGCCAATATCGGTTTCCCGATCCACTCGTACGTCAATGACCCGCACAACAATAACACGCAACCGCCACCTCACCGTAGGAACTCGGACAATGATCCCCGATCGGGCACCCGTGCCGGACGCCCCGGATCCGGATCCGCCACCTACAGCTACGACCGACAGATGGACACCTGTGCCACCGTGATGACCACCGTGCCGGAAGGTAAGTCTCTGCCTAGTTAAAAGGTGTTAAATAAGATAGACGTTAAACTAATCTCATTCATGTTCCACAGATGAACAAGTAATGTCCAATAACTCCATACAACCCGCCTGGCGTTCTAATTACAAGACAGACTCAACGGAGGCTATGACAGTGACCACCGTTGACTTGATCAGCTGGGCTTTCCAAGTGGCCCGCGGCATGGATTACCTGTCCTCGAAGAAGGTGTTGCATGGCGATCTGGCCGCCAGAAATATTCTCCTCTGCGAGAACAATGTCGTAAAGATTTGCGACTTTGGCCTGGCTCGATCCATGTATCGAACGGATAACTACAAAAAGTCAGGTATATGTGAAGTACAGGATATATCTTCAGATTTCTTAAACAAACAATCCTCCAAATTCCAGAAAGTGGCAAACTGCCCATTAAGTGGCTGGCGCTGGAGTCACTGAGCGATCATGTCTTCAGCACCTACAGCGACGTTTGGTCCTACGGAATTGTCCTTTGGGAGATGTTCTCGCTGGCAAAGGTTCCGTATCCGGGCATAGATCCCAACCAGGAGCTGTTCAACAAACTGAACGACGGCTACCGCATGGAGAAGCCGCCGTATGCCAATCAGGAGCTCTACGAGATTATGCTAGAGTGCTGGCGAAAGAAGTAAGAGAAGTCTTTGCTTAATATTAAATTATAATTGTATTATAATATGTATTATTATTTCAGTCCTGAGAGCAGACCTTTGTTCGCTGAGCTGGAGAAGCGTTTTGGCAATATGCTGGGCGAAGATGTAGCCAATGTAAGTGGAGAACTACATCGTTATAAAGAATCTGATTGTTATATCTGAACCCCGCAGCACTACCTAGACCTGAACAACCCGTACCTGCAGAGCAACATGGAGTACATGAAGACCCAGTCTACGGATTACCTGGCCCTCATGGGATCCCCCGACGAGCTGGCGCCCGCCGCTCCGCGCTACGTGAATGGACGCATAGTGCCCAAGATCCGTGAGTATTATGATTATTCCAGCCATGCCATGGATCAGGTTACTAACTCCGCACACTCACAACCATCCGACCATCGAAATGCACATCACCACGCGCTGGCACACTAACTCAGACATCGACATGCCGGATGACTACATTCCGATGAACCAGGACTCCGAACCCGATGCCAGCACTGCCATATTCTCACCCACGCGCCTCGAAAACGATGCATCCGACTTTCCGGACTTCTCAAGCGAAACCACTTTCAATTTCCCAGGAGAGCGGCAGTCGCCGACGTTGAGTAACAACCTGAACAGCGGATCGAGTAAGCCGCTCCGCAGGAAGAACGGCATGCCGACGGTGGATGCGGCGGACCAGGCTCCGGAGGAGATACCCATGCTGCATCGCCGCTCCACGGGATCGGATGACAGCCATCCGGAGAGTCCGGAGCAGGGCAGGCGATTCAATCAGGCCCTCAAGCAGCAGTACGTCACTCCGACGCCTTCCCCCCGCCATCATGTGGAGACGAAACTCAATGGAGAGTCCGCCGAAAACTACGTGAACGTGAAACCACCCAGGAAGAACATACCCGGAAAAACCGCAACTGGTGGTGGGGGTGGTGGTGCAGCTGGAGCCCCCACGGAAGCCTTCTCGAATCCCAGCTACCAGCCACTGTCCACCGTCAACGATAAGGAGCAGCGAAGGTATTAGCAAGTCCCGGAGCCCTTAGTTTTAGCTTAGGACCTCTACACAGCTCAGTTGGAGTTTTAAATGGAAATTAAATTAGACAATTTTTAACTATTTCAAATGAACCATTAAAGAAACGGTCAGCTATTAGGAAAACCAATTATTGAAAACATTATACAGCACGATATAATCTTAGAAACTAGATAAAATTTCAACTCAACTGCTTAGGGGCCCTTAAAGGAACAATACTACCAAGTGGCATTGTCAAGATTCTGATATAGACCTAAGACCACCCACACTCACTCCATGTTATATATACACTCAATGCCATTTCATGTTTTAATTTAGTCTAGACCTAGGCCTAAGCTTATCTATGCAACTGAATGTCTTGTATTGTGTATGCATGCACTTTCGACTACTCAAATACAATGGGTATAACAACTATAGCAACAAGTGTTTTGTTCTTATTTTCCTCATCTTTTCTATTGCGCCTGCTGTACTTCCATGAGTTCGGTCTGCAGATTAATTGAACTTAGCTCCAGGCGAATCTGTGTTGAAGTTAAACGCAGTTTTGTTGTGCTTATCAATACCTATCGAAATGTAGAAGAAATTTTTTAACGGACCATTCTTTAAAAAGTTATGGCTCATCAAAGTTTATATCTCCATCTCCCTCGCACTCCCTTTAGCTGAGTAACGGGTATCTGATAATCGGGGCACCCGACTATAGTGTTCTCTCTTGTTTTATTTGTGAATGTAATATATTTTAAAATATAATTACAATTTGCACAATATATTCAGAGTGTTCGTTGCATTATTAATTTAATTTAATTTTTTGCCCGCCATCGGTTTGATTGGTCCCAGTTAAGAATGGGGAATTAGGAGTTGCACCAAAAAAACATCGCCTAACTATCGCATAAAAGAGCCAGTCGAAGCCTGTCAAATTTGGATGCGGACTACCTCGGATATTTTCGGATCTGCAATACCTTATGGATATAACTGGAACATTTTCGGTGTCAATCGACACGTATTTTCACTGAGAATCCAACCAGGCAAAGTGAGGCATTTCTTCGTGGACTCCTACACTCTCCTTGTGCGCACGTCTACATTGACAAAAGCCGATTTAAACCATATATAAAAAATTCAGAAATTAAGCTAAACCATAAAAAATAAAAAGAATTCACCTCAATATAGCCTGTGGAATAATTAATATCCATTGATGATTGCATAAATCTAGCCAGAAGAGTTCCATTGAACTCTTATTTTCCGGAAATGTTCTGCATATTGTATTCGGTTGTTTTTGCGTTTTATTCAACATCTGTCCTTTTTTTGTTGGCAGCACTGCTGTCAAACCCTTCCGCATGAATTCGATATAGAATTCTTGTGAAATTGTTTAAAATGAGGTTTTGTAAACGTTCTCTATCGCAAAGATCGGAAAAATTCGTGCGATTGGCGTGGAGTGGTGAGTGGTTAGCATGCGGCAGAGTGTCGCTACTCCGACATTCCACTGAAAACCTCCAGTCTTTTTCGGGTCGTTATGCTGTTCGTTTGTGCGCGAAATTCGAATTGAAATCAGTGAGTTCCCAGTCGGGCTCTGAGCTCGTGCGGTGAGCCGCTCTGTATAGAATTGTACAAGGAACTTTTCAGATTTATCTATATCAATATAACTTTGAACCAATAATAGGTCAGTAGCAAAATTCACCCAGAACGGATTCACATAAATATCTAAAAACCAGATAAATCTTTATTAATATAATAGTAATTAGGGTGAAAAATGAATGAAAACAGAAATACTTAAAACAAAATAATAATTTTAAAATGCTGTTCAGGGGCTGTCCATACACACAAAAAAAAACTTGGTAAAATCAACTGTAATAATTGTCAATCAGTCCCCAACTGCAAAAAAAAGTTAGTTCTACTAAGTAAATAGTTACTTTCACAACAACTAATACACACAATTAGCAAAGACACACACCTATATCCTTGACAAAATTGACACTTTTTTGCAGTTGGGATCTTTTTGACAATTTTTTTTTTGTGTGTACACTGTACATACACTGCTGGTCTTAGGTTAGACGCACTCACTTTTATCGAGTATTACTATAAAAGAGTAGATGTCGATTTGCGTCATGTTCCCCCAGCCATAAGACCTAAAATTCTGGAAAAAATTGGGTCTGAATCGTGTGTTAGAGGAGGTGTGCACTAAGAAAGGATTTTTTAAAATTCGGCTCCCAAGGACTCCCAGGACTCTCACAAAAATGCGCATTTGCGGAATTGAAACATCAACCATTCCCACAGTTTTCAACCAAACAAGTTGATATTTTTATTATAAGCTTTATTTGTGGAAATATTTGAAAGCCCAGAAGATAAGCCCTAACCGACTTCCGGTTGGGGGCACTTAATTATTTTTTCCGCACCGATTATGCGATCGGATCCGTTTTTGGTTTAAAGTGTGGAGCTATGCCATACAATCAGTAAGGTTTTTTTTTTTTTTTTTGGACCCACGGTTGATTTTATATGATTTTTTTTTGTAAAATTGAGGGGGTTGCGGGGGGCCTATTTGGCAGCACGTTGTTTTTATACCCTTGCAGAGGGTATTATGATTTCAGTCAGAAGTTTGCAACGCAGTGAAGGAGACGTTTCCGACCCTATAAAGTATATATATTCTTGCTCAGCATGACTAGACGAGTCGATCTAGCCATGTCCGTCTGCCCGTCCGTCTGTCCGTCTGTTTCTACGCAAACTAGTCTCTCAGTTTTAAAGCTATCGGGCTAAAACTTTCCCAAAAGTCTTATATCTATTGCAGGTAGTATATAAGTCGGAAAGAGCCGGATCGGACAACTATATCATATAGCTCCCATAGGAATAATCGGAAGAAAAAATTGTAAAAAAAAATTATCTTGGGTGTTTTTGAACCTAGAACCTCCTACTTTTGGAAATGCCATTTTTTATCTAATTCTGAATTTCGAATAAAATTTTTTTAACATCGGACGACTATATCATATAGCTGCCATAGGAACGATCGAAAAATTAATGGGAATATAATAGGAAATAAATTACACTAGTTTACAAAAAAAAATCGACGTCACCCTACTTGAAGACAACCTTAATTTTCTGGTAAAGAACATCTCCCTGATTAAGAAATGGGCACTTATAATTTTTTTTATGATGTCAATTTTTTTTTAAGTGTAAAAAACGTTTTTGGCCCTTTTTCATTTTTTATCTTTTGTTCTGGTAAACCGATTTTGGTCAGCTTAGACTTATTTTACAGGTAATAGAATGGCCTTTGACTTTCTTATACACACCATTGAGGTGCAGTCATTAGTTTAGAAGCTACACCTCGTCAAAGTCTAAAAAAAGGGAAAAAATTCAATT